>OU015495.1:30161927-30179427 GCA_907164885.2 Dolomedes plantarius | reverse complement strand
AACGTTATCACCCGAAGGAAACAATGTCTGCACCATAGGATGGACCTGTCTGGATAAAAGTTTGGCACAATACTCCCCAGTCAATATTCCTTTTTGGGTTACAATAAGGCCTTATGAGAACCATCATATGGCTGTCCAAACCTTGACAAATTTGTCTCCATGCTTCAGAATTGGCATGAACCAATGAGGATGATAAGCTTGTGTAAGCGTTCTCCAGACGTATACATGTCCTGTTGTGGGGAACAATATGAACGATGATCCGTCTGACCAAATGACATTCTACCACATATCACTCGACTGATATTTGTGTTCGTGGCATCATTGCATTCACATCTGTTACAAGTGGCATCCGAATTACGACTCTACCGAAAACGTTTTGTTTGTGAAGGTCTCTCTTAACTGTAATGATGATATTGAGTTCGGAATACTCGAGCCTGCAGATGTAGATTGAGCTGTAAGGTCATTTTGGTTGCAGTTGTCTTCTTTTTGTTAATGTCATAATTCGCTTCAATATTCATTAACCTCTTTCACTCAGCATTCTCTATCGTCCACTATTCTGTTTTACAGAAGATATTTTCTAAGATTTTCGACACATTAGCTTGGGAAACTCCTAATACCCTGGAGGTTGTGGTGACAGATGCTCCAAGCAGACGGACAATTTACCCTCTTTGAAAGTCTTCAAGGGCTGACATCTTACACTATCAAACAAAAAAGCACAATCCCATAGCTTCATTACAGCTACCTGATAGTAGAATAATTCATAATAAATGAATTATTAACTTATAAATTAATAATACATTTTTAAAATAGAAGTAGAATAGGACTATATTCTTTAAATAGATAGTAGAACAATACATAGACTATATTACTGATTGCAGACTTGTTTTTTTTTTATGAATACGGAGCACTACTAATTCTGATACTTTTAATATTGATCGGTATTTCCATTATATATATATATATATATATATATATATATATAAATATATATATAACTTATTAAAGCCCCTATACCCAATTCAAATTCTAAATTGCCTTGGGCGTTGTCGCGATTGAGCTATTTTCGCTTCTGATTCCAAGAACAAAGCATGTGTAGCGTCCCTTCAAAAAATATAATTTCTAGCGCATCTTTACGTAATAATAATATGTCACCTCTGACATCAGAGTCATAGGTTCAGTCAATGGCTACAGACTTGTGATCACATGGCAAGACGCTCGTAAAGTTTATAAAAGTTCAAGCATGCCTCGAAGAGCATGATTTTGGAGTGGCTCTGTTGCCTAGTAAACCGCCGTCATCGATGATAAAAAATGGAGAAATAAAAAGTATTTGCAGGCGGGAAAAGAGAATTGTGTTATTGACTACGACTACGTTTATTCCCGGTGTGACATGCCGGTGTCCGGTCATCATCCACGGGGCCGGGCCGGTATGTTATTTTCACACACACACACATATAAATATATATATATATATATATATATATATATATATATATATATATATATATGACCAGCCAGGATAAATGGCGGCTCGAAGTGTGCTCTCTATATCGTAATCCCTCTTAAACTCCCTAATACATATTAATAATAATGCAGTCAGTAAACATAGGCCGTGGTAAATGATTACAAATTAATTACATCCAACAAGTTTATTCCAACAATTAATTTAAATACCCTCGAATTCAATCCGCACATAATTTAGTTTTCGAAGTAATTATCTCACCCTCGCGACGCGTGACCGCGCTATCCAAGTGCTAATCCCGCTCTACCAAAACTCTATTGTTCCTCAAGGCGTCTAAACTCATCGGGCATGCTCAATGACGTCTGCCGAATGCCCGAGAAGCATCTTTTGCTGAATTTGCAAATAATTTTCGTCAGAAACCTAGTATGAACTCCAAAACAAATCCCCACGCAATGAATGCCTGTGAATTCGTCCCCAAGACCATCCCACTCTATTAATAACTCCTATAGTCTATGCATTCGTAGACGCGTGTAATCTGATTGACTCTGAATAATCATGGCTTTTAACGTTAGAATTTAGTTATTTCGAAGCCCCCTGTAAATTCTCAGTTAATGCTTAACATATATATGTAATAAATTTTTACCACCTCTAATCGCCTGTAATCCGACTTCTCTCTCTCTATGGTAACCTTTCCGTTCTTTTCCCCTTTCTCATAGACTAATCTACCTCGCCAATTTCTGGCAACCCGTTTTACAGCTACTTCGGAATGCTCGCGCAGATGAGAACGGGACGCCATGCTATAAGGTGATGTTTTGCCTGCAATAAATTAATTTGTTCGTTGTATTGAAATCTTATTGTTTTCGACCGAGATGCTTATTTCCGGAGATGACCGTTCGGGTCATCACATATACATACATACATACATATACACACACACACACACACACATATATATATATATATATATATATATATATTATATATATATATAGATATATATATATATATATACATATATATATATATATGTATATATATATATATATATATATATATATATATATATATATATATATATATATATATATATATATATATATATATATATATATACATAAAGATATGTATATCGAGGCAAGGGATTAAAAAATGTATCCGTAAGGATCCTGAAAAATGAAATAAGGCATCTGAATCTAAGCAAGCCGAGTTTTTCGAATAACTGGAACTCATTTTTGGTACGAGGTAATTGGTTATTCAGGAAACAAAGACCAAACGTTGAGTATTCAAACTGACAGCTCAAAATTATTTCGGCTGCAAATTATGGGCATTATGGGTATAGATGCTCACTTATTTAGAAAGAGTTAATTTTGAGTCCGTCGAATTCATCTCCGAACGATCCCAATTAGGAAAACTTTAAAACGAAGGACAGTTTTAAAGTCTCTCTTTGGCAATAAGCCATTTAGAATATTATTTAGGAGATGTACCCCCCAAATGGCGATTTGATGTTCTTTCGAAAAGAGAGCACTTTTCTGGAGGCTGTCGTTTTAATAACGTCCACAATTTAGCTGAAGTATGGTCTTTAAAGGAACTGGAATGTAGGATATTCGTTATTTGCGAGGCGTTTTAAGTGTTTTTAATAAAGTATGCAAATTGAGAACAGTCGGGGAAAGCTGTTTGGATCGTTTACGTACTGAAAGTAAACAAAAAATGGGCGATAACTCAGAGTTATCATTTTGTGTATTTCTCAATATACCTAATGGGGAAAGAATGTTTGGTATTACCAGACATTCATTTTCATATAATATTTTACTTTAATATTAATTTATAAATACTTTATGTTACATTAAACGAAATTCTTTATTCTAAATACTTAATGCTAATATTTATATTTAATGCTTCGATGCTCAATTTATCCTTTCTCGCGGATCAAAATCACTTTTTTTTACTCATTACGGTTTTAGAAACGACAGATTTTGTAATTTGCATTAAAAAATCAATCTATGTTTCTTTTAAGTAAAATGGTTATTCAAAACAAACATTTATGGAGCCAATTTAAACGTTGTTAGTTTGCATACACAAAACAGAAAATATATACTTTTTTATTATATATGTTATCATTTATGTATATATAAATAATATATACAGGTGGTTATGAAAATAATGGTAACACCTATCAATATCAGTGATGTTTCTGAATGTGTTTCGTATTCCTTAAAACACAAGTATGACCACAGGTATTTTTTTATAGTATAGTGAATATATTATTCTACTGTCAGGTATCAGTAATGAAGCTAAGGACATCGTGCTTTTGGGAGGAACAGCGTAAAATGTCAAACCTTGCAAACCTTGCGCAAAGGGCAAATTGATTGAGCGCGTTTAAATGACAGTATATGTTACTGCAACCCCCAGGCTAATCAGTATTTTTCGAGCTATGGTATCGAAAGTCATGATAGCATACAGAATGCACGTAAAAATATCCTTTGCCAAACAGAATAGAGGACGAAAGGGAGAGCTGAATGAAAGACACGGACGAGGTATTGAAGCGGATTGTGACACGAAGAAAGAAAACAACTGCAACCAAAATGACTGAAGAGCTCAATCGACATCTGCATGTTTTTGTATCAACCATTAGAGATAGAAGGGAACTTCACAAACAAAGCATTTACGGAAGATTACTTATTCCCAAGCCACTTGTAATAGATGCCAATACAAAATATCGTCCACAATGGTGCCACTAAAGTAAATCCTGGTCGAGTAATATGTCAACAAACGGCATTTGGTCCGACGGCCCATTGTTCACACTGTTCCTCGCAACAGGATGTGCATATGTCTGGAGAACACATACAAAAGCGTAAGATTCTGGGTCCCTCATCTCAACTGTCAATCATGGAGGTAGAACTATCAGGGTTTGGGACGGTATCTCATGGTTTTCTTCAAGCCCTATTGTAACGCTAAATGGGAGATTGAATGAGAAGGACTATGTCGAAATTTTAGCTCACTAGTCCATCCTATAGTGCAAACATTGTTTCTTGCAGGAGATGACGTTCTCCGGTATGATAATCCCCCTATACAAACAGCTAAATCAATCAAGTATTGGTTTGAAGAGCATGAAAAACAAGCCAAATATCTTATCTTGCCCTGTACAATCCCCCTCGACTATATATCATCGAAACACTATGATCTGTATAAGCGGATAGAGATAGGTATCGATATCCACCACAGCATCTATACAGGAACTTTCATGATTTTTCCCTGATGAATGGTATAATATGTTCTTCACCGCTATTCATGACTTGTATAATCCAATTTCAAGGCGAATGAGGTGGTATTACATGACAAAGGTCATTCTGCGCCGTATTAATAAAGGTTTTCATGATGTTTCTTAGTATTTCCATTGTTTTGATAACCACCTGTATGTATATATATATATATATATACAGTGATTTCCGATTATAAGAATCACATTTGTTATTACTATTTTTGATTCGTATAAGCGGTTGATTCTTATAGCCGAAATTTACGTTTTTGGACAGGCACACACACACCTATATATACAGAGGCTGTTCGCACATTTTTTAGACGATTTTGGTAAGCGGTAATAAAAAATCGTTTGCTGCAAAAGAAATAATTTCAATTGTACAATGTTTTTAAAAGTCAAAATTATCATCTGCGGCTTGAAAGTTTTGTTTTTATTCAAAATGGCGTTTTTAACAAAGCAGTGGTTCGAAGGCTACATTTATGCTCTTTCCGAAAAGATATATGCATACTCCGTTATCCAAAAACGATGTGAGAGTCATGGTTTTGTGATAAGCGTCGATAGGTAATATCGTCAACAAGAAAGGAAAAAAACGTCAAATTGGAGCCTCAAGTGGGACAAAAATTCCAAACAAGTATCCAAGGAAAAAATGGACATCTTCGACTATTGCAAAGGTACGTTGTTTAATGTTAAAAGAAAATCCCCCTAGTCAAAGTACAGTTGCAAAATTATTAAAATGCTCGGTGTCCACTGTAAACAAAATGTTAAACGTTGATTTAAATCTTAAGAAAGCGAAAAAACGCAATGTGCATCGTCTTCTTCCGAATCATATCGCTGAACGCAGGACACGCTGCAGAATTCTATATGAGAAACACTTATCCAAAGAAAAATGGAAAACAATTGTCACAATAGATGAATCATGGGTGTATTTCAATGATTGCAATAAAAAAAGAGCCATTTATTATCATAAAAGGGGAGAAAAAATTTAAGTACATGGTTCAAAGAATCGAAAGAAAGTTTTTCTAAGGGATTCATGATTGTTGCTGGTTTTTCTTATAATGGCAAGTTAAAAATAAAGAGAGTGGAAAAAAATGTCAAGATTAACTCCAAATACTATCAGGAACATATTTTATCGCCAATTTTTCTGAATGAAATACCATCGCTTTACCCACAGTGCCATCAATCTGTGAGACTCCATCAGGACAAACCTAGAAGTCACACATCAAAATCCACTGTAAATTTCCTAAAAGAAATGGAACAAAAAACTGGTATCAAGGCCATATCCTTCACTGATATCCCTACTAAATCTCCCGATGTATCGCCTATGGATTTTTGTGCTTTCGGACTTTTAAGATCTGCATTATCCAAACGTCGTCCCCAAACCCTTCCAGGACTCTGGAAAGCTGTTCAGGAGGAATGGGATAGAATACCTCTTCTGACACTTCAAAAGGCATTATTATTCAGGAAATTGCGGTGTCGAAAGATAGTTCAGAATAAGGGATGTCAAATAGAACATTTAAAACACAAGAATTTTATGTAATTTAGTTTTGTGAATACAATATACATCGTCTAAAAAATGTGTGAACAGCCTCTGTACATATATTAAATAATTTACCATAAAATACTCTTTAATTTACGTTAATTATTTTTTATTAAAATTATTTCTTATAATTTTAAAAATACAACTTAATTTCTAGACCTATAAGTAGATACACATGATTATAGTAAGAGAAGAAAAAAATTCAATATTGGTTAAAACATACTTGCTTAATAGTTTTAACATTTCAACTACAGGAAGGGTGCAAGAAAAAGTTTTCCATGGTAGTTTGACGTAATAAAGTTTTCAGAAGGCTGTTTATACCTCTTTCAACACCAATAGTCTCAGACTAAGATTCACCTTCTAGCTTACGTTTCACGGTTTGATAACGTGCTGAATCTAATAATGTCATGTTTGCCTAAGGAATTGTGGACACTTTGCCGAAGATTTATGTGTTTCATGGTCCAGGAAGCCGCAACCAGGATGTGGAAGGTGGGAAAAAAGAGTCCCTGCCTTTGTTTGCCAGTTGAGAAAAGTGAAATCGGACCCGGACGGGTAAAGATGCCCCTGGGTCAAGCTAATAGGAAAGTGTTGTGCTAAAGCGTTTAAGAGGAAACTATTATGTTATGTCTACCAAAGAAAGGGATGAATTTTACGACTGTATTCCATCCCATCTTATCAATATTTCTTTTAAAAAAAAGAAAGAACTTCGTGCCTTTTTAGGGTTTAAGTGGCTTTTTTGGAAAAATGAATAGAAATTGAAGAGTGTAAATTGATTCTTATAACCGGCGGATTGATTCTTTAAAGCGAAATTTTTACCATGGAAATAATACATTTGTTTTTGTTTTTGCGATATTGATTCTTATAAACGGTTGATTCCTATAACCACTGATCACTATAAGCGGTGGTTACTGCATATATATATATACACCCACACATGGCGGGCTTGGGGTGCCTTGAGTGGATGACAGATCTGTACTGTTTGTCCGGCATCCTCGAGCCCCACAGCAATGGAAAGCACCGGACCTGGGAAATTAACCTTCGTCTGCGTATTCAGGTATTGCTACGTAGCGGCTGGTCTTCAGGTGTTCATGGGCCGATACGCGAAAGCGGAGGGGGCCGAGGTGACAAAACGAATTATACACACACACATACATGCGACATATTGCTACTAGGATACCACGAGCCCCGGAGAGAATATTTTAAAAATGAATAAAATGGTATTATAGAAATGGATATTAATGGCAAGTTTTGCTTTATGTTATGAGTTGGAATTTTAGAAACCTGAGGTGCGTAAATTTATAGACTTTTATTTTACTGGGAAAGTGTTTGTGGCGAGGACATTTTTCACTTTGGAACCCGTAAACTTGAAAATCAAAAACAAGTTATAGTTAAACAAATATTTTCTAGACTCACTGCTTTTATACACACGCACATACATGCGACATATTGCTACTAGGATACCACGAGCCCCGGAGAGAATATTTTTAAAATGAATAAAATGGTATTATAGAAATGGATATTAATGGCAAGTTTTGCTTTATGTTATGAGTTGGAATTTTAGAAACCTGAGGTGCGTAAATTTATAGACTTTTATTTTACTGGGAAAGTGTTTGTGGCGAGGACATTTTTCACTTTGGAACCCGTAAACTTGAAAATCAAAACAAGTTATAGTTAAACAAATATTTTCTAGACTCACTGCTTTTATACACACACACATACATGCGACATATTGCTACTAGGATACCACGAGCCCCGGAGAGAATATTTTAAAAATGAATAAAATGGTATTATAGAAATGGATATTAATGGCAAGTTTTGCTTTATGTTATGAGTTGGAATTTTAGAAACCTGAGGTGCGTAAATTTATAGACTTTTATTTTACTGGGAAAGTGTTTGTGGCGAGGACATTTTTCACTTTGGAACCCGTAAACTTGAAAATCAAAAACAAGTTATAGTTAAACAAATATTTTCTAGACTCACTGCTTTTATACACACGCACATACATGCGACATATTGCTACTAGGATACCACGAGCCCCGGAGAGAATATTTTTAAAATGAATAAAATGGTATTATAGAAATGGATATTAATGGCAAGTTTTGCTTTATGTTATGAGTTGGAATTTTAGAAACCTGAGGTGCGTAAATTTATAGACTTTTATTTTACTGGGAAAGTGTTTGTGGCGAGGACATTTTTCACTTTGGAACCCGTAAACTTGAAAATCAAAAACAAGTTATAGTTAAACAAATATTTTCTAGACTCACTGCTTTTATACACACGCACATACATGCGACATATTGCTACTAGGATACCACGAGCCCCGGAGAGAATATTTTTAAAATGAATAAAATGGTATTATAGAAATGGATATTAATGGCAAGTTTTGCTTTATGTTATGAGTTGGAATTTTAGAAACCTGAGGTGCGTAAATTTATAGACTTTTATTTTACTGGGAAAGTGTTTGTGGCGAGGACATTTTTCACTTTGGAACCCGTAAACTTGAAAATCAAAAACAAGTTATAGTTAAACAAATATTTTCTAGACTCACTGCTTTTATACACACGCACATACATGCGACATATTGCTACTAGGATACCACGAGCCCCGGAGAGAATATTTTTAAAATGAATAAAATGGTATTATAGAAATGGATATTAATGGCAAGTTTTGCTTTATGTTATGAGTTGGAATTTTAGAAACCTGAGGTGCGTAAATTTATAGACTTTTATTTTACTGGGAAAGTGTTTGTGGCGAGGACATTTTTCACTTTGGAACCCGTAAACTTGAAAATCAAAAACAAGTTATAGTTAAACAAATATTTTCTAGACTCACTGCTTTTATACACACACACATACATGCGACATATTGCTACTAGGATACCACGAGCCCCGGAGAGAATATTTTAAAAATGAATAAAATGGTATTATAGAAATGGATATTAATGGCAAGTTTTGCTTTATGTTATGAGTTGGAATTTTAGAAACCTGAGGTGCGTAAATTTATAGACTTTTATTTTACTGGGAAAGTGTTTGTGGCGAGGACATTTTTCACTTTGGAACCCGTAAACTTGAAAATCAAAACAAGTTATAGTTAAACAAATATTTTCTAGACTCACTGCTTTTATACACACGCACATACATGCGACATATTGCTACTAGGATACCACGAGCCCCGGAGAGAATATTTTTAAAATGAATAAAATGGTATTATAGAAATGGATATTAATGGCAAGTTTTGCTTTATGTTATGAGTTGGAATTTTAGAAACCTGAGGTGCGTAAATTTATAGACTTTTATTTTACTGGGAAAGTGTTTGTGGCGAGGACATTTTTCACTTTGGAACCCGTAAACTTGAAAATCAAAAACAAGTTATAGTTAAACAAATATTTTCTAGACTCACTGCTTTTATACACACGCACATACATGCGACATATTGCTACTAGGATACCACGAGCCCCGGAGAGAATATTTTTAAAATGAATAAAATGGTATTATAGAAATGGATATTAATGGCAAGTTTTGCTTTATGTTATGAGTTGGAATTTTAGAAACCTGAGGTGCGTAAATTTATAGACTTTTATTTTACTGGGAAAGTGTTTGTGGCGAGGACATTTTTCACTTTGGAACCCGTAAACTTGAAAATCAAAAACAAGTTATAGTTAAACAAATATTTTCTAGACTCATTGCTTTTATACACACACACATACATGCGACATATTGCTACTAGGATACCACGAGCCCCGGAGAGAATATTTTAAAAATGAATAAAATGGTATTATAGAAATGGATATTAATGGCAAGTTTTGCTTTATGTTATGAGTTGGAATTTTAGAAACCTGAGGTGCGTAAATTTATAGACTTTTATTTTACTGGGAAAGTGTTTGTGGCGAGGACATTTTTCACTTTGGAACCCGTAAACTTGAAAATCAAAAACAAGTTATAGTTAAACAAATATTATCTAGACTCACTGCTTTTATACATACGTACACACACACACACACACATATATATATATATATATACATAAATATATATATGTGTGTGTGTAAGTAAGTGTAATATCTTAAATATTATGTCCTCCATTCTAGCATTTGAACTGCCTTTCCTAAATCCAATCGTCAGTAATATTAATCTATCGCTTTAAAACCCTTAGCCACAGAACATCCCATGAATCGCATGTCTTTGCATTTGTGCACGTGTATATGTCCCAATTCAGGAGTGAGTTAGCATCGGGAGCCCCTAAATCTGCTGACTCTACGTATAATAGCCACATGTTTTTACGCACTCTCGCGCTTAATGCTGAAAGATGATAATTATATCCGAGCCGTTCTTCTGGAATCAACGGATGTATCTTCGCGCTAATAAACGATATACTAAGAAGTTTGGACAGATTCCATTTAAATCTAAATTTTATTCCTTTGATCTGGAGCTAGACTCTGTCATTTACATGGCAGAGTCATGCTCCAGCCATGTAAATATGAGGTAGTTTTCCCTTTCAGGTTATAATTTAAGGACGAGAGGTAATGGGGATATTACATATATATATATATATATATATATATATATATATATATATATATATATATATATATATATATATACATATATACATATATACATGCATATATACATATATACATATATATATATACATATATATATATATATACATATATATATATATATATATACATATATACATATATATATACATATATACATGCATATATGCATATATACATATATATATATACATATATATATATATACATACATATATACATATATATATACATATATATATATATATATATATATATATATATATATATATATATATATATATATATATATCAAAGTATATATATATCTCGCCAACTCGATCGATAATTCTTTCTGTTGAAAGTGTTTCAGGCAAGGCCATTTTCTAAATTTGCCCACATAAACCCGAAAATTAATACCAAGTTATAGTTAAGCAAATCCTTTCCTGAACTCGCCACTTTTATATGCACCATTAATGCAAAAAATATATGTATATCTGCATTTGGAGGCATCATGCTTTTAAAAATCAGTGGCAGCAACATTGTTCGGTGTAAATTTCCGCTGATATGGCCCAGACACCTCGTATAAACTCGTGCGAGATCTGTTCGACAGCCCGCTGCTGATACTCTAATTAGATCGACCGCCATACTCTCGCCCGATGAATCCATTAAATTCTCCTTTGCCCAAGCACTCATCAGCCTAATGAATGTGAGAGGAGGCTCTTAGTTTAAATTCCGAGATTTCCGCGGACCAGTCGATGCGCCGATCGTGGGAGAGATAAGACACGAAATCGCGATGCAATCGCATTAGACTACGAGCCTGTGGTCCTCCCCCTCCCCTTTCACTCATAGTAAAAAAAAAGATTGAGGATATATATATATATATATATATATATATATATATATATATATATATATATATAGACAGGTAACCCTCCTATAACACGGTAGATAGGTTCCTAGTAAATGCCATGTTGTGTGGAACCGTGTTATATAAGACCCAGAGACAGTTCAAAAACGGGTGGTTACGTTCTGAAAACTTATTAAAAATGAAAATATTTTTAAAATTCCATATAAGAAACTAATTTTTATTAAAAATATAAATGTATGCATAACACAAAACGAAAGGAAACAAAAATACTATTTTTATTTAATGCTACCTTAATTTAATAAATTTCTTCCTCATCGCTGCTCAGTAGAATCAAACGAGAAGGTTTTTTCGAATGAACGATATCATCTTCACTTTCAGATCCTTTTTCTTCATTTAGATTTTTTGTACCTTCTATCCTCTTTAAAAAATCTGTAATGTTGGTTTATTCGCTGTTCTTACAAGGTCATTGTAGATTCACAGTATGGAGGTAGACAAGTTTGATCCCTTTTGAATTTTCGCCTTCTTTCGGCGGAAGGGTCTGCATTCAGGAAAAATTGATTCAAGATTTTCAGCTAAGCTAAGGCATTCTTGTGATTTTATAGAGTTATAAATGAATAAATTATAATTTGTTTATACATTTTCATCTAAAGCCACTATAGTTCATTATTCCTTCCCGTCATTATTTTAAGGTAATTTAGTTTTTAAATGTGTTATACAACAATCATGTTATATAGTGCTGTAGAAGTACAGTGTTGTACAAAGGCTTTCACAATTTTTTTATCGTGTTAGAGCGAAACCGTGTTACAGGTTGCAGTGTTATACGAGGGTTCCCTCAATTTATCTTATCGTGTTCGAGTGAAATCGTGTTGTAACATGCCATTATGTAGGAGGGCCACCTATACACAGGGTGAACCAAAAGTCTTGCCCTGATTATAAATATTTATCGTGCTCAAACTATTATAATTAGACCTATGTTTGTTTGGATATATTGTAAGTACAGTTATAAATTTTTTATAAAACCTCAGTAAATTTTAACGTGTGCCCCCTTGGTAGCTCGGAGAAAGTCGAAGCGGTATTCCAGTTCCCGCCAAGTGTTATTTAACGTGTCTTCTGTTACAGTACACACATAACATGTGTCGTCTAGGAAATCACGCACTAAAGATCCCTAGTGTGGGGGTGCGCCATCTTTCTGAAAAAGTTGCAATAAGTAAATGTTAGGGGTAACGCTTTTTGGGCTTTCTCTTGAATCGACGCCATTCCGGCCGAAAATTATGTCCTCCTTACAAATATTCCCCTGAGTCCCTTTTGAAGGAGCACTCGCGACATTTATTGCACAAAAAAAACTACTAAAACTGACCTATCCAACGATACAAAAGTTATATTATTATATTAAACGGTTATTTTGTATTGAATTTTTATAATCAGGTTAAGACTTCTGGTTCACCCTATATATATATATATATATATATATATATACAACATACCATGTCTTGGAAGTAGCTGGAAAATCGGATACTGGGACAGCTGGAACAGATTTGGTTATTGGGACGCAGTAAATATGCGATTTCGTTAATGTAGTTTTATTGTCGTTCATACGCCGTTCCCCATAGGGAGGGAACTAGTCCGAGTGACATAAGAAATGTAAGAAACAATATCAGAAAAAAGACGCGGCTTCTAGCCGTGCTCTGATTTTTATACAGAAGGGGTAATGCAAAATACAGAAGGGGTGATGCAAAAAAGAAATAATTTTTATATTGAATCCTGATCGGAATGAGGTAAAAAGCCCAAAACAGAGTCAATGTCAACACCCCACTGTTGCCATGAGACAAATAATAATTATCATGGCATTAAAGGAAACGTTTTTAAAATGTTAGCAATATATAGGTTGATATAGGGTTATTATATCAGCGAGACTTTTTTTTTTTTTTTTTTACTAAATGTTCCTTTACCTTACCGTACAAACATCTTGACATCAGTTACCTTTATTTTAAAAAAATATGGTAACATTACCAAAAGTATACATTTTCTTATCGATCCGTATTTTTTTCCTAATGTTTTCCGAGATTATCTTTTCAAAGTGAAAATTCTGTGATACTTCAAACTTTTCTGTTGAGGTTTTTAAATTTGCATGCGTATCTGTCAATGCAGCGCTAATTGCTGCCCCGGGAGAAATATGAAAGCCCGCTTCCACGACAAACCGATCTGTGCCCCGAGGGTCTTCATTAGTAATCATAAGTCATATTCTCACTCGCGTTCTTTTTGCCGAGGTATTTATTCATGAGAGCGGCCGCATCTTTACTGCAAGTTATGAACAAACTTATCCGGGAGATAATTGCGTGTAAAATTTTAAAAAAGAAAAATTAGCTGGTTCAATTTCTTGCTCGAGAATATTGTGACGAGTTATCCTGGATGCTGGCTTGCATGCAGCGGCCTTTTTTTGTGTGTGGCGGGGAAGTGCACATCCAGTCAACCGTATGCCTATGATCAGCAAGATTCTCTGGCGACTTCATTCAGGACATTCTGGCGATCTATTTTAGCCTCAAAGATATTTCTGGTGGGAAAGAAAACGCGGATTGAATGGCATGAGTGGAAAGATAGACTTTGCGTACCTAATTTTGGTGAATTTATAATTATATTTTTGAGTTCTGGCGATAAAGTTTAGCCACAAAAGATATTTGTGATGGGAAAGCAAACGAGGATAGAATGGCATCCGTATCAGTGGAAAGATAGACCTGGCTACTTCTTTTGACAGTATTGGCCATAAAGTTTAGCCTTGAAGATATTAGTGATGGGAAAGCAAACGAGGATTGAATGGTATAAGTAGAAAGATTACTTGGCCACTTCATCAATGTAATTCTCGCTACCGTATGAGACGATTAAGATTTTTGTGTCGAGGGAGCAGAATGCAGTGCATTGATTGCTTAAGAGTGGTAGGATATCTTTGCAACTTGGCGACTTCATCTTGAAGATCTTGTCCAAGCTCTGCGACTATGATTTGTGGGGTTGGGGCAGCGCATTGAATGTGTATGAGTGGCAATACATCGTTGCATCGTCGCTCCATCTCGGCATATTAGCAATCAGATTACGCATCCAAAATAAGCATAGATGGGTTTCATCTAGTGGTACCGTTTTGAAAGTGAATTTTATGTAAAATCCCATAACTAAGGACATTTTCCCTTAACCTATATATACTTGGAGAAGAGGTGTTTAAGGTTCACATTTAACGTAAAGCTCGTGTGCCACATTTGGTCGAGATAATATTTTTTATTTTACTAACTTTCAAATTTTGAGCGATCGTGTTATGGCTGTTCAGGAGATTAAAAAAGCATTTTTCAATTAGAACCTGTGTCCGATATTTATATATTACGCGAAATTACCACAACGTATTCCTCGTAACGATATCATTCTCCAAGTTTTAGTTGTTAGCAGTGACATTCTTTTAAAGTTTCTAAAGCATTTTCATTTTACAAATCTTAAAAAAACACCGACTGATGCTGGATATAGTTATTTACAAAACGATAGAAAAAAAGATGCATTAATAACACGGTGTTTGTTCTCAGTGACGTTACAACAAGGACAGATTTATGACGACTAACTGACTAGACACTATTCAAAATGGGGCTATTGTTTATTTTTTTGGGGGGGAGGGGGGAAATAATGAAACAATATGTAGAATTTAGTAGCTTTACACGAAGGTATAAATGAAGGGGGAAGTTTAAGGTCTTGAGATAAATTGACTTAGTACGAATGGACTTTACACATGGACAGTACAGAACAAAAATGTTGTATCTGGCAATATTACTATCGCAGATGCATGAGGTTGTGTTATTCTGAAAGCATGTTCTAAGCTAAGAAAATAAATTCCTCGGTGCAAAACTTAAGCGCCGCAGACCCCCCTTAAGCCAAGGAGGAAAGACTCGCAATTTATATATATATATATATATATATATATATATGATAATAATCACAATCGGAAAAATTAACACAAGGGAATTGATGCGTAGAACCACTGGGAGATGCAGTCGGCAAGAGGGAGTGTTGCAGTCGGGTGAAGTGTTCATCCAGGAAAAACTTACGAAATTTTGGAGAGAGTTATACACATGAAGCCATAGAAGAGAAACACAGATTGCAGTTGCTATCCAGGAAATCATTTTTATTTAATTATTAAGCATTACGAAAGCGTTATAGTTGCAGTGACCACTGAACTTGCCCTGACGGGGCGCGGAGAGCTGTTTACATGATAAAGTTAATAGAAGAGCGGTATAACCACCGGACTATGGACAGCCGATCCGACAGCAACGAAAGTTAGGTGCGAAGAGAGAGAAGTCTTCCATTCAGGCAAAAATTAAAAAGCTGTTTTGCGATATTGACGCTAGAGGGCCTAAACTACTTAAGTTTTAATTGGGCGACTTTAGGTTCGTGGAATTCACATGTCCACTTCGGTTATCCCGGGAATTACTTTATTGCTAGATCCTGCGCTTGTTAGATCTGCGAACTATTGACCTGGGCGCAGGATAAGCGGCCATAAAGGTCTTGTAAAGTGCGGTTTCAACGTTATAGAACGCATAAAACCGCACGAGTTGTTCGAGGGCTCTTCAAGAATTTTGACATTATACTGACGTTCGGAATCTCATAAACTTCGAACACTCGGACCAGAGATATCTGGGGATGTTATTGAGTTCAGATATTTCACATGCCTGCTTAATGATCTACAGGACTAATATAAATTATAACTTATTTTACTTTTAGGTTACAATTTTGGAAAAGAGGTCGTGCTTTATTAACAAGATAATTTAGAATACGCGGTAAATGTACACACACACACACACACACACACACACATATACTATATATATATATATATATATATATATATATATATATATATATATATATAGTGGAACGTCTCAAGCCGGTCACTCATAAAAACGACCACTTATTTCAGAAGCATGACTAGCTGCCCTAGAGAAGTTTCACTGCATATATATATGCGCGTAAACATATATAATACATGTTATATGCACACACATGTACAGATATATTTCATCGCTTTGTGACTTTCTTACATACATTTAGTCTGACATATGTATTCTAATCCGCATTTCTTACGTAAGTATATGACAATAATAACGCCTCGGGCGAAATTTTAAAGTCCATACTTTAAAACACCGACTGGAGACTTCCGGCGTTTATTACTGATGACAAGAAAAGTTAGTTTCAAGAGATGGCGTTTTAGGTGAGGCATTGTTTATTTACGCTGAACAATTTTCTCAACATAAAGTACAAGATAGATGCTTCCCATCTCGGTGAAAGCAACTGCCAGATGCTGTTTGGTGCGAAAAGAAAGAGAAAACGCTTTGCGATTTAATTCGTAGCGATGTACCAATAAATATTGCACACATTATTTCAAAGAAGCATGAGTTAATCTGAGGATGCGTTGAAAAGACTTTAAAGGGATGTTATTGTACACGGAAGACATTCGCATTGAATGGTTGTATATATATACTAGCGGCCCGTCCCGACTTTGTCCAGGTTGAACAAAATATTATACCAATAAATTTCCAGTTGATAGCCAATAAATTGTAAATCTTTTTTTACCTTACTAATAACCTAAATAATACCTTAAATTAATTTTATGTTAGTTAATAATTAAAATAAATTTTTTAAAAGAAAAAGGCGTGCCGGAGAACGGCTAGGTTCGAACCGCTAGCGTCAGAACAGAAGCCTACCGCGATAGCACCACGATAAGGATCGTTGAAATCTTCGGAACAAAAAGCGGTAGAAGACAGTAGCGGAAACAATGGAGATTGTTAGGATTAAGCCCCTAACTTTAT
>OU015495.1:30096927-30156927 GCA_907164885.2 Dolomedes plantarius | reverse complement strand
ATATATATATATATATATATATATACATACTCTTAGACAGAAAAAAAACTCACAAGAAGGGGAAATGCAAATGAGACACAAATTGATATGCATACAGGTTTCGACGGTAAACACAAAATTTTAAAATTTCGGCCAGTGAATGAACATGTGACGTTGCAGCGCATCTTAACTGCGCAACTGGTAGAATATCAAAGAGGAGAAATTTCAATTCCAGATCGTAAATTCTTTTCGAATTTCATTCCGTGTACTCAGGTAGACAGTAACTATGCCTCGCATACAGGTGCACGAACAATATGCGCAGATGTCAGCATTTGAGAGAGGACGTGTAGTTGAATTGAAAGAAGCCGGTTGGTCTAATCGGCGAATCGCTCGACATTTTGATAGGAGCGATGCCACTATTAGACGATGCTGGCAGGAATGGGTAAACCATGGCCTAACAAAACGTCAAGAAGGAAGTCGGCGGCCTAGAAAAAAGACAGAACGCGAGGACCGAGCAATCGTCAGAGCGATACTCACAGCCCCAGATTCATCATTATCATCGATCGTACGTGAAACTGGTGTTTCAGTGACAGCAAGGACCATTCATAAGTGGCTCAGAGAAAGGGAGCTGAGCTCACGGCACCTCTTGCGCCGAATACCATTGACCACTGTACACCGACAATCCCGTTTGCAGTGGTGTCAGACACATTCGACCTGGAATGTGACTGACTGGAGTAGAATTGTCTTCACTGATGAGTCCCGCTTCGAACTGAGCCCAATGAACAGCGAATACGTGTCTGGAGACGCCCCAGACAACGGTGGGATACCAACCTGACTGTCTTCACCATGCGGGCCGACAACCAGCAGTGATAGTCTGGGATGCCATTTCATTTCATAGCAGGACACCTTAGTTTGCCATCCGCGGCATCCTTACAGCACAGTGGTAGGTCGACAATATTCTATTCCCCGCGGTGTTGCCCTTCATATCACACCATCCTGGGCTTAAAATTCCGTAAGATAATGCCTGCCCGCACGCGGCGAGAGTTTCTACTGCTTATCTTCGGGTTTGCCCATGCTACCTTGGCCAGCAAGGTCGCCGGATCTCTCCCCAATTGAGAACGTTTAGAGCATTATGGGTAGGGCACTCCAACCAGTTCGGAATTTTTACGATCAAAAGCGCAGACAGAATTTGGTACGATATCCTGGAGGAGGACTCCGTCACCTCTATCAATCAATGCCAAGCCGAATAACTGCTTGCATAAGGGCCAGAGGTGGACCAGAGGGTTATTGGCTTTTTTAATTTGAGAAGCTTTTTCTCTTGAATAAATCATCCAATTTTTCTCAAATTGTAATCATTTGTCTCTTTGTGCATGAACATCGCATATACCGATTTTCGTCCCATTCGGATAACTCCTCTTGGTGCGTTTTTTTTTTCTTTTTTTGGTCTAACATTATATATATATATATATATATATATATATATATATATATATATATATATATATATATATATATATATATATATATATATACTTATATATATATACATATATATATATATATATGTATATATATATATATATATATATATATATATATATATATATATATATATATGTATATATATATATATATATATATATATATATATATATATATATATATATATATATATATATATATATATATATACTTATATATATATATACATATATATAATATATATATATATATATATATATATATATATATATATATATATATACATATATAGATATAATATATATAATATAATATATAATAATATACATATAGATATATATCATATATATACATATATATATATATAGTAGGATATATTACACATATATATATATATCTATATATATTAATAATAACACATATATAGTATATATATGTATGTACACACACACACACACACATTATATAATATAATATATATATATATAGATATGTTAGATACATAGATATATATACTACATAGATAAACATATATATATATATATGATATACATATATATGTATTATACATATATATATATATACCGGGTGGCCATAATTAAACTGACAGTGCTCACAGTGTTCTGTAGCGCGATCTATTTGCGAGAATGACGCCACATTTTGTAGGAAGATTAGACAAGACGGGGGACGAAGGATTCCGCAAAAAAATAAATTAGTTCCAAAAGTCACCGCTAGGGGATGTTCTCATAGAAGAATGGACCTACGATAAATTCCTCTGTGAACCCACACCAAACAGTTACCTATGGTGAATGTAAGGGAATTTCTGTGACTGCATGTGATGATTTGTCATCCCAAATTCGGCAGTTCTGGGTATTCACAGTTCCATGCAGGTAAAAGTGGGCCTCGTCTCCCCATAAGATTTTCCACAGCCAAGCATCATCCACCTCCATTCTGGCAAGAAAGGTGAGAGCAAAAGTCAATCGCTTATCATGGTCGGGGTACAGTAACTCCTGTACACGGCTTATCTTGTCCGGATAGAAGTTGATAATCTTTCGTAAGATTTTCCATACAGTACTGTAAGGCATATCCATATTCCGAGCTAATTCCCGAGCGCTAGAGGTGGCAGCAATATTGTCTGGTCCTCTGTCGACAATCGCCGTGGCAACTGCTTCGATTGCATCCTGTGATACAGGTTTTCGTCGTTCTGCCTCACTGAACCTTCAGAGAACCTGTTTTCTCAAACGTCGCAACCATTGCTTTTAGCCCATTAACTGACACAGGACCGTTACCTTTACGCATTTTTTTGTGCGTTCTAAAAGCACGAAGAGCGACTGACGCGTTGCACTGGTTGAGGTAAAAGAATTTGACCAGTAACGTACGCTCGACTAAAGAAGTAGACATTGCACATAAACTTTCAATCCGATTGATTCGAAACGTAATACATTGCCTTTTAAAACCCAAGGAGCTGGCACTGTGCCAATGGATGTAACGTGAAATTTGAATAAAGAACTTCTTCTTCTGCTCAGGGTACGTGATATTGCAGATCACGAGACTTTATCGGTGTTTATGTAGATTTTACGCTTTTTTAAAAGTGTTGCCATATTGCACTGGAACTAAATAAGAAAATGTGCATAATAAAAGGTAATTTTATTCCATATTAATTTGCATTTGTTAAAACTCTATTTTCTATTACACAGCGCCAAATATTCCCCTAGCGGTGACTTTTGGAATTAATTTATTTTTTCGCGGAATCCTTCGTCCCCCGTCTTGTTTAATCTTCCTACAAAATGTGGCGTCATTCTCGCAAATAGATCGTGCTACAGAACACTGTGAGCACTGTCAGTTTAATTATGGCCACCCGGTATATATATATATGTATATACATATATATGTATATATATATATATATATATATATATATATATATATATATATACCTATATATATATATACATATATATATATATATATATATATATTATATATACATATATATATATATATATATATATATATATATATATATATATATATATATTATATATATATATATATATATATATATATATATATATATATATATATATATATATATATATATGTATACTTACTTTCATTCGAACTTAAGTTCCCATTGTTCTAAAAAATTATGTCATTTTTTAAAAATCAGAGTTCGAAATTTCAAACAATTTTTCGTGATTTGAAATATTTCGGGGCTCTATTATTTTAAGGAAAGCTTCAGAAGGTAAGCGTTATTTCTTGAAGTCAAACTAAAGTACGATTAGTAACACATTTTTTTATTTGATTGTATAACCATAATCCGAAAAACCTCGATAACATAGCTTGAAAAAAATCTGACAAGAGGTATTTAAAGAAAAAAGTTTGCATTCTCTTCGTTTTAAAAAGTCTAAAAGCAGCCAGAATTCATTTTTATATCTTTTGCTTACATTTCCGCGCATTCGGAACAATATTATATCGGTAATCGCAAATTAAATGGGCGGCCTCAACAATAAAATGCTGATATATTGAAAATACCAGTTCCCAACCGAAAGCGTGAATTGTTTATTTTTTACAAATTCAGCTTTTTTTTATCATATTTGCTAATCTTTCTCCTGTATTTTTTTTTTCAAGTAATCGGATTAATGTCGGAGGATTTTGAACAATGAGGGAGATTTACATTAATTAGAATAAATCTGGCCGTCGGGCATACGGAAATGTTAAAAATTTGAATAAACCTAATCCTTTATCTCTGGGGAAATTGGCTCGAGACGTATTAAAAGAGCTCCTTTCAGAATCGATTTAAGACAAGGAGCGCGCGGTCATCAAATCGAGATGATTTCGAAACTATATTTGGCATCACTGGTTGAGAAGGGGGCTACTTGATGTAAATGTTACAATCGTAATAGCATCAAAATGGTTGTTCAAAATTCTGCAATTTCTTAAGAGCAGGAAAAGAAAAATAAAGGATCGAATTTCGAGTGTCTCTTAAATCGAATAAAAGAAAGTGTATTCACGAGGCAAAATATTGTAAATCATGTTGAATCTTAATTTGTGCTCATACAGAAGGATTAACCTTTAGCTTACGGGGCCATTTTTCCAATTCCCTCTTCAGAAAGGGAAATTTCATGCACCCCCTTTGTAAGAACTACCCTTCAGGGTTTATATATATATATATATATATATATATATATATATATATATATATAATGTATATGATATATATATATTCATTCTCGGGATACATGCTATCCCACCACATAAGGAAGGGTTAAAGGAAAAATCAACTTCCTCAAAAATCAGTTTTATAGATGTCTATTGTACCAACTATAACGTTTTTAAAAATTATAACACATATTGTGATTAATGCATGTATATCTGTTTTATCTATGGAGTGAAGTACCCATTTCTATAATAAACAATGTATGAAAGACATGTGTTTTAAAAGTTCCCGTAAACCTTGGAAGAGAGATGCATTATTTTTAATCATACAGAAAGATTTAGGAAAGGTTCACCTTGCGTCCCGTCGTTGCCTCTTTTAGGAAAAAACTGCGTTTCAGATACCACATCCAAAAATAAAACATCAATTGCAAAAATCTTCAGCTGGTGCGCTGTTTTATCTATGGTAAAGCTTTTATTTTCTTAGTATTCATCCCTACAAGTGTAAATGTTGCGGCCAAAGTCCGAAGTCTCATGGCCAATTCGCGAAATGGCTGACCACTTGTAGCACTGACCAGGTCACTTGATCAAAGCCCGAAATAATCGAGAATTGACGACTATTTTGAGATTGGGTCGGCTATTTCACGATGGGGCCGACAATCAATGGTCAGTTTATGAATTGTCCAAGAAAAAATGGCGTAAGCTAGAAATTTTGCGGACCTGAATCATGCAGTAATGGGATTTGATCATACCATTTCTAACTCGTTATTTCCACTGTGAATATATACAGAGGCTGTTCGCACATTTTTTAGATGATTTTGGTAAGCGGTAATAAAAAATCGTTTGCTGCAAAAGAAATAATTGCAATTGTACTATGTTTTTAAAAGTCAAAATTATCGTCTGCGGCTTGAAAGTTTTGTTTTTATTCAAAATGGCGTTTTTAACAAACCAGTGGTTCGAAGGCTACATTTATGCTTTTTACGAAGAGAAATATGCATACTCCGTTATCCAAAAACGATGTGAGAGTCATGGTTTTGTGATATCCAAAGCGTCGATAGGTAATATCGTCAACAAGAAAGGAAAAAAACGTCAAATTGGAGCCTCAAGTGGGACAAAAATTCCAAACAAGTATCCAAGGAAAAGACGGACATCTTCGACTATTGCAAAGGTACGGTGTTTAATGTTAAAAGAAAATCCCCCTAGTCAAAGGACAGTTACAAAATCATTAAAATGCTCGGTGTCCACTGTAAACAAAATGATAAACGTTGATTTAATTCTTAAGAAAGCGAAAAAACGCAATGTGCATCGTCTTCTTCCAAATCATATCGCTGAACGCAGGACACGCTGCAGAATTCTATATGAGAAACACTTATCCAAAGAAAAATGGAAAACAATTGTCACAATAGATGAATCATGGGTGTATTTAAATGATTGCAACAAAAAAAGAGCCATTTATTATCATAAAAGGGGAGAAAAAAATTTAAGTACATGGTTCAAAGAATCGAAAGAAAGTTTTTCTAAGGGATTCATGATTGTTGCTGGTTTTTCTTATAATGGCAAGTTAAAAATAAAAAGAGTGGAAAAAAATGTCAAGATTAACTCCAAATACTATCAGGAACATATTTTATCGCCAATTTTTCTGAATGAAATACCATCGCTTTACCCACAGTGCCATCAATCTGTGAGACTCCATCAGGACAAAGCTAGAAGTCACACATCAAAATCCACTGAAAATTTCCTCATATATATATATATATATATATATATATATATATATATATATATATATATATATATATATATATATATGTGTGTGTGTGTGTGTGTGTGTGTATATCAATTGTAAGCAAATATTACATGTAAAAGCCAAATACCACTGACTGACCAATCACTGTAGCTTTGGAACCATAAGTCCTAGGAAGCTGACATATTTCAATGTGGTTCTAGGTGCTCACCAAGATTTCTTTTTTATCTAACATTTAAAAGTATTAGAAAGGGGGCTTACTTTCCCAACATAAAGAACAGAAAATCTTCAATGCATATCGTGAACTCGTCCGATGAACTCGTTCGAGGACTGTCATCTCTTTACATCTAAATTTAATTTAAATGATATGAACCGAATGACATAACGAATTTTGCTCACGTATTTCGTCGCGAAACACAGATATTCAGCTAGTAACTGATAAAAAAGAGCATTAAAAACTTTTTCGATCCGTAAGAAAGCGAATTCTAATTCAGTCGTCATCGATGCGTGTGTATTTATCTTTTAACACAAAAGAAACAGCTTCCAATCTTTTCCCCAGTCTTCGATGTTTGTTTGTCGATAAATTTGCGGCCGCGTGAGGGATAGTATTTAAACCCCAGTTCTAAGTTTTCGGGACACTTTCACGGCCCCATATATTTTCTTTGCCGTTAGATCCTGATTTTCTTTATGGCTCTAAGAAAAGAATTCTCAGGAACTCTCCGTAACGAGAGACAATCCTCCATCATTGATCTTTTTTTTTCCTCTCTTCGGTAAATAAAAGTTTAAGAAGTCCCTTTGTGGGACAGAACAATATAACACTAAACGTTATAATGGTTATAACTTACCTAATGCTGGATGAATACCCGTGCTTCGCGACGGAATACTGTGTCCATTATGCCATTGGGTAAATTTAATACAGTGGACGCTCGTTAATTCGAACTCAAAGGTTCTCAGAAAAAAGTTCGAATTATCCGAAGTTCGAATTATCCGATGTTAAGAGAAAATATATAACTTCAAATGTGTATCACTGAAGAAGAAACTCTCCTAATATGTGCAACTCCAGAAAATATATTATACTTTGTTATCTAAAGGTAAACATATTAAAAAGCAATACAGACTTACCTTAATAATAAAATGAAGCAGAAAATATGCAGTATAAAGTAAAGTTTTGTTACAAATATGAATTACACTTTGGGGAAAAACTGTAAAATGAATGTTTGGTTCTGTTTATGATGCCTACATTGTTCAGCCAGCTTCTCGATTTGAAGTAAACATTTAAATTCATTTTCAGAGGAAGGTTCCATCTGAATAAATGATTTCAGAGTTTTAATAGATTCCATTGTGGCTTTGTCCATTATGGCCGCATTAAAAATATCTTTCGGCAGCTAAGTAGAAAAAAGCCCTGGCAGTTTCCTACCGAAATTAGTGCATATGTCTTCGTTTTCATCAGAGCTTTGACCACATACAGTTTGATAAGAAATATTGTGCCTTGACTTAAATCGAGAAAGCCATCCATCACTGCATTTAAAATCTTCAATACCCATTCGACTTGCCAATTCATCAGCCTTCGTCAGCACCAAGGGTCCATTTATCGGAAAATTTCGAGATCTAACATCCTGGAACCATAGCAGTAGAGCTTTTTCTAGAACTTCTTGAGACCCATTTCCCATGCGTTTCCTTCCTCTAGCAAATTTTGATTTTTACCATGAATTTAAAATTGACTCCTTGTTTTTCAAATTAGTTGACAAGGCATTTTTTTTAATTCCATAGTCAGCTGCTAACTTTGTTTTACATTCGACATTCTTTACTTTCTTTAAAATTTCTACCTTCGTCTCCAAAGTTAGGGTTTTGTACTTTCCACGTGTATACTTCCTGAATTTTTACACATCCACACCACACAATGAGGAATAAAAACTAGACCACATTAACTTGTCTGTACTGCAGTTATAACTGATGCAGCTCCCTAGAATCTATAGTAAAGACTAGTTTTTCTGAAATTCTAAGAAAATCGATCCAAATAAAGGAAAATTGCTTTTTATATTTAGCACTAATAAGAAGGACAATA
The DNA here is from genome assembly GCA_907164885.2 of Dolomedes plantarius. Taxonomy (NCBI): domain Eukaryota; kingdom Metazoa; phylum Arthropoda; class Arachnida; order Araneae; family Dolomedidae; genus Dolomedes; species Dolomedes plantarius. Next base: position 30,148,501 of record OU015495.1, on the reverse strand, counting down.
GCTACTAACGTTTAGCGGACATGCAATAGTCTAGGAATGCAGGCATGTGCCTCTTTACACAGAAAAGAAATTTTGACACACAAAATAATAAATACAGTGTGTATTTTCTCCATTAAACGAGGAAAAATATTTTTTTTTCAAATATTTAGTTCGAATTAACCGAAGTGGTAAAAATTTAGTTCGAATTAATGAGATATTTTTAACATTAACTCCAATACAAGATTTTTGGGGACTTTGGAATTGTTCGAATTAACCGAAAGTTCGAATTAACCGAGTTCGAATTAACGAGTACTGTATAACACTGTATAACAATTTGATGACTGTATGCTGTGAAAAGAATGTAAGTTGAATTCTCGCTTGTCGGTTTCAATAAATTAATAAAAAAGCGAAATTATTCCAAACAAACAGTCGTATTCTCATTACTAAATGAAAGGTTTTCAATAAAATTTTATGATATTCTAAATTAAATAGACTTTATATATGACGAGCGTCGTTCTACGCCCGTTCACTAAATTAGTATTTGCAGTCTTCTTAGGTACAGTTCGTGGCACTGAAGTAAGGCAGATGCAAGCATTGACAACAAACTATGGTCCAAAACAACTAAAGTTTATTTATTCCAAGTTCATGAAAACCATTGCTCCAACGTTCGGCTCTCTAAATGTTCGCCATTTCGCAAACCCCGTGGACCCCGCTATCGCACGTCCATTATCAACGAATTTATCCCGAGTTCTACGTAATTATAAGTCTTCATTAACGCATCTACCCTTATGGCGCATGCGCAAAGCACCACCTAGAAAATTCTATAAGCATTTGTTTTCGCGCCAAACCTTGTACACCTATCTAAAAATAAATTCCCTCCATGGAACTTCAATATCGCGATTCGAGGTCAACAACGAAAACGAGGAAAAACCCTTTTTCCCGACCCGTTTTACCAATGATTTTCAAATTAGATTTCGCTATTTTTAAGTCCCCTGAAATTTTCAATTAATGTTTTGACATATATATATATATATATATATATATATATATATATATATATATATATATATCTGTGTGTGTGTGTGTGTGTGTGATAATAATCAGAATTGGGAAATTATCACACGGGAATTGATGCGTACAACTTGGAGAGATGCTGTCGGCCGTTGGGTGATGAGAAAATCACAGACGTCATGAGAAGAGCATAGACATGGAGCCGGAGAAGAAGAACACAGACGATATTCAGGAAATCACTTTTATTTAATTACTAGCATAAAACCCACACTTCGCTACGGAGTACATTCAAATTAAATACAACGGTCAATGTATGCAATTAATGCCAAAAAAAAAAAAATAAATAAATATATATATATATAAATATATATATATTTATAATAAATACGACGATCAATGTATACAATTGATGTAAAAAAAAATTTATAAAAAATCGTAAGGGATATTTTATAGACAAAATAATGTCCAATCGTCTGCAGCATTTGCAAGAAAAAAGAATATTTTTTGTCTATTTAGTTTTTATGCACGTGACGATAAATTTATTTAAATTACCAGAAAAAGAAATCACGTGATCAGCATTTAATAATTTAAATTCTAAAAATTAATCTTTAAAAATTCACCAAAAATCAGAAAAGGGAGGTAAAGATTCGAAAATGATCTCATTTTGAAGGAATTTTTATGGTCTTTCTCGTGATATAAATTTTATAACCATCAAATTATTATTTTAAATGCAAACTTAAAAAAAGTTACAAAAACAGCTTAAAAATTTAATTTTAAAAAATTTAAGAAGAATTTTTCAAAAATCTTTCTTAGTGCACCCCTACACTATAAGAAGAATCACCATACAAAATTTCGGCTCTTTAGGTCCAGCGGTTTGATCTGTGCGTTGTATGTCAGTCAGTCAGTCAGTGAGTCAGTTACGGAACTGTGGCCACTGGACTTCCGGCGTCCATGCGACAGGACTTGCCGGACGTCCGCCAGGCTGGGACGCGAAAACAGCAACTTACATGTTTACATGACAGGGTTAGGAGAGAAAAAGAGGAAGCCCAAGCTATTATCAAATGACTGTTCCTGATCTGGGCACCACTGGGCCGAAATTACTCAATTGGTCAGATCTGGTCACGTGGTGTCCAACGTCGTGGTTTTTCCGGGGATTAATTGGTATGACGAAATAGGCGAGTGGGTTTGAATCATTTCGTGTGGTGTCTCCAGATCACGCGCGTTGTGTGATGAAAGTAGTCGCGTGGTCTTGACTCATGCTCGCGTTACTGTGTTTCACCGAAAGGAAGAATCCGAAAATAAGTCTTATTTATCGTATACAAATTTAATGAGCCTCGGACTTCGACGAGATATATGGGGATGTTATTGAATTCAGCTATTTCTAATGTCTGCTTGGTGGTCAGCACGTGCATTAAGGAGGAGTACAGATTATAATTTACATTATCTTTATGTTGCAATTTGGAAAAGGGGTTATGCTTTATTAAAAGGAGAATATGCTTTAAAAGTAATTTAAGAAGACGCATTTTCTTGTTACATATATATATATATATATATATATACAGTAACGGGGCTCATCCGTAACAGGAAGTTACAGATCACGCACTCGCACCCGAATGATTCAAGAATTCAAGAAAATAAAAAATTGAATTTAAAATGCTAATATTTATGACTGAATGCCGGAAGACATGCATTAGAATATTCGGATCTGGTATTGGACGCCCGTATTTCATTGCGACAAAATTAAAAATCCGTCACTGTGATATTTTACCCGAAGACGCATGCCATTGCGGCAAAAGTGCATTAGGGCAACTTTCTGACAGCTTAATGACACTGAAAGGTGGCCACCGCGTGTGGTCCCAACACTATGAATTCATGGATAACTATCATCCCTTTGAAATACATGACGTGCCGTGAGATGTCTCTCTATCGGATTGGCGAGGAATCCTCACATCATAGTCTCGCTTTAATATGGCGATATCATGACATTCGTAATGAATCGTCATCTAAGTGCCGCAACATCGCGTTGGCATTTCTGGCACTATATTTACCGTGCGGGATGCACGAATGATTTGCAATTAAACGTGTTACATTCTTAAATTTCTTTTCGTGTTAGTAAGCTTTGAAACATGTTATGTAGATTCCTGAAAGACTCATAAGAAGAAGTATTTTTCACTTTGGGACAAATTTTTGCAAGAATCTTAATTCACTTTTGCCTCGTGATTCACAGCTAGAATGACAGATGCATTCCCGCAGGATGTGAACATGTATCAGTGATGTACAACAGTTTTCTGCTTGGATTATTAATGACGTGGTAAATTTAACTCTTCAGCGGGCGCACCCGTGTATAGAGTGCAACATTTTCGTAATTTTGAATGATTTGTTTTTTCATGTAAGTTTTAATGTTCTAAGCAGTTTCTATTTATAGCTACACCTTTTCTAATGTATGTCTGATTTTCTGACACTTGTATTCCTTTCCATTCATTGTTTGTCGTGATTTTACCGTGGCAAACCAGCGATTATACTGGATTACAATACGACAAAAGCAGGAGTTGATGGAGTCGATCCAATGCGCAGCTATTGCACGGTATCCCGCTTATCATGAAGATGGACAATCTCATTTTTTTTTAGGTTTTTTGGACATAATAGGAATCCATTCGCAAATTGTCCTTAGATCCAACAAACCGGACAGTTTTGAAATAAGGCGATGGTATCTGCATCCTTTGGCCTTTAATTATATATATAGCTCAGTATTATCAACATTTTATATCTTGTTATAAAACGCAGAATTATTATTTTCAATTTGTAAAAAAAAGTTTATTACAAAAGTAATAATTAAGGTTGAAAGAGACGTAGGACTGTGCCACGCGCGCCTGCTGGTGTTCCAAAAGATTGGTGCGCCCGCTGAAGGGTTAATAAATGAAGCATATGGCAAAACATCTTTTTACTTCCGGGTGTTTCCAAAACATTCTCACTCAGACAATTCAGGGATGTAGTACAAACTTCGGAGGACTTGGGACAAATTATTGCTTTTTTTTTGTAAACCAATGCGGAAGCACTTGTAATCAAACATTCGCCCTTACTACGCCGCAGTTTTACTGCCCATTTTATTGTGGGGGCACCATATAGGCGGACAGCATTACCCCCTATGAAGGGACGACACGAACGGAGGCATTTTTCGTGGCGCGATGCCGGGATTCGATCTGAGAACCCTCGGCACCGAAAGCCAGCGAGCTGTACCACTGGGCCGCCACAAGCCCTTTGGGTAAATTGCTTGATTCCTGAAAAGAATTTGACCTCATTTGCTTTACTTTCGAAAATCAATCATTCATACTACAAATATACAAACATATCCTGGTGGGTCGGCCAAAGTACCTTAGCGGGTCAAGGTTTTCGGTCTCAATTGTATATTTTATTTTATATTCGTAATTAGAATTTAAATTGTACTCATATTCCAACATGAGTTTTGCGAAAAGTTTTTTTTAGATCCAGTTTACGATATTTCGTTTTGCAGTCTTGAGTTTCAGTCTTTAGTCTTGAGTTTTGCCGTTTAGGGTCTATTGAACACCCGATGAGCTAGAAAAATAATTTACTTAGCATCTGCTGAGACTAAAGCACTAAAAGTGAAAAAATAAATTACTTCATTGCTTTTATTCTATTTTTCGAAGGGACCCGGGTTGCCCCAATTGGTCGGCAGATCTGTACTGTTCGTCCGGAGTCCATTCCCATACTATTCATAAACAAAAAAGGGGAAATCTACCCTTGGCTGAGTTTCCAGGTTTTGCTACACAGCATCTGGTCTTTCAGCGTCAGGTTCACATTGTCGTATGGACTAACCGTCTCGGCCGTCGTAATTTTGTTGAATTATTCTATTTCTCGATTCGAAAAACGGTGTTCAAATAAAATATCATTTGACAGCAGCTTTTAAAAAGGGTTTTTCAAATTGTTTCAAATAATTTTTATACTTAATAGTATGCTATGCTATTAAAATAATATTGGTTTAATATTATTTTAATAGCAATGCTTAATATTATAGTTTTGATACGTAATATACAGGGTGTTTCCAAAAGAATCACCCAATTTTAAATGAGTATATTATGAAAAATATGGAACATAGAAACTTAAAATTAATTTTATATGACATGGCTATCGTAAAGTCTTTTTACAAACCAAATTAAAGGTGCTCAATATGCCCACATTTGGATACACGGCATATGTCTATACGGTAAGCAAATTCGTCTCAAACTTTTGCAAGCATGTCTGCATGCACTGCTTCCACGGCTGTTAAGCGTACACAGACGACCCGTGTCTTGGAATTGTTTATACCATCGCCTAATGCTCTGAAAGGTAGGAACTTCAATCTACCAGGGTTTTGTCAACTAAAATCACGCTGAACAGTTGTTACGGCTTCACACTTCACAAAGCGTAGAACACAAAATGATTTCTGTAGTGCAGTAGCCATCTTTACAAACACTGAAGTGGCGGGCGAAGCAAGAGCGTTAGCGCTACTTGTTGTCAGCTGCGTGAAATTCGAGATTTCCCTCTTTCTGCCGATACATTATTCTATCAAAACGGATTAAAAGATGAATAGTTATGATTTTTTTTAAATCGGATGATTCTTTTTTAAACACCCTGTATTCTTTCTGTAAGGTTTTTATATTGAGACCTATTTTGAGAGGACTGTTGAAAGTAAAAATAACGTATCAAAATGAAGGTCTTGGAATTTGTAACAATCTTTTGTCAATCTTTCTAAAGTGTATGATTAATATGCCATTTGTTGCTTGATACGAGTTTATCCCTTTCAAAAAAATTAACGGTCAATATCGACGGGTTTCTACCATACTATTTAATAGCACTGATTTTCTATCTACCATGTCAATATGAAAAAAGTCATTTCCCCCGTCCACGAGAAGTCTAACAAGGTGCCGTCACAATTTGACTCATAGCACGATTTGTGGCAAAGTTGTTTCATTGAAAATTGCAAAAATTAAATAAAATTTGTTCGAATGCTTGCAACGGGCCACTAGTTATTTATTACCATGCTTTTATTAACTTGCTTCCTTGTTTGTGTGTTTGTCCAGTACAAATCTTGCAATCGATTTTTAGCTAACTTCCCGAATAGCTAGACATTGGAAACTTTTAGAATAGCTCAGAACACGATGACAATGCATTTTTAAAAATAATTTTAGCCATCTTTTAGCAGATTTTTACTATGTTTTTATTATTTTTAGTTAATTTTGTTTTATAGACTGGTGCAGCAATCTGTCGGCCGGGACGGGAACGAAAAGTTAAACGCAAGTTAACTTCCAATTAACTTCCTTTTCTTTCAAGTTGATTTGATAATTCATCAAAAAAAAATTTAAAAGCGTATTTGTTAATACATAGAATTGTCAAGTTTATATGATTCAACAGAAAATTTAAAACCATGGTATATAAAAAGTTCTTTTTATCTTGTAATTATTAAATTTAACTATGCAACATAAAAGTATTCAAACTCCTCATCCGAAATTTTCTTTTAATCATTAATATTAGCTGCAAATATGGGATGTAGGAAATTATAAATATTTTCGTAAGTGTATTGAAGTGAACTCAGCATACCGAAAATAGTTCATTCTTCATAACAGGATACGACTTTGCCACTGGCTTCTAAATGAAAACAAAGGCAAGAAATTTCCCTTTGAAGTATTTCCGCCCACTACCAAAAAACCATTTAAATTCCATGTTTCCCCAGAAAAGAACACTACTTTCGAAGGACGGTCTATGCCGAAATTTTTCTTCCCGCAAACACTTCAATCTCTTCTGAGCCCCAAGGTTTGTTTGCCGATAAATTCCGAGCTCCTTACGGGGCAGTGATTTCGTGTTGGAAGTTTCTGCGAGTCTTTTATGACTGACTTCTCTTTTGTGAGATAGCTCAGTGCTCTATGACGTCAGAAGAGAGTGGACTCCTAAAATTTTGTGCCTTTTCTTTGACTGCGACGACTACTAGATCATCTATCTAGCAGTTCACCTCAATGTTAACCTACGGAGCAAATGTGTTCAAGGATTGCCGGCTTGGATGGAAAATTTTTTTTTACAAAAATTGTACTCTGTAAAAGAGAAAGAAATTTGACAGCTTGGGGCATTTTTTTGTTTTTAAAAAATATGCAAATCTTATATATAAAGCAGAAACGGGAAATGGGTCGTGTCTGTATGTGTGAGTCACAAAAACTCAAGAACCGTGAACCCTACCTTGATGAAATTTACACGGATTAATGTTCTTGGAAAATCAGGATGAATGTGACTATTTTCATCCCGCTACGACGTTCCATTCTCGAATTATGTTAGAAAAGGTTTGCGTGGTATCAACGGATATTTTTGTTCAAAGCCATTGTAACATTTCATTGTTGCCAATAAAATTATAACATTTGCGTAAAAATAAATAGACATGAATTAAAAACGTGATTTATTCACACAAGCCTTGACGCGATGATGTATATAACTGAAGTGACATTGAAACATAGCAGACGATTTAGTTTTGAGAGATAATTACAATCATGAAATGAGGTGGTGAAAGGCAAAGTGGTGTAAGTCACATTTTCAACTTTTTTTATTTGAGGGCAAAAATGTAATCTCCATGTTCAATTTATGGTGGAATTGCAAATAATTATTATTTGCAATATTATAATAATTATTATAAATTATGATTTGTTCAATTTATAATGGAATTTTTTTAGTTTTTGCAATAAAACGCCTTGGACTTAAACCACTTGACTTACTGACTTCACCACTTTGCCTTTCACCGCCTCAAATACGTGTATATTCAAATTCAGAAAGTCTGAAAGTGGCATTGAAACGTAGGAGATGATTTAGTTTTGAGAAAGAATTCCGAGCATGAAATACGTGTATATACTTTTTCGATAATAATTATCAGATTTGATGTGTTTTAATATTGAATGGTGTCTCAATTCATTCAAACATTATTGATTCTTTTCTATAATAATAAATCCATCCAAACATTATTGACTAGCTGTCAATTAATGCTTTAAAATGTCCAAATAGAAGAGAGCACTGGACTGGATCTGACAGAAGAATGTTTTTCGCATGGTCAGCTATATGTGGGAGTATCTAGAGCAAGGAATAAATCAAACTTATACATTGTCGCAGATGATTAAAAAGAAACAAAAAATGTTGTATACTGGCAAGTATTAAAATAACAACAAATTAGTCAATAAATGAATTTTTTACTACTGAAAAAAATTAAATTAATTTGTTTAAGAATTGTTATAACTTTAGAACATCATAACATGAGGCTAATCATTGAAAACAAATAATAACAGAAACTGAATCCCAAGCGAAGTCGGGTAATAAATCTAGTAATATTATAAAATTTAAATGATTCGGGGAAAAAATCTGGTATAGCGGGGTTTAAACGCTTCTAAATGCGTTTGAAGGACGAAATTTACAAAATGAATCCTGTCGCTAGGTACAGAAAAATTTGGGCTTTCAGCATTTATGTAGCTGACAATAGTAGACACATTTTCTCCATAGGTTAACATTGAGGTGAGCGAATTCAATAGCGTTAGTACACAGCAGCCTTAAAACCTGGAACCTCTATAATCATGTTAATAAATGATTGTTTCTCGAGTCTTTAAAAGTGTTACCCATCATTGTACGTGTAACCTAGTTACAATATGATCTAAAGTAGAGAAAGGATTCGTGATCTTAAAAAAAATTGTGCTGAACGTAATGCCTCTAACAAGGGACCACAGAAGCAAACACGAGGAAAAATTTTGAGATCGTAAAAAAAAAATTAAGACACTAACACGCAGTTAACAATAATAACACTAACAAGCAGACATGATACACAGAACATGAACGTGGACGGTAAAAGAACTTACTGAGCAGAATATATATATATATATATATATATATATATATATATATATACACACATATATATATATACACATATATATATATATACATATATATATATATATATATACATATATATATATATATATATATATACATATATATATATATATATATATATACATATATATATATATATATATATATACATATATATATATATATATATATATATACATATATATATATATATACATATATATATATATATATATATATATATACATATATATATATATATATATATATACATATATATATATATATACATATATACATATATATATATATATATATATACATATATATATATATATATATATACATATATACATATATATATATATATACATATATATATATATATATATATATATACATATATATATATATATACATATATACATATATATATATATATATATATACATATACATATATATATATATATATATATACATATATATATATATATATACATATACATATATATATATATATATACATATATATATATATATATATATACATATATATATATATATATATATATATATATATATATATATATATATATATATATATACATATATATATATACATATATATATATACATATATATATATATATATATATATATATATATACATATATATATATATATATATATATATATACATATATATATATACATATATATATATACATATATATATATATACATATATATATATATATATATATATATATACATATATATATATATATACATATATATATATATACATATATATATATATATATATACATATATATATATATATATATATATATATATATATATATATATATATCTATATATATATATATATATATATATATATATATATATATATATATAGGGGGATTTTTATTACACTGACACTAAGAGCCATCTGTAACGCGATCTATAAACCGGAATTCAACCAAAATTGGTAGAGGGACTAAGGACGATATGGGAAAGAGTTTCACTGGAAAAAAGAAAGTTAGTTCAAAAAGTCACCGATAGGGGAAGATATGACGCTGTTATTGTTGGCGCACCTGAGAATTTGCACAAAACGCAAGTAAAAAATCAAAATGCAAATTCATGATTACATAGTCGACAGCGACGCCAGTATTTCGGGCAATAAAGATAAGGGGTGAATACCGAAAAAGTTGTAATAAGCAGACAAATGAATAACTGAAAAAATTTCACTTCAACACCGCTTTATGCAGCAAATTCACTTCTCCCTCCTTCAATGTGACCTTCATCCTAGTGGACAACCCATTGTATCCTGAACACTAAGTTCTCAACGAACGTAACATGTCACCAGGAATGGTCATCACAGTCCAGGGTATATTGTCCTTTAGGACCATCAAGTTAAAAACTTCACCAAGATACACTTTCGACTTTAAATTACTCGACAGAAGGAAGTCACATAGGTTAGATCTGGGAAGTGAGGTGGCCATGCAGGAGGCAAAAGCAACTCATGACCCTTTTTTCTGTAAAGCGATAACGCAAGAGATTCCACACCGATCTTTATAGCCCAAAATACTGGCGCTGCTGTCAACTACGTAGTCATGAATTTGCATTTTAATGTTTTGCTTGCCTTTTATGCGAATTCTGGTGCGCCGACAACAACAGCGCCATATTTACTCCCTATCGGCGACTTTTGGAATTAATTTTTTTTTCATGGAAACTCTTTCCCATGTCGTCTTTAGTCCCTCTATCAAATTTGGTGGAATTCTGGCTGATCGATAGTGGCTCTGAGTAGTGTCAGTTTAATAAAAATCAGCCTGTATATATATATATATATATATTCTGCTCAGGTTTTCCTATTCATCTTACCCGCAACTTTTACATTGTTTTCTCAATGAAGGATTTATTAATAAAAACTTATTTCTAGGTTTTGTGTCTTGATATTTCTTTTTTACCTTTCACTTTTTGAAATAACTTCCTAACGCATCCTATTTTTGAGTAAAATTAAAAAAACTTTCCCTTTATATTAATCATCATCTCTTCCGTTTTTTAAATATGTTTTTAGTTAGACGATAAGAATAGAAGTAGTTTAAAATATTTTAATTAATTATTAAGCATATTTTACTATTTTTTTTACTTCTTACTTTATCGTTGATCAATCAATTTTTGTTATAATTATAAAAAATAAATCTTCATTGTTATTGTAAACCATGGAACCTCTGTTTCTTTTTTTAATTAAGAAAACCACTGCTTTTTTATCGACTCTATTTAGAGTTCTCGGTCGTAATAGCATTGTTAGAGTTTTATTTCAGAAAATGAAAACAAACACACAAAGAAATGAGATCGATGTGTCGGGAATTGGCGCGGGTAAAAGGATGTGGCCGGATTTCTGGGGGATATTCCCTGCGTCATAAAACACTGCCGGATTTAAACGCTGAGGAAAGTCGTAAAGCGTCAGCGAGTCTCTGAATAGTGCATCGCCCCCACAATCAGCCGTAAATTTATCTGTAAGCAAACGGTAAAGCACCTAGAATAATGAAAAGGAAAGAACTGTTAAGGTAATATAAAAAACTCAATCTGTTGATAGTGGGCAAAAGATCGAATAATTTTAAATGTCGGGGACATGCATCTTTTTAGGTAAAAAGATGCATTCCAGCACGCATTTAAAGAGAGTTTGTTTTTCAATTCGAGATTTCTGTTTTCAATTCGAAAAAAAAAGTCTTTGAAGTTTATTATTTTGACATTCTAGGCTTCCTCTATCTGATTCTGTTTCGATTCATATATCCATGTTGATTTCAACACCTCCTTACATTAAAAAACAGCAACCGATGTATCGATTAATCATCGGAAATCGAAATTTATCGAATGTATGTAAAGTGCATGCATCATGGACACGTTTACTGTACCAGAATTTACCCCTTACTTTACCCCGACAAAATTTCGAATCACCGAGATACTGCACCGTGTCGCACATTTCTCACTAAAGGATTCGTCGTACACATATGCTCGCTGATCTAACCCCCTCAGTACACTTCTACCTACGGACCTATTAGAAGGTTCTATGGTAGCTTTATGTTGAAAGTCCGACTAATGTGAAAGTGACGTACCTTCTGACCTTCTTTTGTTGTAATTCAGTTCGTATTAAGCTGTCATTGGAAATAAATTGTACATGGAGCTATCGTGCCTCCAGTCTTCTCTAAAGAAAATAAATCTTCTACAGTCCATAGTTACTTATTGATGAACCAGTGAAAATGGAGTTTTATGCTATAGGGACACATTCCATCCGTGTACCGAAAAGTCCTATGAGAGCAGAGAGAGCGGGAGAAGGTACGATCCTCCCAGACGTCGGCCCTGAAAGTGCTTGGTCTAAACGGAAGTGGCATCAGGGGGTGGTACCTCTAGGGTGGTTCATTGAAAGCATTCAACGATTCTTTCGGTTAATGTGCTAATGTTTTCATAGGCGAGTAACACGCATTAAAAAAAAAAGTGTAATTTTCTCAACGTTTCATAGCAACTACAATTCTGGTTAAAGGGCGCTTAAACTCACAGAAATTGATCTGAAAAAGATTCACTCGGCAGAATTTAATTCATTAAATGCTGATCACGTGATTTCTTTTTCTGGTACTTCAAATAATTTTATCGTCACGTGATAACAACGAAATAGACAAAAAAATATTTTTTCTTTCTAATGCGGCAGACGATTGGACATTATCCCAAAAATTATTAAAATACAGTAAAAGAAGATATGTTCCTCAAACTGTACTATATTAACTGTACTATATTCTTTAGTAGTCCTATTAGATTTAATTTGAATATTTTCATCTACATTATTTTGTCTTTAAAAATATTCCTTACGATTTTATATATATATATATATATATATATATATATATAGTTTTACATCAATTGTATGCATTGATCATCGTATTTATTATAAATATATATATTTATTTTTTTTGGCCTCAGTTGCATACATTGACCATTGTATGTAATTTGAATGTACTCCGTAGCGAGGTGCTGGTTTTCAGCTAGTATATATACACATATATATATATATATATATATATATATATGTCACGATCCTATCGCCATGCACCCATCTAAATACACTAATTACTCTAAATGCAGTCATCAAACAGTAGGCCGGTGGAAGAACTAATACTTAATTTACTTTTAAACACCTCTTTATTAATTAACATTAATCAAATACCCAATTAATCCAGCTAAATCGCCATTTTCAATCATCTCACAGAGCTCCCGACAGACGCACGTCTTGATTCTATCAAAGATTTCCCCGAACTGCGTAATTTCTTTCTGTTCCGTTATATAAGTCACATAGGCGTAGGTTCTCTTCTAGAGCTCCTTTTTGCTTGAACATCCGATGGTTATGTAAGATACGCGCGTGTGCGAGCGAATGACCCTGAACTTCTCGCTGCGAAAGACAGTCTACTTCCTGAATTGGAGACCACACTAGGACTTTCAATAGAATTTTACTGTTTAACGCTCATTAATATAATTAACTATAGCTTATGCTTTAATCATCACAATTTCCCCCCTCTTCCCCCTGAAGGCGCGCACACAAGGAGTAGCTAATTCCAGCAGCACGTCCCCAGAAGAGAAAAACAAATCAGCCAACTGGAAAACATGCTGAGTAGGAACGTCTCCCCACACAACAACCCAGAGAAACCCAACAACATTATTCCTAAATGTTCTCTAGCCAAAATTTTAACCCTAACCTAAAATTAATTCCTACATGCGATTAGCTGGACCAAAATGAGGTGTGGTTACAGGTTACATAAGTCTCCATTTGAGACAGAACTTCACATAAAAGAACACTAAACATTACTTTTTAACTGTGCACAAAACCAAAAAGAAGTACTAAATCACTAGAATATAACAGTTCTGAATATCACAATAACACTAAAAGCTAAAAATGAAAATGTTAAAAATCACTCAATAGAATTAAGAATACACAATTAATAAGATTATTAAAATATCAGAAAAACAGTAAGTTGTATCTTAAAAAGTATGGAATCAAAATTAATCCTTCAAATTTCTTTACAATCTTCCAAACAACTTCCTTTCTTTCTCTTTATTATTCATATACTTTTCATAATCAATCAATAATCAACTAAAAACTCTAACCAATATGTGAATTGAAGGAAACATGTAAAATTGCTCATGCTTGTTCAAAACTTAAATCCTTCACTTAAATCGTAAAATATGTTATAGACTCATATTTTAATCAATATTGCTTATACAATCCTACTATTACAAAAATTAAAACATATCAAAATCCCTCACTCTATATCTATAAAAACAATACTACTATGATTTCCATACCTTATTTTTTAAAAATCACATTCATCAATAGAAATTTTATCACTACATAAAAACACTCAAAATATTTTTTATTAAAACGTAAATCAAAATAAAACACTTCAAAAATCACATAATAAAAAAAATAATGGACCATCACCAGCTCTGAAGAATCTGCAGAATTTTTCTTTTTCTTTTACAAATGCTCAAAATCTGATAGTCTACTTTGTTTCCCCCCCCCCCCCTTAAAACAACAAAAAGCTGGATTACATATTTTAGTTTCGAAGAATACAATATTAACTTTTTCTAGTGTCAAGTATTAATTAATCGAAAACATGAAATAAGTCTATCAACTCTCAATATTCCAATCAAAATCCTACACATAAACAGCAAAATCTTAATTCAGTAGTCCAAAACTCCACTGAAAATTATAATGTTTAATGCAAGCCAATTGGGAAGTACCGTCAGAAAAAGTTAAGTGCCCAAATCCATAGTCGTACCAAAGTGTTTCCTGCTCTTCAGTGAAACCTGGGTGGGGATCATCAGTATAAAGTATGGGTATATTGCTCCCGAAATTTAACTGAATTTAGTTTAGACTCTGACGCCACCTCCAAAATAACATTCTACTTTATACATCAAAACAAGCTAGCTATTAAGAACTTCAAAAATCATAGACCCATCTCAGTTAGAATAGTTAAATCATAAATTTTTGACTTACCTTAAGAAACTTTAACATTTTAATCATCATTTTTTAAAAATCATTAATTCAAATTTGATAGAAAACAAAATTTTCAGTAATTTAATTAACTTCTTTCGGTTCTCCGGATAATGCTCGATTAACAGTTGTATCCATTTGTGATGGCACATATCCTTCAATGTAGCTGTGATTCGTAAAAATTTCATCAAGGGTCTTTAATCCGTTGTCAGTCTTAAGATCGGCAAAAACCATGGTGAGTAATTCTAATTTACAAATCATTAAATACAGATGATTCACAATTCGATTAACACACATTCGCCTAAAGGTGTGACGGACGTCGCTCATTCTGTTAACTATATGCCGCATAAATTACGTTTTGTCTCGCCGAAATATCAGGGAAAATATTATACACATATATGAAGATTGGCATCTCACGGCACTGTATTGAAAAATCTCGTTGTTGAACCAGGAGCAGAAACACAATCCCGAATAATAAAAATGCACACGATGTTGACGGCGAAACGTACAAAACCCAGTGGGCACACTGCAACAGCTCGAATCAAGCACCTCACAAATGGCGGAACTCCTTTGAAGACGACGGAGATTTTTCAACGAAAAAGCACTCATAATGTGAAGACGGCGAAAGCAGCAATGGCTCTGGAACACGACACAGCAAATGTATAACCATGACGATCTTTGCAATTCGAAAAATCGCTTTTCGATGATATTTATCTTACGAACTGATATGGCGATATCGCGGAGATGACAGATGACGAAAAACGGGAAACATTAAATTTAAATTTTATTCCTATACCTAATTTTAAAAAAACAAAGGGGTTTCGAGAACGCGATTCGATATCCTGCTCGGCTCTTGTCACGACCCTATCGCCGTGCACCCATCTAAATACACTAATTACTCTAAATGCAGTCATCAAACAGTAGGCCGGTGGAAGAACTAATACTTAATTAACTTTTAAACACCTCTTTATTAATTAACATTAATCAAATACCCAATTAATCCAGCTAAATCGCCATTTTCAATCATCTCACAGAGCTCCCGACAGACGCACGTCTTGATTCTATCAAAGATTTCCCCGAACTGCGTAATTTCTTTCTGTTCCGTTTGATAAGTCAAATAGGCGTAGGTTCTCTTCTAGAGCCCCTTTTTGCTTGAACATCCGATGGTTATGTAAGAAACGCCCGTGTGCGAGCGAATGACCCTGAACTTCTCGCTGCGAAAGACAGTCTACTTCCTGAATTGGAGACCACACTAGGACTTTTAATAGAATTTTACTGTTTAACGCTCATTAATATAATTTACTATAGCTTATGCTTTAATCATCACATATATATATATATTATTATATATAATAGCCGTTGTCTCTGTATAACACTTCCGGGCTGTACTCATCTTTCAATTGAAGCCCTCAGTAAACAAACAGCCGGTTAGGCTTAATTTCAATTTCAGATGTGGATCAGAATTTTTTCTTACCTAAAAACTAATATCTTTCCATCAAATCACGTTTGTTCAGCCTATTTTTCTATAAAACATTCAGAACTAAAAAAATTGGATGCTTTTAGCTGTATATTTAACAGTTTTTAAAAATCTGTTTACTTTTGCGATAAATTTTGAAAGTAAACAAACTTGAATGTGTATGAATCAAGTAGCTCAAGTATTCATATCGCGTAGTGAGCTTTAAAAAACTAGATGGCAGTCTACTACTCCAATCGCATGAAAAACTAAATAAATAAAAAATAATGAAAGGGTTTGCTTTTACAAGGTGTGGATTAAATGCAATATTGTTAGATAATTCGGGATATTTTTAACTTTCATATACTTTTTTCCATTATGACGTCATTATTAGTATTATGACGTCAAAATGACGGGTTGGATGGCAGTCTTCTACTCCAATCATATGAAAAACTAAATAAATGAAAAATAATGTTAGAGTTTGCCTTTACAAGGTGTGGATTAAATGCAATATTGTTAGATAATTCGGAATATTTTTTAACTTTCATATACTTTTTCCGTTATGACGTCATTATTAGTATTATGACGTCAAAATGACGGGTTACCTTCTAGTATATATATAAACATAAACGAATTTTGAATGATTATAAAAATTTAAATCCTCAAAACAATTATCACCTTTATACGTAGAACAACGTAGAAAAACTCAGTGAACTAACTAACAGATGATACAAGTGTTATTTTTCAAGAAAATATTCCTAAGCATATATTTACAAATAAAGAATTGATTATTTGAGAAAGCTCTTTTCTGAAAACGTCTGCATACGGTGAAAAATGCTGTATTACGTCTCTTTCTCTCTATACACACACACACACACACACACACACACACACACACACACATATATATATATATATATATATATATATATATATATATATATATATATATATATATATATATATATGTATATATATATATATATATATATACAGTGATTTCCGCTTATAAGAATCACGTTTGTTATTACTGTTTTTGATTCTTATAAGCGGTTGATTCTTATAGCCGAAATTTAGGGTTTTGGACAGGCACACACACATCCATATATACATATATTAGATAATTTACCTTAAAATACTCTTTAATTTACGTTAATTATCTTTTATTAAATTATTTTTTATAATTTTAAAAATACAACTTAATTTCTAGACTTATAAGTAGATACACATAATTATAGTAAGAGAAGAAAAAAATCCAATATTTCTTACAACATACCTGCTGAACAGTTTTAACATTTCAACTACAGGAAGGCAGCAAGTAAAAGTTTTCTATGGTAGTTTGACGTAATGAAGTTTTCGGGGGGCTGTTTATACCTCTTTCAATACCAATAGTCTCAGACGAAGATTCACTTTCTAGCTTACGTTTCACGATTTGATAACGTGCTGAATCTACTAATGTTACGTTTGCCTAAGTCATAGTGGAAGCCATAGTCTTCGCCGAAGATGTATGTGTCTCAGGGTCCAGGAAGCCACAACCAGGATGTGAGAGGTGGGAAAAAAGAGTTCCTGTCGTGACAGTGGAGTGTGTGACAGTGGAGAAAAGTGAAATCGGACTCGGACGAGTAAAGATGCCCCCGGGTCAAGCTAATAAGACAGTGATGTGTTATAGCGTTTAAGGGGAAACTATTATGTCTAACAAAGAAAGGAACGCATTTTACGACTGTATTCCATCCCATCTTATCAGTCTTTCTTTAAAAAGCATACAGAAAGAACTTCGTGACTTTTGAGGGTTTAAGTTGCGTTTTTTGAAAAATGAAAAGGAAAGCGAGGAGTGTAAGCTGATTCTTAAAATCGGTGGATTGATTCTTTAAAGCGAAAATTTTAACATGGAAATAATACATTTGTTTTTGTTTTTGCGATATTGATTCTTATAAACGGTTGATTCTTTTAACCACCGATCACTATAAGCGGTGGTTACTGTATATATATATATATAATGCCAAAAAATATTATTCGGTCCATAACGTTATAAAAGATACCCCCTAGCTTAATTTCACCGATTAATTTCTAATTTTACTAACCCCTGTTAAACTTTTCATACTTTTTGATATTGCCTTAGGCGCTCTCCCAGCTGGACCATAAGAATAGCCAGCTAGCAGTTTTTAGACTTCTAAATTGTAACTATACATGGAATCGTTTGAATATGAAATTGCTGAGTTAATAGCGTTCCTGACAGCAAGAACGGTTAATTTTTCAGAATATCGGGGCGTTTTTAACATTTAATCGCCTTTTTATATTTACACTCGGCAGATAGGCCTAAAAAGGTGCCGCATAAAAAATGCCTTTTTCGCCTTTTAACTAAAGCCCCGTAGTCAGCGTGTTTCCCTTATAAACTGGTCTCCGTATCTCAAAGTCTATTTTTCGCTTGTCGCCGCGCTGTTAGAAATTTGAAAATGCATAAGTTATAAAGCCACAATCTGCACGCCTGTCGGCGATGAATTCTTCATAACTTTCTTAAAAATTCAATTTTAAAAGTTAAGGCAGCGGATAAAATATGAATTGGTTGCTAATATGATAGAAGTTGTTCTGTGTTTTGCCGGCTAAAGTCGTTAACGATGTCAGTTTGTTGGCTGAAAGTCGGTTCACGATCAATGATATAAGTGAGCTCCATGAGCGGAGTTCGATTGGATAATTTTACGGCATTGTGCGACTCCAGTGTTAAAATTATGTTAAAAGTATGTGAAATATGCCAATGTTAGATTATATTTGGGTTGAAAATTTAACCATTTCTTTGAAATTCTTGAAAAACACATATTTCTGCTTGCTTGTAAATAGTGGTTTAGTATTTAAGGTATTTTATTATACTATACTAGGGGCTTTGCCCCTAGGCTCGCTACACTCGCTCCTCTGTTATGGCTAATAGCGAGAAACATAGGGGTGATTCTCGGGCAATGTAACAGCCATTTAATGTTGTCATTCACCCTTATGCGAAGGGGAATCTCTGTTAAATCACTGTTCATTCAATGTTAAAATTCAATTAAAAATCGCAATTTTAAGATAGAGACTTGAAATGACGTTTATATGAATGAGAAAGCTTTCATCTTCCAGATGATGTAAATATTTTTTTTTGTAAGATAAAAACTTGAGGAGCATCGATAATAAATCCACATATGTGACGATATTTCTCGAAAAAGTGGGTTTAATATTTTGATGAAAATATTAGTCTGTTTTAAATTATTTTTAAACAAATGAGGTCTTGTTTAAAGGAGAAATGTCTGTAATCTTAGATAGTAAAAAGATCAAAATTCTACGATTTATTTTTGGCGAGTTATCGTAATCTCAACATGAAAAAGTCAATATTTTTCCACAAAACATAAAATAAAAAAAACTTAAAGTCCGACGAAGATGAGACATGTCTTACTTTCTTCCCCGCATTTTTCTGCATCTATTGGTATCGATCTCGACCCCATACCCCCAGCGGTTTAGGAGGAGATAGCGTGACAAGCTTTTGACAGCGGCGGCGTAGGCGGCGGCGCCAGTTACTTTTTTTTAGAATAGAGAGATTTATCTGCAAAGAGATATATCAGTACTTAGCCCTATTTGATTTTTTAGTTGTAAGAAAATATTGGTCGTAATAAGTTTTAATCTATTTCCTTGGGGGCCTAAGTATCGTCGGTATATTACTAAAACATTGAGTTTGTCCACAAACACACACACGCATATACATACATATATATATATATATATATATATATATATATATGTGTGTGTGTGTGTGTATACGTATATATATATACATAAATAAATAAATATATATATATATATATATATATATATATATATATATATATGTGGAGGGGAAAGCCCTCTGGCATCGACTTCTGACACTCGCAGCAGACGATTCTGTTTCACAGCTACCGCCATCTGTGAACGCTTGGCGAACCAGACAGAACAGAATCAACCTCTGTAGGATTAAGACGCGCAGCTGACGGCTGTGATGTTATTTCTCTTTTATAACGATGTAGTAGATTTTAGGAATTTAGGAGAATTGGGAGGATTGTAGGAGATTGTAGGAGGATTTAGGAGGATTGTAGGAGAATTTAGGAATCCTTTCGGGTTTCGTTGGCCAATTCGTAATGCGTTCGACAATCAATGGCCAGTTTGCGGATTAGCCGAGAAAAATTGTCCTTTTTTTCATTTGGATTAAATTAAAGGGATTTCAACAGTGGTAATAATATGAGTAAGAAATGGTATGATTAAATCCTGTGACTGCATGATCCAGCTCCGCAAAACTAGCTATCTTTGGCCATTTTTTCTTGGATATTCGCGAACTGGTTTTTGACTGTCTGTCTCAAAGTAAATTGGCCGATCAAGGCCCGAAGTAGTCGTAAATTCTCGATTATTTCGGGCATTCGAAATAATTCGGGCTCTCGAACTGGGTCAATGCTAGAAGTGGCTATACTTCGGACTTTGGAGTTAACATGTTTTTATATACCGGGTGGTTATAATTAAACTTCCCCAATAAACGGCATCCTGCAGCGCAAACTGGTGAACGGAATGCAACGAAATTTCGTATATGGGCTCTATACGAGATGCGCTCACGGAATTTTGAAAAAAAATTTTAGTTCCAAAATGTCAACTAGAGGGCGCCTTTTCGGGAAAAACATGAAATTTATCACAGTAAACGACCAAAACGGAATACAGAAACAATATTAACAATCCAGAACAAGAATTATGAGTAATAAAATGTAAAACCGGGAAAAGCTGTCAGGTGTAGGAGAAAAATGTCGAGATTTGCATGTTTGGGAAGAAGAGGAAGCTTTATGCAAAACACGTTAGGGTATAAAACGTTTGCAGACGTTGTCATGTTTAAATCGATGTTTCCGGCTGTACTAATGACGGTCTCTTTAGTTGAACGTGCGTTATTGGTGAAGCTGTTTTACGAAAACAACGGGAATGCTTCTGCTGCAGTTCGTGAATTTCGTCGTAGAAAGAACCTACGGCGTGGTCCAATGTCTACTAAAGGTATCCGTGCCATGATTAAGAGATTTGAAGAGACGGGAAATTAGGAGTTACACCTGGAAGAGGCCGTAAACGTGTCACACCGGTACTCGTTCATGCCGTCAAGACAGCTGTTGACGCACAGTCACAGACATCAGAGTTTGGGAGCAGTAGCGCGTGTGCAGTTTCTCGACAGACATGCTATTCTTACAGCACCATCCGAAAAATACTCAGACACATAATGCACTTCTTCCCATACAAGATCCGACATACCCAGTATATGCTTGATAGGGACAAGTCACAACGTCTCTCATTCGCAGTCAGTTTTCTCCACAGTATAACTGTTGATCTGTCATGGCCTTGGAATATTCTGTGGAGCGACGAGGCTCATTTCTACCTCAATGGGGCAGTCAACACGCATAATTGCAGAATTTGGGCTGAGGAAAATCCACGGATCCAGACTTAATTTCCCCTACAGTCTTTAAAGGTCTGGTGTGGATTCTCGGCGACATTCATCCTTGGACCATTCTTCTTTGAGGAAATCGGTGAACGAGGGCCTGTCACATGTTCCGTTACGGGTCGTTGGTACCATGACATGCTGCAGACGTTTGTTGTGCCGCAACTTCAGCACAGGCGGGTCATTACATCAATCATTTTCATGCAGGATGGTGCGCCCCCACATATCCATGGGTTCAAGCAGACGTTATTGCTCCAACACTTCACAGAGGAACGTGTTATTAGTCGCTCCTTTCCTAATCCATGGCCACCACGTTCGCCGGATCTAACTCCGTGCGATTTCTAGTTATGGGACTCTTTAAAAAGTCTGATGTATCGTGGAGGTGTTGCGACGTTGAATGACTTAAAGAACTCCATAACGCTTCATGTTCGAAGCCTCACAACTGATCAGTTACGATCTGCTGTTGAACACACTGTCCATCGACTTGAAATTTTGCAGGTGAATGAAGGTGGTCACGTGGAGCAGCTTTCCTTACATCGTCCTGGACACGATTAACAACTGCTCCTCTTGAGCAATTTCGTCCTAATCTGTTCTTGTTTCTGCAAACTGAACTGTTTTTGTTTCTCCCTTACCTTTACTTAATGTGGTTCGATCACAAGGTGATCAGAAACTAGTCAATAAATGTTAATATTGTTTCTGTATTCCGTTTTGGTCGTTTATTGTGTTAAATTTCATGTTTTTTCCGAAAAGGCGCCCTGTGGTGGATATTTTAGAACTAAATTTTTTTTTCGAAATTCCGTGATCGCATCTCGTGTATAGCCCATATACAAAATTTCGTTGCATTCCGTTCACCCGTTTGCGCTGTAGGATGCCGTTTATAGGGGAAGTTTTATTATAACCACCCGGTAAATATATATATATATATATATATATATATATATATATATATATATATATATATATATATATATATATATATATGTGTGTGTGTGTGTGTGTGTGTGTGTACATATATATACATATATATATGTATGTATCCTTATAATAGTAGCCGTGTTCTGTAGTCGACTCTGTCCGTAACGCGTCCGGAGCGACCACCTCATATCCATCCATTTGGCATCCATTTTGTTTTATGAGTTAGGCTTAACAAGTTAAAAGTAAAGTTCAAAAAGATTATTTGCCAACTAAACCCAAATAATTGTAATTAAAACAGCGTAATATCGACACAAATCAACTTTATTTCGATCAATTTTATTTCAAAATTATCTCTTCATTAGAGAATTATCTCTTTTCCGCCACCTTTCGCGTTATCATAGTGTTTCTCAGAACTTGAAAATGTAAACACAAGTGAGTCATTCATTCACCGTGATTCGTTAATTTAAGAAAAATTGAATCAGAATTTTTTTCACAGTAAAACAGGTTTTCATTATTTTAACCATATATAATATATATATTTTAATATATACTATATATTTTTTAATACATAATATATAATATATATTACAATACAGTATTACAATTTAATATTACAATAATGTCGAATTTAGTTGCAAACTTGACGCATGCGCAGTGATATGTTCCAAACTGTACGTCACAAAAGCTAGCCGGTTCAAAAGGCCAAATCTTCAGTATACAGATTTTTTGCATTTACAACACATGGAATTCTATATATTCCACATCTAATACGTGTTTAGTAACGATTCAATAACTTTGTATGATTTTTAATCAGAATTTCTTTAGTTTATATATATTATTTTTGCTTAATATATATTTATACATATATTTATATATTTATACATATATATATATATTTAACAATATATAATATATGTACATTAAATTGAAATACACATGCAAAAATTTTTTGCATGTGCATAATTTGTATGATATTTTAATCTGATTTTCTTTATATATTTTATTTTTGCTTAATATATTTATACATAGCCTATTTATACATATATATAGCATAAGATATAATATATGTACATTAAATTGAAATACACGTGCAAAACTTTTTTGCATGTGAATAATTTGTATGATATTTTAATCTGATTTTCTTTATATATTTTATTTTTGCTTAATATATTTATACATAGCCTATTTATATATATATATAGCATAAGATATAATATATGTACATTAAATTGAAATACACATGCAAAAATTTTTTGCACGTGAATAATTTGCATGATATTTTAATCTGATTTTCTTTATATATTTTATTTTTGCTTAATATATTTATACATAGCCTATTTATACATATATATAGCATAAGATATAATATATGTATATTAAATTGAAATACACGTGCAAAAATTTTTTGCACGTGAATAATTTGCATGATATTTTAATCTGATTTTCTTTATATATTTTATTTTTGCTTAATATATTTATACATAGCCTATTTATACATATATATAGCATAAGATATAATATATGTACATTAAATTGAAATACACGTGCAAAAATTTTTTGCACGTGAATAATTTGCATGATATTTTAATCTGATTTTCTTTATATATTGTATTTTTGCTTAATATATGTATACTTAGCCTATTTATACATATATATAGCATAAGATATAATATATGTAAATTAAATTGAAATACACATGCAAAAATTATTTGCACGTGAATAATTTGCATGATATTTTAATCTGATTTTATTTATATATTTTATTTTTGTTTCATATATTTATACATAGCCTATTTATACATATATATAGCATAATACATGATTATATAAAATATTTATATTACATTGAAATAGATTGAATTAGCAGTATTGTTTCTAAATATCTGGCTGCATTAGTTAGACTGTACAAGTCGGATTTTAAAATCAGCTGCAAGCATGGTTTTTTTTTCCAAGAACATTTTTTAATTATAAACTTCAATATTTTTTTAAAAAAACCTCACTGTAATAATTTTTAGTAAAGCATTCTATTGCGATGATAGTGTATCTTTTAAGGTGACTGCCTACGTTGAAAATTTCATTTTTTGACTATTTTGGTCAATTTTATTTTTTCCAGGAATCGTGCAATTCAATCTTTTCTCTTTTCAAAACCGTTTTTGATTTTCATTCTACATCAATTAGAAGCAGAGTTATAGCTATTTTAAAAAATGTCTGCTACAAAATTGAAGTGGCAAACAACTTGAACTGAGTTTTTCTCAGAATTATGTTTTTAGCACAAATCTTTACCGTTATCATGATATTTCACACAATAATACATATAATTTGATAAAATTTTCGGGAAATGTTTTAGATGCTATTGTTAATGAAATGACGCTCAATAATTGATGCATAATAATAAATAGTTAAATAGTTTTTGTTTGGGCAGCAGCATACGCCGAAATTTTCAAAAGTGGGGGGGGGGGGGGTACTATGAAAAAGTAGTTTTCAGCATTCAGTGCAGAGCTTGAACCTATTTAAGTAATATATGTAATCAGAAAAAATGGGGGGGGTTAACCCCCATCAACCCCTCCCCTGCATACGCCACTGTGTTTGGGGCTGTTTTTATAAGGAGAGGAATGATGAATTGGGGGAAATTTTCATATTGCAACATTTTTGCATTTTAAAATTTCTCTTAGATTGTGGGTCATTTAAGATAACTGTCAGATGTGTCGCATTTTAGCTAATTTTCATTGAAAATTACTTCAAATTGACCAATTTATAAAAAAGTATGGTATTTACTGGCAAGTTTTTGTTTATTTTTTAATTTTCAAGTGCTATTTTACCATAAAAAACAAAAAAATCTTTAAAAAATGATTTTTTAAAAAAATTGGCTCCAAATGTAGGCAGTCCCCTTAAAACAATATTTCAGGTGATTATAAGGGGACATTTTATTATTTTGTTTTGTGCCACTTTCTCGAATTATATTACTTTATTTTTCAGATCTAATAAAAAAAAGTATTAAAAAATTTCACCTTCAAATTAGAAAATAATTTAAAATTAACAAATCAGACAGCAAACATTCAAGTAAATTTCAATGTTCTAAATTGCAACACATCAGGTTGCAAAACAGTATATTATTTTCTAATATTCACGTTTTTACATGTACTATCTACGGTATGTACTGTATAGTAGTGTGCTTTTCAGAGCGAATACCTAACATAACGGCAAAATTTTCTTAAATTTTTAAAAGTCTGTAATTTTCCGATACCTTTCACGTTTTCATAGCGTTTTAATTAAATTAATAACAAGTATTCATTTTATATATTCGGGACATGAAAATGTAAACATGAAGTTAGTCATTCATTCATCTTTTTTTTTTTATAAGATGAATGAATGACTAACTTCATGTTTACATTTTTACAGAATATTATTTTCTAATATTCTGTAAAAATTTCTTATATTTTAACAAGGTTATGAATCTTTTTTTTATTGGAACTGTTCAATTACTTACCATCAAGTTTTGACAGGTACTGTCTACGGTATGTACTGTATAGTAGTATGCTTTTCAGAGCGAATACCTAACATAACGGCAAAATTTTCTTAAATTTTTAAAAGTCTGTAAATTTTCCAATACCTTTCACGTTTTCATAGCGTTTCAATTAAATTAATAACAAGTATTCATTTTATATATTCGGGACTTGAAAATGTAAACATGAAGTTAGTCATTCATTCATCACGTTTTTACATGTACTATCTACGGTATGTACTGTATAGTAGTGTGCTTTTCAGAGCGAATACCTAACATAACGGCAAAATTTTCTTAAATTTTTAAAAGTCTATAATTTTCCGATACCTTTCACGTTTTCATAGCGTTTCAATTAAATTAATAACAAGTATTCATTTTATATATTCGGGACATGAAAATGTAAACATAAAGTTAGTCATTCATTCATCTTTTTTTTTTTTTTTTATATATATATATATTTATATTTTAACCATACTAGCCACTGCGTGACCAGCATGGTCACTTTTAGTTTTAAATTTCCTTTTGCAAAACAACGCAACTGAAAGTGACATATGTAAGGAATGTTACAATTACCTGTCATCATAAATATATGTTGTTAAGGGGTATTCTCTATTAAGCTGATTCTAAAACATCGTGATCAAAAAATGTGAATTTCCATTACCTTAGAACAGAGTTAAAGATAAGACTGAGAAAGCCCACATCAATGATTTTAAAAATTACATCCCTCTTTGTATGTACTATTTTTCAAAATTAAGATATCTATACTTTATCATTACAACAAATAAGAAATTGCAGGGGGAAAATTTTAAATATAGTGTTGATTACATCACTCTCTGTATGAATTACTGTTAACAATTCAGATATCTACACTTAATCATATTAAATAATAAATTGCTGGGAAAATTTCTTCATTTATAAAATGGAGCAAAAATTCAGCAATTTTTCAAAATTAAGATATCTACACTTTACCATTACAAGAAATAAGAAATTGTTGGGGGGAAATTTTAAATACAGTGTTGATTACATCACTCTCTGTATGTATTACTGTTCACAATTCAGATATCTACACTTAATCATATTAAATAATAAATTCTTGGGAAAATTTCCTCACTTATAAAATGGAGCAAAAATTCAGCAAGTACTTAAAATATAGTGTGGATTTGAACTATGATATTCATAAAACTTCTTGATATACAGATTTGAGTATTTCAAAAGTAGGAGATACTAAAGCGACAGAATCAAAAGAATGGATTCTAGATAAACCTACATACAACTGTCCATGGTTAAACAATGGATTTGATAGGTCTAAACATGTATTGTCAAAAGATCAGCGGTTGTAACTTATGCGGCCACTACACACACGCGGTTTTAAATTGCGGACAGCCGCTGTTTACATCCGGTAGTTGCAGCCGTTGCCATTCGAAGTGTAGAAATATCGTAGATTTTTGTGCCGCATACCTACGCGTTTTATATATAGGGATTATTTTAACCAGATATTACAATAATATCAAATTTTGTATTTTCGGAAAGTTGCAAACTCGGCGCATGGATAGTGATATGTTCAAAAGTGTCTTTACGGTAGCGTGCTTTTCAAAGCGAATACCTAATATAACCGCAAAATATTATTACATTTTTTTGAAGTATTTTATTGAATATTTCTAAATTACCAGCACACGTGGCTTTCATATGAATTTCTAATATTTTAATAAGGTTATGAACCCTTTTTTTTATTCGAATGTTTACTTAATAACCGTCAAGTTTTGACGGGTACCATCTAGTATATATATATACACTCATGGACAAAAAAATTAGCGCACCAAGAAGGAGTCGTCAAAATGGAACGAAATTTTACATACATAATGACAGCTTTGATATAAGTAAATGATAAGAAAATCAAAGAAAAAGGATAATTTATTTCAGAGAAAAAGGCAAAAGAACAGAGGAGTTAATACTCCGTTGGACCCCCTCTAGCGCGAATGCACGATGCGATACGATCGGGCATTGAGTCATACAAGTTCTGTATGATGTCGTGAGACATTTCGTTCCATATTTGCTGTAACCTTTGTTATAAAGACTCATGGAGTATATCCATTAATATTCAGGTCTTTATAACTGTCTCTCATAACTGCCATACATTGGCAGAAAAGAAAAATGATTTATTGCCAAAAAAGGCGATGCACGCCAAATCTGGTGTATTGAGCCTGTATTGCGCAGGCGCGAAGTACAGATTGGCGCATGTCATGGCTAGCTTCAAAAAGTAGCGGCAGACAGCCCTTGGACGTGTAGGAGGTTGGTGACCTTTTGGGAGCGTGTGTTGATAATCGAGAGTGGGGGTGCGTGGCATGGCCTAGTATAAGTATTTACCTTTTTATTATGTTTAGTTAAAATAAATTTCTTATTTGCTCCTTAAACCCCTTGTCTGTAGTTTAATTTACTGTTGTAGCTAATGTTTCCTAGGTATGAGTAATTTGAGTATTGTAATATGCTTAGCACGTGGGTCAGGCTGTATGTAGGGTTAAATATTTTCCTGCTAAGCTAAGTGCTGTAAACTTAAAGTAAATACTCTACGTAATCTATGTTACCTGAGACAACCTATCTGGGTTATTTTTCATGTCGTTTTGTTACTTGAAGTTAATTCTGCAACTTATTTTAATACACAACGCATTTCATGTTTCACCTTTTTTGACTGGCTTAACTATTCGCTCATTTGCTACCACTTGTTCCGATACGGTTTCCCATTTTGGAGTCGTAATTCTCGGCTTCACAACATTTGGTGCCGTGACCAGGATTCAATACTTTTCTGGAAAGCTGGTCACCCATAAAAAATACACAAAAGAATAAGTTAACACAATACATATATTTACAAAAATGTGAGGACTTATTCCCGAGAAATGGAAAAAAAAATTGCCTTGTGCAATAAAAAACTTGGCTTCATTTCTCAAAGACAAAATCGAGAATCTTTTGGCTGATTAAAATATCACATGTTGCACATAAGGTACAAAAAAAACATATTCAAGGCAACTCACAAATAAAAAGGAAGACTGATAGATGATATCAGATGATGTTTCCTGCAATTCAGGCAAAGTGTGAAACAAAACTTAATATTAACTATTGCTAGGCTATTTACAATGGTATATGGGAGAACCAAATGATTTTAATTGCCTATTATTATATTTTATATCAACAAAGTGGTTAATTTAGCATTTTACATTACTATTGGTAGACTCAATAACAACAGAACTTTAGAATTAAGAGTGAATACTATTATAAGCTTATAGAGGTTAAAGAACAAGGTTGTGCATAATTACAGATATTATGAATGGAGTAATTTCACAGATATTAAAAACTTTAGAAAGATACAGATGTATACCATATGCAGCAAGAGTCCTAGTCCATACAGGAATACAGGTAGAAGAAGAGTTGGACATGCCAATCGCTGGGTTGTCCATCAACTGGAGAAGATGTGCGCGCAAACATCTCTACCAGAACCTCATCTTCTCGGCCTGAGGTTGTAGGGGCAGGGCTTCTTCACTGCAGTAGGAATTTCTGGCATCTTGGGGTCTGTTGTTTCTGGTGGTGAAGGACTGGCATGGGAGAGACCAACTGGATCCTGGATTTCAGTCGATTCTATCTGGAGCTGAGGAGTTTCAAGAAGCATTGATGGCTGGTGGAATGACAACTGCTCGTCTGCTAGACTTGCTTCTGGGACCTGGAACTCATCTGGAGCAGGAGGAAACAGTTCTCCATCAGGAAAGTACCCCTCAGTGGCATCTATGGAATGGTCATCTTCTGGAACCCTTGAAAGACTGGAGTCCAGCACAGGATCTGAAGGATTGGACACTGGAACAGGCATCTGGGCAACTGGATGAAGAGAACTAGGGCACACAGAATCATTAGTAGTGGGAGATGGATTCGTCTGCTTCTCTAATAAATGCCCTTTACGAGCTGGGGCCTTTATCAGCCTGTTCACATGGATGAGCGAAGCCTGTGATATTCTATCTTCCAGTGGTCGAATGACCACAGTCACATTTGAGCGGAATTTCTCAATAGTGAATGGTCCCTTGAGAAATTGGTTGAAGTGAGTTTTATATTTTACATACACAATGTCACCCTCCTTTAGCCTTGTGTCTCTTCTTGCTCTATTGAGCTTCCTGTGAGAGTTTGCTTGACTTATGGATGTATTGCTGAAGCACAGTGACCAAATGGCTTTAGTTTGTGCCATAATATTATCAATGAGGGACCCTTTGTCAAGATGAGGAAAGTCATCAAAGAATCTCTCAGAATCAGTTAAGAGGGCTAAAGCTCTTCCAAAATGGACGACTGCAGGGGAGTGACCTGTCGTAGAGTGGATAGTAGAGTTGTATAGTGAGGCATGTATTAGGATGGCTGTGTCAAATGGTACACCTTGGGCTTGCAAAGTTGAGATCGATGACTTGATAGAGGCATTAATCCTTTCAGAGACTCCATTTGCCTCAGGATGGCCAGGTGATGAGTGTGCCAATCTGATTCCAGCCATATCCAATAGCCTTTTGAATACCACAGAGGTAAATTGTGGGCCAAGATCAGTAAGAATATGGCTTGGTCTGCCAAACATGGCAATGTACCTAAATATAGCCTTGGTTACTCTGTCAGCTGTGGTTGACGGCATGTCCTCTAGGACCAAAAAGCGACTGAAGTGGTCAATAATGGTGAGGACCGAGTGACCATTACGGAAGGGACCAACAAGATCCAGTGATACAAGTTGGCCTGGTGCAGTAGGAAGTGGTGCAGACTGGACTGGAGCAACCGCCACTCTTCTTTTTTTGTGAAGCATACATTGTGTGCATGAGGCTACATAATTGACGCAATCCATGTATGCGCCTCGCCACCAATACTTTTTGGCGAGAGCCTCGTACGTCTTTGCAAGTCCAAAGTGGGACAAATGGGCCAAGCGAAGTGCCTTTGGCCTGAGAGCTGACGGTAACACAATGTACTCTTCTCTCGACAATCCCGTCTTTCCTGCGTAAAACAATAGGTTTGATTGTGGGTGCACAAAAAAGTTCTTGGGCACATCCTTCGCCCTGTTGATTACTTTGTTGAAAAGCTGGGACAAATCCTCATCCCTGAGCAGTTCCTTCAGGATTGTTGCAGAAGAGATTTCATTCTCTGGGTCAGCAACTTCTGACGTTATGATGGTGAATATCTTTTGTAGTGACTGGAATGCATTAGAAGCTTCATCAGTCCAATTAAAAGGTACAGACATAGAAGTCATTGAAATCAGAGGGGCAACCAAATTAGAAAAACGTGGAATTAAATGTCTATAATAATTACAAACACCTAGGAAACGTTTCAACTGTTTTTTAGTTTTTGGAGTTGGAAATGAAGTCACCTTTATGATGTTAGAAGAAATTGGACTTATAGTGTTCTGCGACACTTTAAAACCTAGGTAATCTACTTCAGTCTGATGGAATGAACACTTTGGAGGATAAGCAGTAATATTATTTTTAGTAAAAACAGAAAGAAGAGCTTTTAATTTCTGACAAGACTCTTGAAATGAATTCGCACAGATGACAATGTCATCTTGGTAAGCAAAGATACCCAATTCATTGGTTTCCTCAATGAGAGTATCGACTAAAGCTTGGAAAAAGGATGCTGCACTACGCAGTCCAAAAACTAAACGTTTATATTTAAACTGACCCCACATGGAAGTGAAACTCAGGCGGTCTTGAAATTTTTCAGGTAAGTCAATTTGATGGTAAGCACTTTTTAAGTCCAAGGTGGTGAAGTAGCGATATTGAGCTATATTAGAGATTATGTCATTAATCTTAGGTAAAGGATAAGATGAATTCTTAATTATCTGATTAATGAGACGTAGATCCAAAGCAAGTCTGAACTTTTGTGGAGCAGAAGAGTTTAATTGCTTCTTTTTAACAAGCAATATTGGGCAAGCCCAATCAGAGATTGTTCTCTCAATGATACCTGCCTCCACAAGTTCATCGATTTGCTTTTTAGTCTCAGCTTGCAAAGACTGGGGAATGGGAAATGGAAGAGTCTTAAGAGGGAAGTCATGATCAAAATTCAAATTTGGAATCACACGATCAGTGTGTCCTAAAGACTTAGACGACGAAGAAAAAGCTGTGGCATAATTACTCAACAGTTGTGACATTTGAGAAATTTCTCCAGGACTCAAATGGGAAAGCTTAAAGTCACTAAGATTAAATTCAGACTTTCTTAAATTTAATATTTCAGGAGATGCAGTAATAAGATTTACAGATTCACTGACTGAGGTAGTTCGAGCATGGGAAACAGACAACTGCTCATCTAAAGAAGACACATGACCTAACACAGCATTTTTGTTTACATGAACTGGCTTATTGGACAAATTTTCAATTAAAATGAATGACTTAATCACTTTAGAGGATTGTTGAGTAGCAGGAGTTGAACTATTATCATTTATAGAATCTGGTTGCTCATCAACAGATATATTATTTGCAATAATGGATGGATGAACTAAAAGATTTGGATTTTTAACAACAGGTTCAAAGAATAAATCAGAATTTGAATTAATTATTGGAGCACTGATTTTAACAAAGGAAGAAGAATTTGGTTTGATTATAGTTTTAGACACAAGAGTAGCATTCTGAGCATTTACAACAACATGAGAATGTACACCTTGATTTTCAGAATCAATAAAAGGAATGACCATATCATCAAATGTGATGGAAGCTTGCGAATTTGAAATATCCACATGAAACTTAGTAAGAAAATCATAACCAATTATGGCAGAAAAAGACTTATCATTCAAATTTGTAACAAAAAAAGGATGTTTGAAGAATTTCTTCTCAAGTTTGAAAGATAAATTGATACATGAAGAGAAATTGACAGAAGAGTTGATGGTTGATATAGACACCTGTCTAGAAATGTTTTTATAATTAAGAGACTGTTTGTTCATGTGGAAAAATGACTGGTCGAGTAACGAGATAGAAGAACCTGTGTCAATTAATCCAATAATAGTTGTTTGAGGAAATTTTATATTAACCATAGGTAATTTAGCAGAAGTTTGAGCACTACATATCCTTTCGATGACAATTTTGCTATTAGTCTGCAATGCATTATCATTAACAGGGATCTCACACTGAGTAGCAGTGGAGTTCATAATTTTGATAGGAGCAGAAGTTTGACAACCAACAGAAGAAAAACTTTGAACATTATTACACTGCACATTAAGATTATCAGTACCTCTACTATTTACAGAAAAATTTGAGCACTGTTGTACCAAATCACCATGATTGACATAATTAGGAATATAAAGGTCATAATTAGGAGTATTAACATTGGCTGATGAACAAAGTTGGAGGGACGAAGGTATATCAGCATTAGCTTGTCTCATTGCAGGATTAGAAGAATCATAAACAAAGGAAGATGCATCAGGATTTAGATTTGAGTTTCTCACAGTGTGTGAGTTCAGCCTAGCAGAGTTATTTAACTGTCTGCTTCTATTATTTGGACCAGAAGATGATTGCTCCCTACGAAAATCCTTTTGAAACTTATAGCATTTTGCAAAAGTGTGACCTGTCTTATAGCAATATTGACAGACAGTCTTTGAAACTTTCTGTCTGGATTCATTTGCAGAACAAGGTGTTTGCATACATTCATTGCATTCAGTGTCACATGACAAAGTCGAGGATGACTGGATAGCATTTATTTGGTTCTTAGTCATATTCAGTGAATTGAGCTGTTCCTTGATAACATGGATTTCAGCGAGCAGCTCTTGCAACTGCAAAGCACTACCCACAGACTGGGCTGAAGTGCTGTAAGATTCTAATTGCTGCAAAGTATCAGCTCTATCAACTGCAGCCTGGAAACATTTTATGTTTTCACTTAATAGTTGCACCTTAATACTCTGAGGGACAGCCTTAATTAACTCTACAAATTTTATCTCATTAAGGGCATCAGGATTCTTAACAGATGGATGTAATTTTGAAACCTGAACTGAAATTCTGTGAGCAAGATTTCTAATCGACTCAGCAGGTAAAAGAGTTATGGTGTTCTGAGGGTGCAATAAGGCAGTGTTTACAGAATGATTAGGATCAAAGAAGGATTTCAACCCTTGCAACAAAAATTCATGATCTTCTGTGTCCAACAACTCAGAAGTACTTATGACATATTTTAGAGCAGGCCCTACCAATTTCGACCTGATAAATATAGATGTTTCAGCATCTGACCAATTATTTACTTTCGCTAAGTCCCTGACTTGCTTAGAGAAAAATGACAATAATTCTCCATCACCTTCAAAAGGTTGAATGGTTACATTGAATCTATTATCTACCTCGTTAGCCATGTCCAAGAAAGCAAAAAGTAAAAGAACTGGACTAAAATTCTCAAAGATCACACAAAAGATAACATACTTCGAGTTTTACATATTCAACATGTAAACAAAAAATTTGCAGAATGCAGTGAACCATAAAATGCAAGATAAGAATTCCATTGGAGATAACATGAACCAGCAAATGACAAAATGTAACGAATTATGAATTATAATTTAGAAAAGAAGTATATTAAAAGTTATGCATATACAAAATGGGATACTATTCAATAATACAATTTTCAAATATTATGCTTGAGTTCACCATAGCTTAATTAGCATTAAAAAATTTCAGCATAAATGTCAACTATCAGTCAGAAATATTATATGAACTCATAGATATGATAGGTTGCATGAAAGACACAAAATTAGCACTTTATATTAAATGAATTTATATCAATAATGAAGTTTAAATCAATAATTGTAATTCAAAAGGCAATAAAATATATCCTTTACACATAAAAATCAATCAATCAATATAACACAAATTCCAATCTTAAATAATATTCAATGTTAAATACTCAGATATTCATAAAATCACAGTATAATTAAATAATTGCACATAACAAACACATAGCTTCGTTCATGCTCTATTATAAAAAAATGCATCATGTGGTACAGAAAAAGCAAACTGAATGAAATTTTAGCATTATTAAGATACATATATTACTTATTAATAAAGAGAACAACATTATAAGGGGGAACAGTAAGATGCATTTTTTCATTACTCACATAGGTTAAAGAATTTTAAAAAAAAGTTACCGCTAAATGAGACAAACACCCTTAAATATTAAATTAATTTTAAGGACTGGTCAACCGGTACCAAATGTTGTGAAGCCGAGAATTACGACTCCAAAATGGGAAACCGTATCGGAACAAGTGGTAGCAAATGAGCGAATAGTTAAGCCAGTCAAAAAAGGTGAAACATGAAATGCGTTGTGTATTAAAATAAGTTGCAGAATTAACTTCAAGTAACAAAACGACATGAAAAATAACCCAGATAGGTTGTCTCAGGTAACATAGATTACGTAGAGTATTTACTTTAAGTTTACAGCACTTAGCTTAGCAGGAAAATATTTAACCCTACATACAGCCTGACCCACGTGCTAAGCATATTACAATACTCAAATTACTCATACCTAGGAAACATTAGCTACAACAGTAAATTAAACTACAGACAAGGGGTTTAAGGAGCAAATAAGAAATTTATTTTAACTAAACATAATAAAAAGGTAAATACTTATACTAGGCCATGCCACGCACCCCCACTCTCGATTATCAACACACGCTCCCAAAAGGTCACCAACCTCCTACACGTCCAAGGGCTGTCTGCCGCTACTTTTTGAAGCTAGCCATGACATGCGCCAATCTGTACTTCGCGCCTGCGCAATACAGGCTCAATACACCAGATTTGGCGTGCATCGCCTTTTTTGGCAATAAATCATTTTTCTTTTCTGCCAATGTATGGCAGTTAAGAGAGACAGTTATAAAGACCTGAATATTAATGGATATACTCCATGAGTCTTTATAACTTTTTTTTTTTTTTTTTTTTTTTTTTTAAAGTTGACCGGCTGGGGATTCGATCCCACAACCTACAGATTCGGAGCCGCGCGCGCTAGCGCTGTGCTGTACTGTATACAGGTTTGAAGGTTCTCGACCTCAACATGGTCACTATCCCCTGCAGTTGTACATCACCTGCTGCATATAGGTGAAGTTTTTATAAGTTTAATATTGAATATAACTCACCTGTTAGCTTTGTGAAGTGGGTAATGCATTAACTGTTTCTTGTATATATTCATGTATATTTGTTTGTGAATAATGTTATTATAGTGTCCTACAATTTATGATTTTAGGGTATATACTCACCATAATGTATATCCCAACACAAATTTTGCACTTGTTTTTTTAAGTTTTTATGCACATTTATTTTTACTGTTTGTAATATGCATGGTACAGTGTGATACACTGTGTTACAAGTTATTTTCTTCATCCAAGGTATCTTGAAACTTTTCTCATAGTAATGACACTCTTGTGTATGACACCATGCTCTCTGTCACAGTGTTGACTGTTATTAGTGCGCCCACTTTGTCTATCCATGACACTTTGTCTATCTAGGACACATAGTTTTTGCAATTGACATTAATCACTTTTCAATGTAACTTTAATTTTTTTCTAAGTGAATTTTTACAGGGTTGTTTTTTGGTGTTTTTTTTCTTTGTTTTTCAATGGCTGGCCAGCCGACGTGAAGTGTTTAATGTTCTTTTATATAATGTACATACCCTGTGTAACTTGTACTTTTATGTTCATATAATCAAATTTAGGAGCAAATTTTTTTTCTCATTTAGGATCTCCAATGTATACCAGTGTAAACTAGACTCAATATGAGCAGTAATGATATTTTTCCCTCATCTAGGGTCTTCAATGTAATACTTTGTAATGCACTGGTGTGATCACATTTTTCCAAAGGATCTTCAATGTAACTTTTTGTAAGCCTGCCAACTCCCACTCCTAGCACATTGAACTCAACTCTCTTTGGGAAATTTTCCCTCATGTGTTTTTTTTTCTTCACTTGGTGAAGGGGGAGAGTGTTATAAAGACTCATGGAGTATATCCATTAATATTCAGGTCTTTATAACTGTCTCTCATAACTGCCATACATTGGCAGAAAAGAAAAATGATTTATTGCCAAAAAAGGCGATGCACGCCAAATCTGGTGTATTGAGCCTGTATTGCGCAGGCGCGAAGTACAGATTGGCGCATATCATGGCTAGCTTCAAAAAGTAGCGGCAGACAGCCCTTGGACGTGTAGGAGGTTGGTGACCTTTTGGGAGCGTGTGTTGATAATCGAGAGTGGGGGTGCGTGGCATGGCCTAGTATAAGTATTTACCTTTTTATTATGTTTAGTTAAAATAAATTTCTTATTTGCTCCTTAAACCCCTTGTCTGTAGTTTAATTTACTGTTGTAGCTAATGTTTCCTAGGTATGAGTAATTTGAGTATTGTAATATGCTTAGCACGTGGGTCAGGCTGTATGTAGGGTTAAATATTTTCCTGCTAAGCTAAGTGCTGTAAACTTAAAGTAAATACTCTACGTAATCTATGTTACCTGAGACAACCTATCTGGGTTATTTTTCATGTCGTTTTGTTACTTGAAGTTAATTCTGCAACTTATTTTAATACACAACGCATTTCATGTTTCACCTTTTTTGACTGGCTTAACTATTCGCTCATTTGCTACCACTTGTTCCGATACGGTTTCCCATTTTGGAGTCGTAATTCTCGGCTTCACAACAACCTTGCCTCTAGTTCGTTCAAACTCGTGGGATGCCCAACTCGTCGTCCCAAATGATCCCAGATATGCTCGATTGGAGACAAATCTGGGGATCGGGCAGGCCAAGGAAGGGTAGTATCAGTGCGGAGACAGTCTTGTGACACCTTTGCCGTATGAGGCTGAGCATTGTCTTGTTGAAAAATGGCTCCTGGGAGCCGTTGCATGAGTGGCAACACATGTGGTT
This sequence comes from Dolomedes plantarius, assembly GCA_907164885.2. Lineage (NCBI taxonomy): Eukaryota > Metazoa > Arthropoda > Arachnida > Araneae > Dolomedidae > Dolomedes > Dolomedes plantarius. Next base: position 30,110,381 of record OU015495.1, on the reverse strand, counting down.
GCTGGATTTCATGAACATACCGCTGGGCTGTCATGGTGCCACGGAACAATACTAGGGGTGACCGTGTATTGTAGGCAATGGCACCCCATACCATCACACCAGCTGTGGGAGCGATGTGTCGCTGTACAGCAAAGGCAGGATTGAAGCGTTCACCACGGGCTCTCCACACACGAACACGATTGTCATCACTGCCGAGATTGAATCTGGATTCGTCGCTAAAGACGACCTGGTTCCATTCCGCTGCAGTCCAGTTTCCTCGTGCGTGGCAAAACACCAAACGGAGGCGTCGATGGGTGGGCGTCAAGGGCAGCACACGTAATGGGCGCCGCGATACCAACTGTCCTTCAGCCAGGCGCCTTCGTATGGTTCGAGAAGACACAGAGGCCCCTAGTGAAGGTGCTACCTGTGCCTGGATGGCAGCCGATGAAGCAGTTGGCTGTACGCGTTCATTTCTTACGATGTGGCGGTCTTCTCGACGACTGGTCTGTCGAGGGCGTCCTGAGCCTGGTCTTCGTGTACATGACATCTCTCGGGTCCACTGGTCCCAACACCTCCTCACAACACAACCAGAGCGGCCTAATTGACGAGCTACTCGCCTAGCTGACCACCCAGCTTCCATCATCCCGACGATTCTCCCCCTCTCAAACTGCGACAACTGCTTATATTTTCTTCGAACACGGCGTAATGGCATGTCTATCTCAGCTCTTCCTTTGTAAATGATTCAGCACACTCAAACAAGCTTTTGTTACGTGTTTTATACTCCACAGAGTACGATGTTCAACGCCCTCTACCGGCTATACGTAATTCGCAATCACGCTGCATTTCAAATCATTTGCATATCTCCCCGACATGTACCTTCATTGCAAGTTTCGTTACGATCCCGCAATTATTTCTTGGTGAGCTAATTTTTTTGTCCATGAGAACGGCAACACAGTGACGGTCACAGTTACGGTTATAGGTATAGAAACTCGAAATTTTCAAAAAGCAACGCGCAGTTTTTCTCGTCACAAAATGCAAAGCGCACGCGAAAACCCTAAAAAGCGTTGAAACGGTACGTGTATCACAAAAAAACGGACGTGTTATGCACGCACATAAAACAGCTCTGCGAACCGCCAACAAACACACATTCGGGGCACACGAAATAAATTTGCATATGACAGAGGCTAGAAACCAATCACAGAAAGCCGTTCGCCAGATATTCAGCGTAGAAAACGCTGAATATCTGGCTGAATAAAAAGCTCTCTGATCATGTTTTTGTTAGCCATTTGCAGAGCTGTTTTTGTGTGCGTGCATAACGCGTCCGTTTTTTGTGATACACGTACCATTCCAACGGTTTTTCGCATGGGTTGAGCATTTTGTGACGGAATAAAATGGGCGTTGCTATATGAAAATTTCCAGTTTCTGTACCAATAACCGTAACCGTTAGTACCATGTTGTTGCCATTCACAGAATCCCGAGATCGTACATCTGAATAACTATATCTGAAATCTCATCTCGATAGGTAGAACGGAACAGCCTCTAGGGTCCATATATCGGCAAAGTATTTTATGACCACCCTGTATATATATATATATATATATATATATATATATATATATATATATATATATATATATATATATATGTATATGTGTATGTGTGTGAGTGTGTGCGCGCGCGCTTTCGAGATCCTAGTTCAATACAGGGTGATCGGAAAATGTCTGTCAAAATTTAAAGGTGGTTAGAGGGGATGAATATAAAAGGACTCGCAGTAGAATGCGTGCCCGGAAACGCCACGGGAATTCCTGGAGGGTAAAGAAAGTGGAACGGTACTGCGAATCCTTTTATAATCGTCCCTTCTAACCCCCTTTAAATTTTGGTCAGACATTTTCCAATCGCCCTGTATCTGTATATATAAATATATATATATATATATATATATATATATATATATATATGTATGTATGTATGTATGTATACATACATATCTGTGTACATATATATATACGTAATCCAGCACACCTGTAGCCTTGGATGTAGATTTCGCAGCAGGGCAAGTCCAAAGAGGGAAAGGAATTCCAGGTTTCCTGGCGATTGACCAAGGACGGTGACTTCGCAAGGAACCCATTTTCCTCACTTGTTCTTTTCACAGTTTGACCATTTCTTAACCACATCCATCTTGTGGCAGGCGAAAAATGACGCAGATTCAACATATGGGTGTGTTCAGGTAATTTTTATATTTACAAACTTTACCAGAATGTAAACTGTGGAAATTCCATAATTCATGAACGAAATTGTCTTCTTTCTTTTACATCCACTTTCTTTATTTAAAATTATTTTTTACTCATACTCTGCCTTTAAGAGAAGCCGGAATCTTTCTCCCCGTGAACAAGAATCATGAATAATGCATAGTACACATTTTTCAAACACGCGGACGGTAACCCAGGAATGAAATAAAGTACGCGTAGTTTTAAAAGTCCAACCGAAATTGAATTAGCTTATTTCTAATCCATTAGACGCGTGGTAATGGCATTTGATTTTTACACAAAACGACCGCAAGAAATATCGAAATGAATGCCTCATTAAATGCCGCGAAATTTTAATGGGCTCTCATGTTTGGTCTCTGGGTTTAAGAATGATGCCCTTAATCTTAAGTGCTTTAAAATTAATTGTGCATTTCACAACACGTTATGAATGGCGAGACTATCTTTCAGAGCTTCATATACATACATGCATACATACATATATATATATATATATTTATATATATATATATACACACTGCTGGCCACCAAAATTGCAACACCAAGAAAGATAAAAGATATCACAACAAAATTTATTTTGTAGATAACATATTGACCAAGTATCAAATGATTAAATTTATAGACTTCTGTGAAGTGTGGTTCCTGCCAAAATCAGTAGCCAGAGTAGCCGCCATTGTTGGAGATCACCGCTGCCACTCATCTCGGCACTGATTCAAAGAGACTTTGGATGATTTCTTGGGGTACAGCAGACCAAGCAGCTTCCACACGTTGCCAAAGTTGATCTGCTGTGGCAGCTGGGGATGGAATCTGGGTCAATCGAGAAACCATGGACCACATGTCTATCGGCGAAAGATCCGGAGAGCGACGCAACCAGGGAAGCAATTCAATCTGGCGATTGACCAAGAACCGTTGGACAATGCGTGCCACGTGTGGTCGCGCATTATCCTGATGAAATATGGCTGTGGGCAAGCCCTGAAGGTAAGGAAGGACAACTGGCTCCAACACCTCGGAGATGTAGCGCTGTCTGTTTAAAGTGCCGGCAATGCATACTAGAGGTGTGCGAGAGTGATATCCAATACCGCCCCATACCATAATACCCGGTGCAGGACCAGTGTGGCGGTGAATAACGCAGCTGTTCAGCATCCTCTCTTCACGGTGTCTCCAGACTCGAATGCGACCATCGTGGTGTTGCAGACAGAAGCGTGACTCGTCAGTAAAGATAATTTCATTCCATTCTGCCGTCCACATACTTCTGTCATCGCACCATTGGCGACGGAGACGTCTGTTATTCTGCGTCAAGGGTACACAAAGCAATGGACGTCTTGCGGACAGACAACTCTGCTGTAAACGGCGTCGAATGGTACGCGCAGACACTGGATGATGCGTTACAGACTGCATGTGCTGTGGTATGGTTCGTGATGTGACTAAGAGATCCGTCACTGCCATGCGCACAATTTGCCTGTCATCACGTGAAGTGGTGCGCTGAGGTGGATGCGATCGAACACGGCCGGTTCGTCGTACCCTCCTGCATCCAACGATCACATATCCGCATTACAGTCGTTTGGTTTCGTCCAACACGACTACCGATTTCCCTGAAAGATAATCCACAATCTTGGTAGGCCACTATCCTTCCTCTCTCGAACTCGGATACTTGATCAAAGATGATCGCTGTTTTCGACGAGGCATAATTGATCTTTTTTTTTGAAAAAACCACAAGAAAAACACAATTTCCGAACTTGAAATCGTCGAAATCTCCAAGCCTTAAATAACGCTTTGAAGTGGCGCCACAGGCGCGCGTGATGTCCGTCTGCGCTGAAATTCTAATCATTTGCATATCTCACCTCCGCTAATGCATGTTGTAAATTTCATGTTATTTGCATGTTTTCTTCAGAGTGTTGCATTTACAGTGGCCAGCAGTGTATATATATATATATATATATATATATATATATATATATATATATATATATATATATATATATATATATATATATATATATATATATATATGTATATATATATATATGTGTGTGTGTGTGTATTAGTTACAGTCAGAGTACGAAGTCTGGCCAATTCACGAAATGGCTGACCACCTCTAACATTGACCAGGTCACATGGCCAAAGCCCGAAATAATAGAGAATTGACGTCTATTTTGGGCTTGGGTCGGCCAATTCGCCATGCGGCCGACAATCAAAGTTCGCGAACTGTCGAAGAAAAAGTGGTCAAAGGTAGAAGTTTTAGCGGAGCTCGATCATGCGGTTACCGGATTTGTTCATACCAGTTCTAAGTCATATTATTACCACTGCGATATTCCCTATAGTTGAGTCAAATTTGAAAATAATCACTTCAAATCAAAGAGAAAAAGAACAACTTTTCTTGGGTAATTCGCAAACTGAACATTAATTGTTAGGCGCAAGTAGTCGTCAATTCTCGATTATTCCAGGCTTTGCTAGAATTATTTTGGCCAATGCTAGAAGTGGCCAGACTCCGAGCTTAACTAACTAACACACACACACACACAGACACACACACACACACGCACGCACACACACACACACACACACCACACACACACACACACATACACACACACACATACACACACACACATACACACAAACAAACAAACAAACACAAACACACACACACACTCATATATATATATATATGTGTGTGTGTGTGCGTGTGTGTATCAGTCATGCTACGGACACGTAAACTAGATTGAATTATGTTAATTACGTTAAGATTAAGTGAACTAATGGGAAATGCTAATTAAATGACAATAATTAAGGAGATAGTTAACAAAATAGCCAATAGATGGCAGCACCAGACCAAAGATTTGTCTAGAACATTCGTGTACGTGTATCCAGATACAGTTAAACCTGTTTTTTGTACGGTCTTTTTTATGCGTTTTTTTGATACGATTTCTTTTGTGGGATATTTTTCTACGTTTATAGGATAATGTATCGAAATAAAATTGAAATTATATATTTGAAATTATTATTTGTAATTGCAAAAAGATCTTCGGTCGTGTATATCTGGCTGTCGTAACGTTTACAAGCAGCTGATCAAACGACCGTCGCCGTCGTCTAGAAAACTTATCAACGACTACATGGTATTAAAAAATAAATGAACTCTAATACATATCTTCAAGTGACAAAGCGATTACGAACCAGTTCATCAAAATAATATGCGCGTTTTGGACTACGACGAGTAATATCGAATTATGTACATTTTGAAAATTTCTCCATGTTTAAAATGAAATATTAAAATTTTTTGCCGCAAAAATGTTTCCATGTATAATTTAATTATTTATTTTGTTAGAAAAACACTTTCTTGGTATTTCGTATAGCTTTGACTTATTTTCTATGTGAGACTTTTTTATGCGGTCCCTCTCCACCGCATTAAAAAAAAAATTAATATTGTAATGATGCGCCTTCGAATAGGTGAAGATTTCATAAATATATTAAAAGAATAAGTTAATTCGAAGCTTTCATCATTACATTCAAACTGTAAAATTGAAAAGTGATGGCTAGAAGCGGCATGCTAATTAAAGAGCGATGCGGTCCGGTGTTTGATGTGGAAGAAAGAAGCGGCCAGCTTGGAAAGTTAGATCGCTAGACGCAGATAAGCGGGTGTCTCCAAAAGTGACTTTACACGACAAAGGGCTTTGATTTCGAATTTACAACAGCGGCATGAAAAAACTACAAGCAACTTGGGTGGTTTTGCATTTGCTGTTTCGGTGTTAGGCGTACGTCGGGGAAGCAGGCGCGGCCAATTAAATAAGGTTAAGGTGATGCAGGCAAATGAAATTTCAGCAGTATCAAGAATGGTTGAAAAGAAATTAGAACGAGGAGTCAAGAAAGAAGAATGGGTTTTGAAATAATATAAATTGGGGAGTTTGAAAAAAAAAAGCTCTCTCTCTCTCTCCCCATCTCTCAAAAATAGCAACCTCTACGATCTCTCAGGGAGAGACTCCTTTCTTGATTTTGGCGTATCGAGTCGAACTGCAGTTCCCTGTTGCCTTATTAGATTGTGTTCTACGGAGTTGGGTAGAATTTTGAGTTCCCCAAATATAATTGTGAAATAAATATTTTGTGTGTGCGCGACGTTGATAGAAGGCAGCAGCAAGCTCAACGACATCGAAGCAATGAGAATTCCCCGGAATATAAACAGAAGTCGACCTACAAATACACTGGAACGCAACTCAACGAGTGAGTCAAAAATATTCCTTTGTTTAGATCAGTCCTTTTCTTTTGGTTGATGTTTTGATTTGATATAGCTAATGGTTACAAATAGGTGAGAGATAGTTGTTAGGAGATATAATTAGTATTCTACTTTTTGGTTAGTTATTGTGTGCTCCCTTGTTTTCTTTGAAAAGTAATCTTTTGAAATTTATTTTGTGTATGGCTAGGTGTGTTACGAAAGTTTTATTAAGATAAAATAGCATAAATGTACAAATTGTAAATAAATCAAGTGTAATTTAAATTTAATTAGTTCTCTGATTTAATTGTTTTCAGTAGTTTTCAGTTTACTTGTTCGTTATTGCTAACTACGTCCTGAACTACGGGTTATTAACAAATAATTTAAACACAATGCACCCAATTACCCCTTTCTAAAATAAATAATTAATGTACTACCCCAACTAAATCACGTCCGATAAATAACTTTGGACAAGCAATACGACAAATATCTTGTGAAATTTATTTGTTGAGGTTATTTATGAAGTTTCTGATTTTTTTTCTGCAAGACTTACCTGCCGCACAAAAACTATATATATATATATATATTATATATACACTAGTTATCAAAAAATCACAAAAACAGGGATAACACGTTTCAAAACTAGGTCAATTTGTTTAAAATTTGAATATGTTGTAAAGTAAAAGATTCTGAACAATTCTAACAACAACACAGCCCCCCACGCTTTCGCCGTATCGGCAAAATAAACTGATGACTAGTCCGCTCGACCGCATTCCCACTGGCCCAAAGGACCCGCAGGACGAATATGGTTATTGAACAAACATCTCCAAGTCGGAATAAAATAATTTAAGTTTAACAGAAACCACCCATAGGGTGGCAACCACAAAATGACAATGCAAAAGATAATGCATAAAGTCAAAAATCATAACAAATACGCAATAGGAGCCACTTTACGCATCAAAAGCCACACATAATTAATAAATAAATATACCAATTAAGCAAACAACAATAAATAAAAGAGCAAATAAATACTAATATTAACACGAAGACAAAACTGTGAGTGTGGCGTCAGGTCCGCACAATACATACGCTTCATTGGTTTACAAAGAAATTTAAATGTCAACACGTATAACAAGTGTACCCCGATGCGGAAAGAAGTGTTAAGTCAACCACCAGTCCCCCAGCAACCTCCAAAATTCAAAAGGTAAGAGTTAGTACATTATACTATTATTGCATAGTTTGATTGTTGTATTAGGATAGTCACTGTATACTTAATCTAAATACCGCCACAGTAAACCTACATTACGTTACAATTGTTTGTAAACAGCTGTTTACATGCCACTAATGAGCCAGCAGGCTATCGGCAATATTTAGTTATAATAAGTACTTGACATAGTGTATAATGCATAATGCAAATCCAATATTTAAAAATAGATTGTTTGTTATTAACTCATAACCAACAATGGGATTGCTTAATTCATAGTGCACTATCTACAAGTATACAAGTACTGTATATTACAAGATATATAATATTCAAAATATTTACTATATTTACAATGCAAGTTATAAACATATAACTAAACACAAAAAGAAAACACATACTACATAACAAACATTAAGTATACAAAAATTATAATACAGATATTAAGCCACAAACATATAAATCGCCACTAAATATGTAACCCATAACAAGTTATAATTTAGATCGTATTATTTAATTCAGTATAAAATCGAATTGGTAGATAGTATAGTTCACCACATAACACAATGTACTAAATTTTCATATTCCGTTACATTAAATTACATATAGCTAGGTATAAAACATTTTACCTTATGCTATAAAATTAATTACAGTTACAAGATCCCAAATACAATTTATTTATTTTTTTTAAGTTTACATATTACTCATTACCTTACTAAACACAGGTCACTATCTGCCCGTGACAACCTAATATGCGTATCATAACATAAGTTCAAATACAAATATATACTCATTGCTATACTTAAATTTGTTTACAAGTAAAATAAGGTATATATTAATTGCATACCTTAAGGTACATAACTTACAAATATTCAAATACCTATTTACAAATTGCATATCATCTAGTTTATTTACATTAATATAGAAATTATATCAAATGCATAACATAAATGTCGAATTTTATCACAGTTCAAATACCTAAAAGTACATTTTACAAAGCATTTAGTTTATATACATTGTGTAAAGGGAGAAAAGAATCGCCAAACGTATGATTTATAGCTTACATATTTAATATATTCAAATACACTAATTTACAAATTGCATATCAACTGATTTATTACATATATATAGAGTGTATATCAATTGCGAAACAAATGAAGCAGATCCTGCCACAGTTTCAAATACATTAAGTACAGTTTGCAAAGCATTTACTTTATTTACAATGTGTAAGAGGCATAAATAATTACAAGGCGTATGGTTCATGGCTTACATAAGTTCCAATACAATAATAACATATTACAGGGTAATTAGTTTATTTACACTGAGCTAAGGGAGTAATTAATTAATATGCGTAATTTACAAGCTCACTAATACCCAAAAGTTGCAGTATACAAATTGTTTAGTATTTATATTGATTGCATACGGCAAAAGTAAACAATCTAAGAGCAGTTAAATAAAGCATGCCCTCAATAGAGACCCGTACCCACGGCCAGACCCCACAAAAAGAAAGTAGAAATAGTATTAAGACCAAGTTACTTAATAGGATTATAAAGAGTAATTAAATCCAAGCTATATCTAATTAATTTAATTCCCCCTTTTTTCCAACAGAAGCCAGCAGCATATTTCCAGCTAGGCAATTAATCGATTAAGCAACAGCTGGGTCCGAGACCGGAACCGCTATATCAATCAAAGACATGCAAGACCAAACGTAACAATAGAATACCAAGCTACAAAGTCTACATTACAAAGGTAAGATTCTGAACAATACTACATTATGCAAATAGTGGCGCTGCAGTCGGAATACGTCATTTGCGAGGAGCATAAAAGTGCATGTCTCAGAGCGAGGTCGGCAATTGTCGCTTTAGGCTGAGATTAGAAACTGGCCACAGCCAAATTGTAATAATGACCTCCAGGCATCATTTGACCGAAGAACTGCGATGGCGAGCTATTGGGAGACTAGAGGCAGGACAAAGTCAGAAAGAGTGGCCAGATGGCAAATGTGTGACCGTCTGTGGTTCATAGACTTTGGCAACAATTTCTAACCATGGATTCGGCATCCAGGAGGTGAACTAAGGACGGCCATATGCTACGGACGAATGCCGATGACCGATATTGTCATTTGCGTACGAAGGAATAGAACTGCAACTCCATCTGAACCATCAACGTCAACCGTGCGTAGAAGGCTTTGCGACGGTGGTCTTTTTTGGGAGGCGACCAGCCATTGCGTCCCGCTCACGTCACGCCAGAGGCACGAACGTTTGCAGTGGGCAAGCCAACATGTCACTGGAACGCGGGATCAATGGAGGGCTGTTCTCTTTAGGATAGTCCGGGGTTTAGCTTCCAAAGCGATAGTAGGCATATTTTGATTTGGGGAGAACCTGTAACTCGTTTTCACCATCACACATCCGTGAAAGAGATGCATACGGATCAGGCAGTGTCTGTGTTTGGGGTGGTATGTCGTTTGGTAGACGCACAGACTTCATGTCTTTCCACGTCGAAATGTGAATGCTCACACCTATAGATATTGATATCCTTGATGATTATGTGCGCCCTTATGCCGGCGCAATAGGTGAAGCTATCGTGCTACAGGACGATACACGCGAGACTGCACAGGGCTCGCATCGGTGATGCTTATCTGAGCAGGAAACGATTCCGCGCATGGAGTGTCCAGCTCGATCGCGGACCTGAATCCTATCGAGCATGTTTGGGACGCTTTAGGACGACGTATAGCTACTCTCAATCCTCCTCCTAGACCTTAGCCAGGCTTCAACTGCTTTGCAAGAGCAATGGCTCTCACTTCCTACCGAACTCATAGACGCATAATTGATAGTATCACACATCGCTGTATGGGCTGTATTCGCTTCTCGGGGGATCATACGCCATATTAAAGGTACTTTTCCTGTACTAACAAGACACATCCGATTTGTTCATTGTATACATATGCTAGTTTCTAAAACGCCATCTTACTGAGGGGCCGAGTTCGATGATATTGTAACGACGACCCTGACCGGACTGGGCATTGAATTCACGACCTCCAGACTTGCGGTATAAGCCCCTGAATCTCATGTTTTTGTAAAACTATCAATGACGTTTTCCGGTAGTTCTTTGCTTCAAATACACAGACGCTGGTTTTTAATTCATGATACACACACACAACACAACACCTGTATATATATATATATACACGATCTGAACAGTGATTTGAAGGCCACCCACTACTTATTATTTTTTGCCGCTTCGACACGCTGAATTTTCAAAACGCCGAATGGCATACCGCAAATCCTCCCTCTTGTCTGGACGTGCGCGAACGTTTTGAATTATTGATAAACCTCTCTCTCCAAAAAGCAGAAAAATGCGGCATAAATATTATGCACCTTTCTTACATTACGACCGGTGAGAAAAATACACCTCGCTGAAAGTGAAAACCCAGGTCTTAGAAGAAAAAAAATTGTTCCTGCCTTATAGCTTATAATGCGTTCTGAAACGCGAACTAACCTCAGCGCAGAGCGATTATCGTATGCCGCTACAGTGCGAAGAAAACTGATACTCATTTCTGGGGTAGGCTGAACGGGGCTTGTCGTCTGATTAAGTCACGGCATTGGTGCGAAAGTCTATAAACATCAGTATTTTGGGGGTGAATCTCTTCCAGATAATACTACATATATACATTAAGCTCAATACTCTACTTTATATATACATAAAATAGCTCAAATTTAAATATCCAACCAATACTTTTTTTTTTGCCGCATATATATATATATATATATATATATATATTACTATATACTCATGGACAAAAAATTAGCGCACCAAGATATAATTGCGGAATCGTAACGAAGCTTGCAATGAAGGTATATGTCGGAGGAGATATGCAAATGATTAGAAATGCAGCGTGATTGGTGCATTACGTATAGCCGGTAGAAGGCGTTGAACATCGTACTCTGTGGAGTATAAACAGGTTAAACCAAATCTGTTTGAGTGTTGCTGAATCATTTACAAAGGAAGAGCTGAGATAGACATGCCATTACGCCGTGTTCGAAGAAAATATAAGCAGTTGTCGCAGTTTGAGAGGGGGAGAATCGTCGGGATGATGGAAGCTGGGTGGTCAGCTAGGCGAGTAGCTCGTCAATTAGGCCGCTCTGATTGTGTTTGTAGGAGGTGTGGGACCCAGTGGACCCCGAGAGATGTCATGTACACGAAGATTAGGCTCAGGACGCCCCTCGACAGACCAGTCGTCGAGAACACCCGCCACATCGTAAGAAAATGCACGCGTACAGCCAACTGCTTCATCGGCCGCCATCCAGGCACAGGTAGCACCTTCACTAGGGGCCTCTGTGTCTTCTCGAACCATACGAAGGCGCCTGGCTGAAGGACAGTTGGTATCGCGGCGCACATTACGTGTGCTGCCCTTGACGCCCACCCATCAACGACTCCGTTTGGAGTTTTGCCACGCACGAGGAAACTGGACTGCAGCGGAATGGAACCAGGTCGTCTTTAGCGACGATCCAAATTCAATCTCGGCAGAGTGATGACAATCGTGTTCTGGGTGGAGAGCCAGTGGTGAACGCTTCAATCCTGCGTTTGCTGTACAGCGGACACCATCGCTCCCACAGCTGGTGTGATGGTATGGGGTGCCATTTCCTACATACACGGTCACCCCTAGTATTGTTCCGTGGCACCATGACAGCCCAGCGGTATGTTCATGAAATCCTGCAACCACATATGTGACCACTCATACAACGGCTCCCAGGAGCCATTTTCAACAAGACAATGCTCGGCCTCATACGGCAAGGGTGTCACAAGACGTGTCCGCACTGTTACTACCCTCCTTGGTCTGCCCGATCCCCAGATTTGTCTCCAATCGAGCATATCTGGGATCATTGGGGACGACGAGTGGGCATCCCACGAGTTTGAACGAACTAGAGGCAAGGTTAAGCAATATGGAAAGAATATTCTCTCAAGACATGATACTGAACTTGTAGGACTCAATGCCCAATCGTATCGCATAGTGCATTCGCGCTAGAGGGGGGTCCAACGGAGAATTAACGCCTCCGTTCTTTTGCCTTTATCTCTGAAATGAATTATCCTTTTTCTTTGCTTTTCTTATCATTTACTTATATCAACGTAGTCATTACGTATGTAAATTTCGTTTCATTTTGACGATTCCTTCTTGTTGCGCTAATATTTTTGTCCATGAGTGTATATATATATATATATATAAACAGGTGGTTATCAAAATAATGGAAACACCTATCAATATTAGTTGTGTTCATGAATGTACTTCCTATTCCTTAACAAAACTAGTACTGGCCACCGGTATTTTTTTATATAATATAGTGTATGTATTATTCTACTGTCAGGTAGCAGTAATGAAACTAAGCATCGTGGTTTTTTTTCGGGGGGGGGGGGCATCGTAAGATGTCAAATCTTGCAGACCTTGAGGAAAAGGGCAAATGGTTGGAGGTATTTAAATTGGTGTATCTGTTACTGCAACCTTCCAGGCTAATGGGTGTTTTTCGAGCTATGGGTATGGAAAGTCATGATAGCAACAGAGTGCATGGACAGACATCATTTGCCAAATATAATAGTGGAAGAATGGCAGAGCTGAGTAACAGAGGACGGACATGGCAGTGACGCGGATTGTGACATGAAGAAAGATAACAGTTGCAACCAAAATGACCGAGAAACGTCAATCTGCATCTGCAGTTTCGGTATCAACCATTAGAGGTAGAAGGGAACTTCAACAACAAACCATTTACGGAAGAGTAGGTACTCCCAAGCCACTTGTAATAGATGCAATACAAAA
>OU015495.1:30089427-30091927 GCA_907164885.2 Dolomedes plantarius | reverse complement strand
GTATGTGAGACTTGTGGGTCTGTATTGATGTCGTTGGTAAACATAGGCTGAGATCGAAAGATGGGACGGATGAAGAAGTGGGCACTAATGATAAGAGGTTTTTATTCAAACTGAATGGGCCCCCATCTGTTTATAAAAGTACCAAAAGATTTTTAAAAGCAGCTTATTGTCCATGTATGGTTCTGCTTATCCTTCTCATTTTAGAAAACCTACAAGAAGTGAGATGATGAAACGCTTTGTAACTTCAAAAGTTATAAGCAAAATTACTGAGAATGCATCACGCTTACCATGTTTTAAATAAAATGATAAAAAATAGCTGGTTTAATGTATTATTTATTTGATAAAATTACACGCAAAATTTGCAGACAGATTATGAAATTTTAAAAGCTTGTCGCAGACAGCTACAAAACTTTCTACCACTGGGTATATATATATATACACTGCTGGCCACTGTAAATGCAACATTCTGAAGGAAACATGCAAATAACATGAAATTTACAAAATGCATTAGCGGCGGTGAGATATGTAAATGATTAGAATTTCAGCGCAGACGCACATCACGCGCGCATGTGGCGCCACTTCAAAGCGCTATTTAAGGCTGTGGAGATTTCGAGGATTTCAAGTTCCGCAATTGTGTTTTTCTTGGTGGTTTTTTCAAAAAAACGATCAATATGCCTCGTCGAAAACAGCGATCATCTTTTGATCAAGTATACGAGTTCGACAGAGGAAGGATAGTGGCCTACGGAGATTGTGGATTATCTTTCAGGGAAATCGGTAGTCGCGTTGGACGAACCAAACAACTGTAATGCGGATATGTGATCGTTGGATGCAGGAGGGTACGACGAACCGGCGTGTTCGATCGCATCCACCTCAGCGCACCACTTCACGTGATGACAGGCAAATTGTGCGCATGGCAGTGACGGATCGCCTCAGTCCACATCACGAACCATAGCACAGCACATGCAGTCTGTAACGCATCATCCAGTGTCTGCGAGTACCATTCGACGCCGTTTACAGCAGAGTGGTCTGTCCGCAAGACGTCCCATTGGCTTTGTCTACCCTTGACGCAGAACCACAGACGTCTCCGCTGCCAATGGTGCGATGACAGAAGGATGTGAACTTCAGAATGGAATGAAATTGTTTTAGTGACGAGTCACGCTTCTATCTGCAACACCACGATGGTCGCATTCGAGTCTGGAGACACCGTGAAGAGAGGATGCTGAACAGCTGCGTTATGCACCGCCACACTGGTCCTGCACCGAGTATTATGGTATGGGGGCGGTATTGGATATCACTCTCGCACACCTCTAGTACGCATTGCCGGTACTTTAAACAACCAGAGCTACATCTCCGAGGTGTTGGAACCAGTTGTCCTTCCTTACCTTCAGGGCTTGCCCCACAGCCATATTTCACAAGGATAATGCGCGACCACACGTTGGCAACGCATTGTCCAACGGTTCTTCGTCAATTCGCCAGATTGAATTGCTCCTGGTCGCCTCGCTCTCCGGATCTTTCGCCGATAGAAAACATGGTCCATGGTTGCTCTACGATTGACCCGGATTCCATCCCCAGCTGCCACAGCAGATCAACTTTGGCAACGTGTGGAAGCTGCTTGGTCTGCTGTACCCCAAGAACTCATCCAAAGTCTCTTTGAATCATGCCGAGGCGTGTGGCAGCGGTGATCTCCAACAATGGCGGCTACTCTGGCTACTGATTTTGTAGGAACCACACTTCACAGAAGTCTATAAATTTAATCATTTGATACTTGGTCAATATGTTATCTACAAAATAAATTTTGTTGGGATATCTCTTGTCTTTCTTGGTGTTGCAATTGGGGGCAGCAGTGTATATATAGTACAGCTGAATACCCGCACCTTGCGCTACGGAGTACATTCAAATTAAATACAATGGTCAACGTAATGCAATTAATGGGCAACAATAAAAAATTAATATATCTATTTATAATAAATACGACGATCAAAGTATACATTTGATGTAAAAAAAAATATATATATATATTTTATAAAAAAATCGTAAGGGATATTTTTATAGACAAAACAATGTAGAAGAAAATATTCAAATTAACTGTAATAGGACATACTAAAGAATATAGTACAGTTAATATAGTACAGTTTGAGGAACATAATATCTTTTATTGTATTTTAAAATTTTTTTCGATAATGTCCAATCGTCTTGCCGCATTTAGCAAGAAAAAAAAATATTTTTTTGTCTATTTCGTTGTTTTGCACTGACGATTTATTTATTTAAGTACAGAAAAAGAAATCACGGGGATCAGCATTAATAAATTAAAATCAAAAATGAATCTTTAAAAATTCACCAAAAATCGAAAATGAAGGTAACTATTCGAAAAAGATCATCTTTAAATGAATTTTTATGATCTTTCTCGAAAACTGTTTTCGAAACTATTTACACGTATTAACAATAAATAATACACGAAATTAAAGCAAAAACTATTCAAGTTTTGTTTTCAGTATGAATT
>OU015495.1:30081927-30084427 GCA_907164885.2 Dolomedes plantarius | reverse complement strand
CAGACCATCCTTGAGCGCGGACCGCGTCCATGTTGTACAAAGTGTCATGGAAGATTTGGCAGCCGAGACATCAACGGGGAGTAGCAGTGCTCGTGAATCTGGCTGAAGAACGGGGTTTCCGGAACCGTCGATTCGACGCACGGAATGTTGAATCTTTATTCCGTACAAAATCCAGTTCCTGTTGGAATCTTTCACTGAAGACCGAGTGATAAGTTTCAGTGGCTCTCACGATCACCAGACTTGCCCTCGGCAGATTTTTGGTTGTGGGGATACTTAAAGTCTGGTAGGTACCGGAGCTCCCCAACCACTTTGGTGGAACTGAAAAATGCCATTCGACAGGCAGTCGCTGCTGTCGAAGCCGCCATGCTACACTCCTCTGTATTAGGCGTAGTGACGTGCCTCACTTGCCTATTACCTTGTGACGGTGGTAAGGTTGAACATCTGTTACTTTAAAATAAATGCAGTCTCATGTTATTGTGATTTGTTTGATTTTCTGTTTGTGTTTGCCTGGTTTGCATAAAACGTCTCAGTATGACGTGTGAGCGCCCTCTTTCGGTTACTTTTGGAAACATTTTTTTTACATTGAAAAAAAATCCAATATTCTGATCCTATTGGCGCAAACAGAAACATTTTCCGGGCATTACTTCTTTTATTACGAATTTTTGAACTTTGCACGAATTTATGACGCACCCGGAATATATATATATATATGTGTGTATATATGTATATATATATATATATATGTGTGTGTATATATATATATATATATATATATATATATATACAGTGGTACCCATCGACCTTACGAGTTTAATTCGTTCCATGACGGAGCTCGTAACTAGAAATACTCGTATCTCGAATCAATTTTCCCCATTGAAATGAATGGAAATGCCATTAATTCGTTCCGGACTCCCCCAAAACACCGCAATTTTTGTTACAGGTATTTTTTTAAGTAAGAAAATTGTGCATATAAATGACGAAACATTTTATAAAACGCAGTACGGTAGAATGTATTGCAATAAACTTGTTTTATTAAGTGTGCTGTGTAACATTTACCATGGAGATTAGACTTGAAGTTGCTGATGGAAGAGGAGGAGAAAGGTTGAACTGAATAATTAAATCTTATTCGTTAATTTTTGACATTTTCGCCCCGCATTCCTCACTTTCGTCTGCAGGGGTTTTCGATAAAAATTTGTCCAATGTGGTCTGTTTCCAGCCTCCCTTTCAGAAGGTTTTCTGAAATGAGCGAAGCAAGTGTTATTAAATATCATAGTCGCACGACCCGTTGCAACTTTCTTCTGGGTGTTTCTTTTGAATGAAGTCTGAAAGTTGTCTACCATATTCCCAGCATTTCTTTTATCTGACTTGTAGAGATAACCTCCTCCGCGTCACTTATTTTTCCTTCAAAACTTGCCTTGCTGTGTCTGTATCTCTTGTAGCTCCTCCGTTGTCAGTTCCTGGGCGTACTCCTCGATGAGCTCGTTGATGTCACCTGCATCTATATCCAGGCTTATGGACTTGCCGATGGATAAAATCCCCTCCAACCACTGCCGCTCACGGTGTCGAGATTTTCAAACCCCGTTTCAGACACCACCTCAGACCACATCTTCTTCTTCGCAGAGGTCAAAATCCTCTTTGTAATTCCTTACCAGGCCATATCGATAATTCTGAGGCATATCACGTTGTTACAGTGGTCCTTCCAGAACTCTCGAAGGGGGAGGTTTGTATTCCTCCGTCACATCAAAGCAGCGGCGGAACAGGTGCTTGGTGAAGAGCTTCTTGAAATTAGAAATCACCTGCTGGTCTATGGCTGCAGATAGGGGTGGTGTTGGGTGGAAGTTGAGAAATTTATGGACTTCAATTCTTCGAGGATGTCATTTTCGAGATTAAGGTTGGTGACAGGTGCATTGTCCAGAAAGAGTAGGGTTTGTGGGGGTAGGATATTTTCCAGGAGTATTCCTTAACGTCAGGACCAAAGACCAAATGCACACAGCTCCACAAAGAACTGCCTGGTGACCCGCGTCTTCGGGTTTGCCCTCCACATAACATGCAGTTTGTTCTCTCAGAATCTTATGTGACGTAAAGGCTCTAGGATTTTCCGAACGATAACCGAGCGGGCGGCTTAATCTTGTAGTCGCCGCTCGCGTTGGCGCACAGTGGAGAGTTAACCTATCCTTCATGGGTTTGTAGCCTGGCATCCTAGTTCGCCTCTGTGCGTTAGATAGTCCTCCTTGTCATCTTCTTACAAAAAAAGTCCTGAGAGTTGGACGTTGTTCGGTTTCGTGAGGGCGACTCAAGTGGGCGCAGAGCAAGCTGCCCCGGATGATAATTTTTGAGTGTCATCTCTCGTTTAAGACTGGATAGTAGTCTTAGAATAATAAGTATACAATTGTACATAAAGGTGTAAATATATGCTTCTCGTGTTCTCAATTTGATGAGCACGTAACATACGTCCGCTCCGGCAAACTAGCGGGTTGTATCTGAGCTTGCTCGTAGCCCG
>OU015495.1:29569427-30079427 GCA_907164885.2 Dolomedes plantarius | reverse complement strand
AAATGTAATTTATTTTACTTTCTCATTCATTTTTATCCTATTTAATAGATTTGGAAAGTATCGACACACGAGTAACAAAACAAGACTTTTAAGCCAGAGTATTTGCTTTCAGTGACCATCTGATTTTAAAATTTGTGTATTTTTGATATATAGATTACAAACCTGTCCTTTTAAAAGTGTATATATCTATATATATAAAAGAGCTTGTCTGTTTGTTTGTCCGCTATAGAATCATAGACTGTTTCACCCACCGGGACCAAAATCGGCACAGTTAATGTTTAGGACCCGAGAAACTTAAATCAGCAAAAAAGAAGTTTGGGGTTCAATTAGTTTTTTTTAATTAATTTTTTAAGGATTCTTTGTGCCCGTAAGAGGTGCGAGACCCCCTGTAGATACACACGTTCAGTGAAATCCGAACCTATCCCTCTTCCCCCCGCGCGGGAGAAGAGGGGTGCGCGGGGGATGAGAGCTTCATGGTAATAAATTTTAGCCTTGACTAACTGACTGACTAACTGACAGATAACGCACAGTCCAAACCGTTGGACATAATCTATATATATAAAAGAGCTTGTCTGTTTGTTTGTCCGCTATAGAATCATAGACTGTTTCACCCACCGGGACCAAATTCGGCACAGTTAATGTTTAGGACCCGAGAAACTTAAATCAGCAAAAAAGAAGTTTGGGGTTCAATTAGTTTTTTTTAATTAATTTTTTAAGGATTCTTTGTGCCCGTAAGAGGTGCGAGACCCCCTGTGGATACACACGTTCAGTGAAATCCGAACCTATCCCTCTTCCCCCCGCGCGGGAGAAGAGGGGTGCGCGGGGGATGAGAGCTTCATGGTAATAAATTTTAGCCTTGACTAACTGACTGACTAACTGACAGATAACGCACAGTCCAAACCGTTGGACATAAAGATCTGAAATTTTGCATGGTGATTCTTCTATAGTGGATTTTATACTGGAGGGGTGAACTGAGAAAGATTTTTGAAAAATTCTTCTTCGATTTTTTAAAATTAAATTTTTAAGCTTTTTTTCTAATTTTTTTAAGTTTGCATTCAACATGATAATCCGAGGTTATAAAATTTATACCACAAGAAAGATCATAAAAATTCCTTTAAAACGAAATCTTTTTCCAATCGTTACCTCCCTTTTCTGATTTTTGGTGAATTTTTAAAGATTAATTTTTAGAATTTAATTTATGAAATGCTGATCACGTGGTTTCTTTTCTTTTTCTAACTGAGATGGGAGTTTTTTAAGAATGCAGTTCAAATTAGTATGTTTTAACACAACTTTCCCGGCTCTGCTTTTGTCCTTTGTTATTTGCAGTTTTTCTCATTGCTTGAACCGATTTACAATTTGCTTTTTCTACGGTTTTTGGCCTTAGGAAAATTAAAAACCGATAAGGATTTTGGCCTGTCTATAATAAAAAACCGAATCACCAAAGTAAGAAAAATAGGCTTCATGTGAAATCGCGCTTTACTTTGAATAAATAAAAGGGGCATCTTTCACTTTACCTCTTGGGTGATGTGGAACAAACTGAGCTTTTAAGGGAAAAATTAATAATAAAGGCAAATGTAAACTATAAAACTTATTTCTAATTAAACAGTGGATCAAAGAAATCTAATTAAATCTAATTAAACAGTAAACTTATTCAATCCAAACGTGCGAATCACGCAACACTGTGTTATTAATTCTCAATAAAATCAGACGTATAATCAGACGAAGGTCCGCAGGCTCAAAGTTTCTTTCTTTCTTATTGTTTGTATATCATTCAGTAGAAACGCGCTAGCGCATTCTGTCTGGCCAGATGAACATGAAGAGCGGGAGTTGCAACCCAGTATTTTTTTGATGGAATGCATCAAAATTTTTATATCTATATATCTACCCGGGCATCGCCGGGCAATAATGCTAGTATATATATATATACATATATATATATATATATATATATATATATATATATATATATATATATATATATATATATATATATATATATATGTAACATGGGAGACAGACACTGGCCCAATAGATATCTAAATCTCCCATGCTACGGTGAGAAGGTGCTGTTAATAGAGTAAAACTCACTCCATATTAAATTACGACAATCTCGGCTTCTTAAAAACTTTATTATGTACGTCTGCCCAAGGCAGTTACAATATCCAAAAAGCGCACAGGCTTGTTGTTCAGGTGGCTTATATAAACTTTGACATGTGATCATGATAGTGATTAGGGATTTGCTGTTGTCGATAAGTCACATGTGGTTTTATGTAATCTGCGTAGAGCCTATATGAAATGTTGGGGGACGCCGCGCAGGTTTGAAAAGGGAAGCCATTTAATATTTTCTCTCGAGGTTATTAGAACTTAGAATCAAAAGCGAAATTTAGCTCGTACGCCCAAGGGAATTTAGAATAATGTTAGATTTTAAAATGGTATGGGGTTTTTAATGTTATATATAAACTATGGCATGGATGTATTTTTTAACCTCACTTATGAGAAATGTGAGATAAAAAGATAAACGGATCTAAACACTCTCTAAGAGCTTTCTATCAAGGTCAAAAGCTTATCAAATTTATTTGAATTTAATAACGCTACGGCATGCAGAAATGCTAAAAACTGCTCGATGGCTCTCAATGTTATTGAAATGTTTACATACGTTTACGTAATTTGGACATTACTTTCCGACATGGATCCTGGTAAAAGATGCGCAATAAAGAACAATTTTTTTTTCATTAAACGCAACTGATTTATACTTGATTTAGGAAGTCAAAGGGACAAGCATTAAGATAGGCAATTAAAATTTGTTTGCGCCATGTCAGAGCTTATTGGCGTAAACTGAACTCTTGGCAGTCACCAATCAAGTCGATCGTACTGTAACCCTTCTGTGCCTTTGAGATGAGGTTTTTTTTGTTGTACGCAGAAGAGTCTGCAAGCTCGGTTCCCTTATCGTTGGGATTCGACATCATACTTTCGAATAAAATTTCGCTTTTTTTTTTTACTGTCGACAAATTTAATCTTACATCGAATATTACTCTACGAAGTTTGTTTGCTATTGGATTTGAGCTATTTGCTAAGAATGGGGACAACAAAGAAAGTAAGCAGATCTATCTCACAAATTATACTCCTATTCAGAGCTCGGCAGATGATGGCTGGGGCACTGGCATTCGGTTCGGATCCTGTGGGTCCGAGTCCCATAGTTGGCATGGATGTTTGTAGCCATTCGGTATCGGCTTTAACCCTCGGCTTTGATGACCGAAGGCCGATTTTGCAGCTCACCCCAAGAGTCCGTTCTGGCCAAGAACGAGAAGTGGCTTTCCCTTCCCCCACAGAACATCCCGACAATTGTGCTGAAATTTGTCACGGTGGGGTGCGACTCCTCTATTAGCAGTCCCTTCTATCAGCATCATGTCATAGAGTACGCAAGGATCGGATCTAGACAATAAAAGACCATCGAGCAGGTAAGAGAACGGCTCTGTGGTGACGTTGAACTGTTGGTAGCACGATCACCTACCAGGCACTAGGGGAAGGAAGGCAATCTATAAGAATTTCGGCCGGCCGTCTGGACTTCTCAATGTTCAGTTAGCTAGGACGGTTCCGGCCTTCAGAGAGTAAACTGTAGGTATGTGTCTAATTAGCCCTCCTTTAGCAAAAAGTTTACCGTAGCACTCCAAACCAAACCAAACCTATGGAGAACGCCTTCCACCAACGTATGAAAGTTCATTTTGAATTACCTCCCATGATTTGGCTTTCAATTGTTACTTCATACACTTGATTTTGAGCCTTAGCTAATCACTATTTGCCTTTTTTCCACTGGCTTTGTAGAGAGCCTTCGAAGAATATGCACAATACTGCGTCAAAGAAATGTCGCAATTCGTGAACAGCCTCTGAGGAACAACCGCTATATACACAAAAAAATACATGTTTATTTTTAAAAACGTTAGATGTACTATATTGATATCAAAAGCGTAGTAAAAGTTAAAAAAATATACTGTAGGAGTTTTACACAGGGAACTTTCATTTAATGCTATCTTTTATTTAACGAATTTTAATGACCAGATCAGCCCGACGTTGAGCAAAAATTTACATGCTAATAAAGCCCCATGTTCTACTATATTCAATCTTTTTTTGCAAGCCAGTTAAACTTTATTAATGTTTTATAACCACAAATGTTTTTAAAAAAAATTCTCTGCACTTTTGTAGCAGTCTGACAGGTCTCGTGGAGGGAGTTCATAATTTTTCGTCGGACAAACTAGCCGGACGAGAGCGGAGACTGCTATGCATTATTCACCGTGACCGAAGAGATACAACAGCCGAAATTACCAGCAGCTACAACAGTGGTGACACAGACAGTGTTTCTCAACACACTGTGGATCGTGCTCTGCTGCGTATAGGCCTACGAAACCGGCGGCCGAAGCACGTCCCTGCTCTTACGGCACGTCATCGCCAGCAGCGCCTGCAATGGGCCAAGGAACATCGGAAATGGACCATAGAAAAATAGAAGAAAGTTGCATGGTCTGACGAATGACGTTTTCTTGTCCATCACATCGACGGGCGCGTGCGAATACGCTGATTTCCAGCTGACAATCCCTGACGTCTGTGCGCTACGTGAACATTGTTGCAGACCAGGTGCACCCATTCATGGCAACAGTATTTCTGGCGGTTGATGGCGGTTACCAACAGGGAACTGCACCATATCATAAGGGTCGAATCGTCAGGGAGTGGTTCGAGGAACATTCTAGTGACTTTCAAGTCATGTTTTGGCCTCCAAATTCCCCTGAAATTAATCCTATAGAACATTTGTGGTTCCACCTGGAAAACCGAATTCGTGCTGCCACGCTACGACCTCGCACTGTGCGGGATTGGCAGGACCAGTTGGTGGTCTGTTGGTACCAGATACCTTACACTACCTCTAAGCACCTTGTTGAGTCAATGCCACGCCGGTTGTTGGCGGTTTTGAGGGCGAAAGATGTTCCTACGTCGTATTAAACAGGTGGTCATAATGTAATGGCTCTTCGGTGTATATACAGTGGTAGCAAAAAGTCCTGAACACACTCATTTTTTTGCTTAATGTTAGTGTTTGACTTAATTGTTCGTTATGAAATTATCAAACTATCTTAACTATTGTTAATGATTCTAATGTATTTTTTATGCTGATTTCAAATCTGTTACTAGTTTTTTAATGACGCAAGTATTTTTTTAAGTACAGCTGCCTGAACACAAGAATGTGTAGTATGTACAGAATAACACAATATAGAATAACATAATATACGTAGTAGAATAATACAAACATTTTTACAAATACGGTACATTTAATATGCATTTTTAACATTTGGTTGTTACATGTTTGAAGATCAATATTTTATGGGCCAGCCGTTTGATTTAATTACGGCTCTATATCTTTTTGGCTTGGAATGCAACAATTTCATAGGAAGTTGTTCCGTGACAACATGGTTGGAGAAAAATATTAAATCTTCCATTAACTCATGTTTGTTTGATGGTTTATTCTTTTAAATATCCTAACAAATTTTATGCCATAGGTTCTCTATCTGATTAAGATCCGGAGACTGTCCTAGCCAGTTCATCCTCATCATAGTATTGTCTTCGAACCATTTCTGGACTACCTTCGCACGGAGACATGGAGCATTATCGTCCTGAAAAATCTATGACTGATCCCTAAATTTTTCTCCCGCTGTTGGTAGCAATTTATTTTGTATTATTTCAATGAAATCCCTGGCTTTCACTGTTCCGCTCACAATGTGAATTCTTCCAATACTACGAGAAGACATGCAGCCCCATATCATCACTTTCGTCGAGTGCTTTACTGTGGACTTCAGACACTGAGGACTGCATTCCTCATGAGAGCGTCGTCGCACTACTTTGGTTACCAGAAATACAAAATTGATTTTCATCATTAAATATTATCTTATCCCAGTCTTTAACAGTTCATAATGAATGATCCTTTGCCCACGCCAATGTCCTCTTGCGTTGAAAATCGGTCAGTAATGGATTTGGGCGAGCTTTGCAGCCTGGTAATACAATTTCCAGCAGTCTTCCTCTCACAGTTCTTGGGTATACATTTATATTCGATATTAAAGTCCATTGTTTCAAAATTTGAGGTGAATTAAGCTTTCTGTTTGAAAGTAAAATCTTGTGCAATACCCTGTCTTCACGTAAAGTTGTTTTTCTCGGTCGTCCATATCGCTCCCTGTCCGCAATAGATTTTGTTTCAGAATATCTTTTCGGCGTTCTCACGACAGTAGAATGACCACATTGTACTTTAGCAGCAATTTGGCGCATAGCATAACCTTCTTCCTTCAAAAGTATTAATTTGAACCTTGTATTATCAGGTAGAAATGAAAATTTACCCATAATTCCAATATTTTGCGCACATGCACTTCAAATTGCAACACACAACTGCTTTCAATACACTAAAACATGCTGCACATTCTGCTTTCAACCCTTCATCAGTACTGCTCTCTGATAGGTTGGATTAACGAAGTATTTCATTGGTTAAAAAAACAGTCACTCATTATTACAGTGACCTTGTGCTGGTCTCATCATGGTTTTTTCAAATTATTAATAAAACTACTTACTTTACACGAATTCTACAAACAGATTTCAAATCAGAATGAAAAAATACATTATAGTCAATAACAATAGTTAAGATAGTACGATGATTTCATAACGAACAATTCAGTCAAACACAAAAATTAGGGAAAAAAATGAGTGTGTTCAGGAATTTTTGCCACCACTGTATATATATATATATATATATATATATATATATATATATATATATATATATATATATATATATATATATATATATATATATAAAGTGTGTGTGTGTGTGTGTAGTGTATTAGAAATAAATATTTCGGTGGATTTATTAAGAACATCCACATACTGCCAAGAATGTCTAGAAGAAAATCCGCGAACAGTCAATCACCCCATCCGTTTAGGTTGGAGCCCCACTATCACGGGTGTCGTCGCCATGGCAACGATCCCCGAGTTTCCGTTGTCGTGTTCTACCCTGGCGGATACACGAGAGTATAAAACTTGCGGGGTATCATCAGTCAAGCGCAGACACACACAGATAAAACTAATTCAAAGTCCTCTTTTTCTCGATACACGATGTTTTAGGGTAACCTGGAAACACTTTAACCGTTGTCGTTCATTTTCTGAAGTTATATATATATATTAATTCTCATTATTTCGAGATGTAACTTCCCTGATATCTTTTCAGAACTATCTTTTGGAAGACTTCTGAGGAACATATTTTAAGTCGATATGTAAACTTTCGAAATACTGGAAGCCCAGTGATAGCCATTTTTCGGGAATAATATAATCTTGGTGTCAAGGATAGATTCCTCTCACAGTCTGTAGATGGCAGCAGTGAGTTAGGAAATGAATGTCTTATCTATCAACTATACTGAAATGATGAATATGCTATCAAACTGAATCAAAGTACCTGTCACCTTATAATACATGATCCAATTAATTTTTTTCTCTTTTCAATTGATATCAGATGATAGCAAGTGATATAAATTGATATATTTTTATAAACGCAGCTCTCTTAAGCATCCGATTTTGTAGTATAGTATACAGTTTCAGGTTTTTTTAGTATTATATAGATTTTAAAGAAAATAAAGTTCATCCTTAAAACAATTAAAAAAAATATGGTATGTATTTTGGAAAGGCGAACAATTTCGATAGCCTAGTCTTCTTTGTGTTAGAAAAGTTGCTTTTTATAATTTATATCTTTTATGGAAGCTTTTGGATTGAAATTTCTTTCATAATAGCTGCTCGTCTGCACCAACGTATGGTTTTAAATGCAGGGTATAAATACACCCGTTTAAATAGAGGGATAAACCGCTAAATTTCAAGAAAATTTTTATACCATTTTTGCCACACCTTAAGTGTACACACACATACACACGAATATATATATATATATATATATATATATATATATATATATATATATATATATATATACATACATTAGGGTGGAGTGTAAAAGGCAAAAACATTTTTTTTTAATTTCAATATTTCCTGACTCAACAAATGGTTCTGTTTAGCAAAAAAGTCTCTGCAAAAAAATCCCAGCGCAATCACTCATTGTCTTCAGGTTCCACACAGGGGGTCAAAGAAAGGAATGTTAACGTCAAAAGTAGAAAAAATCAATTTTTTTTAATTTAATTTTAATGTTTACAATAGCTTTATTTTCTGAATCCAAAACAGTTCTACTTATAAAAAAGATACAGGAAAACATTATCGTTTCAAAAAAATATCACTAACCTGCAATTTGCTTTAATCAGTCTTCAATTTTGGATTTCACATAATTACCAAAATAATTATCTTTAGTGTCAAAATTTGGAAGTTCCTTTCGTGACTTGATTCCACTGCGAATGTATACATCACTGGCTTTTGCGCCACATGATACCATTGATGCTTGTGTTACCAGTCGCACATGCCTCTCTACTGCTTGAGAATGGCAAGGGAGCTTCTCTATTCCGAATTGTGAACCGTTTCTGGTCATACTTTCTATGTCTTCGTCACTGAGGTTCATGGTAGCTGGTGGTTCCAAAGGATTGTCTCAGTTAATCATCTCAAAATATTCCTCTGCTTCGAAATTTAAATTTTGGAGATCAAATTGGCGTATTTTCCCCTTCCAGTCAATTTGTCTTGCTTTCAGTATTCTTCTGAGGCCAAGTTCTCGAATGTGGGATCGTTAGTCTAACAGCATTGCCAACAGAATGTTTTCAGAGTGAGTAAAATTCCTCAGAATGAGGAATGTTTTCAGAGTGAGTTCCTCTGAATAACTTTGTGAACGATTGACTTCACAATTCAAAATCTTCTGGCAAGAATGGACTTTTTTTATCATTCCGTGCAGGTGACGTGCTCCATGAGTATATGTATACTCCTTTATTGTAGCTCTTGGTATTTTCTTTATTTCAAACCAGAATGACACGCAAACTTTCATGAAATATTCTACTAAGAGCTTAAAGTGTTCTGTTGGTTCGGCAGTTGACACATATAGGCGCAGAATCGCTCCGGGACTTTTGTTTGCTAAATCTGGAAGGCACTCCCCCGAGGATACTGCCCTAGAAATATCGAGAAGGCATGTTTGTTCTGCACTGAGGTCTTTTTTTATCAATATCAGGCAGAGCAACTGGAATAGAAACAAAATTTGTAACAGCAAGGGTTTCGCGCATTTGCAGAGATTTTCCTATTGTTCTGGAAAACTGGTGTGGCCCAGATGCCTTTCCGTCAATCTTCTAGAAATGGTGACGAAGTGGTAGTTCATTAGTATGCAATAAGCATACAAACCAATGCAATTTATGGCCAACAAAGATTTTGAGTCGCCTGACTGCGCCATTTTTATTCTCAACGTTGACGTTCGTTCCATCACACCCAACGGCAACCAGTTCCGAATGCGTAATCCCTTTCTGTGTAACGAAGTTAATAATGCTTCGTATAATATCCGAACTAGACCCAGAATCCGGAGTCACATGTCCTATATAAACAGAACCAGGTTCTGGCAGCAAAACAATATGCTCTTCCACAGCTATAGTCCTATATAAAGAACTTCCCTTCTTTTCTTGCCCTATAGTTTTGTCCTTTCTTTCATCAAAGTTGATGGCATAAAAAGACTGTGTTACTTGTGTAGAATTAAGCTGTGATAGTACCTTCTGACGTTCTCTCCTCAGCTTACTCATGTCAATAACTTTAGATGGAGTATCTTTGGATACAATCCCTATATCACGAAGCACAGAGGATGCAATGATAGCAGCTGACCTGTCCGATACTCCCGTTCTATCACAAGCAAAGGTTAGATTTGGCAGTTATATTCCCATTTGGCCTATCTTGGAGGTTGAGAGAGATTCATCGTCAGTTGTTTTCCGACATTTGGCTTCATGACTAACGTAATCGTCATCATCTTCAGAGATATCTTCCAATTCTGAATCAGATGGCGTTTGCTTCTAAATCTGTAATATTTTGAGATGAAGAAGCATTATCTTTCAATTCCTTTGCTTTAGCTTCCTGATTTTCCCTTGTACATTGCCTTTCTCTTATACGCTTCAGTTTTTGAGTTGCAGAAGTATCAACTGATCCTATTGCCATTTTTCTCTCATGCCGTTGGTCTGCTAAAATATTCGTTCCATACTTGGAACTTTCACGGAACACTTGCATTGTTCGTTATTTAAAAATTTGCATACAGAAATATCAAATAAAGTACTGTTTGCTTGGTCAAAAAAATATTTCCTAATTTTGTCAGCCCCCTTTCGAGATTTGGGCATTCTTTTTATATTTTTGTACTTTTCATTGCAATATCTAATAAGACGAATAACTTCTTAATGACTTACCACAGGCAATGAATCTTTCTGCCAAATTCATTCAATGTCACAAGAAACAATTTCGCTGATATCTTTTACAGAATGATCTTTCTTGTTCCTCTTCCTCCACAATATATTATAGGAAATGTTTCATTAAATCAGCATACGAGGGGAACACTGTCTCTTTAAGATGTACTGGAGTTCCAAAAATACTACAAAAAGTTTCACTTCTAGTTGAGATCATGTTTATGTTTATGTTTTAATTAAAAGTCCGTATTATTATAAATCACGATTGATACAACTTATTGCTTCAAACTACAAACTAGAAACAAGTTGCTGAAACAAAGATAAGCATCAAACAAAGACAACAGTCACAAAAACGAATCATTCCACACAATAAAAAGTCAGCCTCCTTAGGTCATAATAAAATAGTTATTAGAATTGAATACGTGCTGCCAATTAATAGATTTTTGGAGCACAAAATTGCGATTTATGTACAAAATGCCATTTCTAGCACTGACATTTGACAATAAATATTAATATTAATATTAATTATTAAATAATTACTACTATTAAATATTAATTTACAAATAAATTAATTATTCAATTAATTAATTATTATTTTTTGATTAAAAAACATCAAAACTTAACATAAAAGGCAATACAAACATTCACTTGAGTTGTGGAACCTCAACATGTCAACATTTTGAGCGGAAATTTGGGGAAAATTTGTTTCAGCCAGTTTCACACCAAATAATGATTCAGGCAATGTGAATTTCGAGAAAAATTTTTCTCTCCACCCTAATATACATATATATATATATATATATATATATATATATATATATATATATATATATATATATATATATATATATATATATATATATATATATATATATATATATATATATATATATATATATATATATATATATATATATATATATATATATATATATATACATACAGTGATTTCTGCTTATAAAAATCACGTTTGTTATTACTGTTTTTGATTCTTATAAGCGGTTGATTCTTATAGCCGAAATTTATGTTTTTGGTCAAGCACACACACTTATATATACATATATGAGATAATTTACCATAAAATACTCTTTAATTTACGTTAATTATCTTTTATTAAAATTATTTTTTATGATTTTAAAAATACAACTTTTTTAAACCTATAAGTAGATACACATGATTATAGTCAGAGAAGAAAAAAAAATCAATATTTGTTATAACATACCTGCTTAACAGTTTTAACATTTCAGCTACAGGAAGAGTGCAACATAAAGTTTTCTATGGTTGTTTGACGTAATGGAGTTTTCAGGAGGCTGTTTATATCTCTTTCAATATCAATAGTCTGAGACCAAGATTCACCTTCTAGCTTACGTTTCACGGTCTGATAACGTGCTAAATCTACCAATGTCACGTTTGCCAAAGTGATAGTGGACACTTCGCCGAAGATTTATATGTTTCAGGGTCCAGGAAGCCGCAACCAGGATGTGGGAGGTGGGAAAAAAAGAGTTTGGAGAAAAGTGAAGTAGGATCCGGACTCATAAAGATGCTCCTGGATCAAGCTAATAGGTCAGTGATGTGCTAAAGCGTTTAAGGGGAAACTATTATATTATTTCTAACATAGAAAGGGATGCATTTTACGACTGTTTTCCATCCCATCTTATCAGTCTTTCTTTTAAAAAATAAACAACTTCGAGCCTTTTGAGGGTTTAAGTGCCTTTGAGGCCTTATTAGCTTTTTTGGAAAAATGAAAGGAAAGCGAAGAGTGTAAGCTGATTCTTAAAACCGGTGGATTGATTCCTTAAAGCGAAAATTTAAACATGGAAATAATACTTTTTTTGTTATATTGATTCTTATAAACGGTTGATTCTTATAACCAGTGAACACTATAAGCGGTGATACTGTATATATATATATATATATATGGTGGTGTGTGTGTGTGTGTGTGTGTGCTCGCGTGTAAAAAATATATAATATGAGCACCCCCCCCCCCACCCATTAAGAAATCGAATAATTTAACGATTTAATATTGCATGTTCAGCAATTTCACAATCCGTTTTTCGAAATAAAAAATTTTCCTCGTTCTTGGGGAACTTTGAGTTATAGTGAAATGTGCCTTATTAGCTGTGTGTATATCAAACAGCTGTGCATTCTCCAAATAACCATGTAAAACTTTTGTGTACATTATACATTGAATAAGCAGATTCTTAAAAATTTAAATGTCACTTCAGTGTAAAGTGTTTGAAATTACAGGAGGTCTTAACCTAAAATAGATTTTACGTTGCGTCTATGTTAAGAATACCACCAGTCACACTCTGTGTTATCGACATTCAAACAGAATTTCAATCACATATATCATATATATATATATATATATATATATATATATATATATATATATATATATATATATCTATACCGGGTGTCTCAAAAATGACCGACGATTTGAAAAATCAATTAATGAACGGAGGGCTATAGAAATGTACGGTTTCTGCATTCTGCGTAGGTAACCAGGGAATTTATTCTCACCAATTTTTAAAATTTGTTACAAAGTTCATCAACAGATGGCTCTGTTGACTGGGAAAAACTATAAAACAGTGTTATCAAAATAACCACCGTATGCAGCAACAACGTGGCGCAGTCTGAGTACAAAGTTCGCAGACTCCCGTGCAAACATTTCAGTTTCAATGTTCTGACAAGCAGCTGAGATGTATTGTTCCAGTTCATCTACAGTTTGTGGATAGTGACGATACATCTGGTCTTTGATCTACCCCCAAAGAAAAAAATCACATGGCGTCAAGTATGGCGAATAGGGAGGCCAATCCATGCCATTTTGCGTTTGCTTCTCGTAGTCAACTGCAATGACACGATCACCGAAATTTTCGCTGAGAATCGAACACTGCAGGCGTTTGATGTGGCCGAGCATAAACCACGCATAAACAACATCTTGCATAAATCACGAGCTATTCCTACCGTCCTACAAAGCTTTTTGAATGGCCACAAATTCATGGAGGTTGTGCAGATATTTTGCTGCAGTAATCGTTGTTGTCAAATTTGCTTTTTCTAACCGCAATTTCTATTAATTAGTGAAAAATTACAATTAAAAATTGATTTCTGCGCATGCTCAGTGGCATGTTTAAATCTGCCTTTAGAAATTCACTGTTTCTGCGCATGCTTAGTGACATGTTTTAATGATAAACACACTTATTCCTAGGAGTCTCTCTAGATCTCTCTCTGCCATTTTTATTTTTATGATAATTATGTTTATGAAATACTAGCTGAAAATCCGTACTTCGCTACGGAGTACATTCAAATTAAATACAACTGTCAATGTATGCAATTAATGCCAAAATATATATATATATATATATATATATTTATAATAAATGCGACGATCAATGTATACAATTGATGTAATATATATATATTTATAAAAAAATCGTAAGGGATATTTATTTTTTTTTTATAATATCCAATCGTCTCCTGCATTAGAAAGAAAAAAAATATTTTTTGTGTATTTAGTTGTTATGCACGTGACGATAAATTTATTTAAAGTACCAGAAAAAAGAAATCACGTGATCAGCATTTAATAAAATAAATTCTAAAAATTTATCTTTAAAAATTCACCAAAACTCAGAAAATAGAGGTAAAGATTCGAAAAAGATTTCATTTTAAAGGAATTTTATGATCTTTCTTGTGATATAAATTTTATAACCCTCAAATTATTATTTTAAATGCAAACTTAAAAAAGTTACTAAAACAGCTTAAAAATTTATTTTAAAAAACCTAAGAAGAATTTTTCAAAAATCTCTCTTAGTGCACCTCTACACCATAAGAAGAATCGCCATGCAAAATTTCAGCTCTTTAGGTCCAGCGGTTTGGTTTGTGTGTTGTATGTCAGTGAGTCAGTTGCGGAACTGTTTTATATATATACTAGCTGAAAACCCGCGCTTCGCTACGGAGTACATTCAAATTAAATACAACGGTCAACGTATGCAATTTATGCCAAAAAATAAATATATATATTTATAATGAATGCGATGATCAATGTATACAATTGATGTGAAATATATATCTATCTATATATATATATTTATAAAAAAATTGTAAGGGATATGCATTTTTTTTTATAATATCCAATCGTCTGCTGCATTAGAAAGAGAAAAAAATATTTTTTTTGTCTATTTAGTTGTTACGGACGTGACGATAAATTTATTGAAAGTACCAGAAAAAGAAATCACTTGATCAGCATTTAATAAATTAAATTCTAAAAATTAATATTTAAAAATTCACCAAATATCAGGAAATGGAGGTAAAAATTCGAAAAAAATTTCATTTTGAAGGAATTTTTATGATCTTTCTCATGATATAAATTTTATAACCCTTAATGTATCATTTTAAATGCAAACGTAAAAAAAGTTTAAAAAACAGCTTAAAAATTTAATTTAAAAAAATCTAAGAAGAATTTTTGAAAAATCTTTCTTAGTACACCCCTACACTATTAGAAGAATCGCCATGCAAAATTTCAGCCCTTTAGGTCCAGCGGTTTGGTCTGTGCGTTGTATGTCAGTCAGTCAATCAGTGAGTGAATGAATGAGTCAGTTACGGAACTGTTTTATATATATATATATAAGATTAAACCTCATGGAAATTGTTTATTTCGCGCTGTTTAATTAGCGATATTTTACAATTAAAAAAATTGCTTTCTGCGCATGCTCAGTGACATTTTTAAATTTGGCGTTAGATACTCACTAAACACGAGGCCGCTTAAACACATTAATTTTTTTCTGCGCATTATTATGATTTTTAATATTTGGCAATGATGTGTTGAGTATAATTTGTGTATTAGTACATTTATTTATACTATCTAGCCGTCATGTTTACGAGTATATATATATATATACGAGTATACGTCATATATACGAGTATGTATATATATATATATATATATATGTATGTGTGTGTGTGTGTGTGTGTGTGTGTGAGTGTGTGTATATGGCCTTCACTCGAGGTAACACTTATTGGCAATTCCGTTTAGAGGAATCAATTCACTTCTAACTTCAGCACTGAATTTGCCCCATCCATTGATTTCAAACTTAATAGAAGAATCTAGAACATCCCTTTTACTCCACAGGTTACCCCGACTTGTTCCAGATATAAAGTGGAAGAAAGTGGTCGATCCCTGTGGAACCATGCGTCTTCGTTAATGACCCATCAACGTCCACCGCGCATACCGCGGGAGAGTGATTTCCGACTGCCAGGGATTGAACCCTCAAATAAAACGGACACAGAAGGGAGCTCTATATCTAGGCACCGAAATAAAAGTCACATCCAAATTTGTCTAAAATGGTGATTCCGAACAAACGAAAAATATAATTTGTTTGTTAAGCTCCCATTAGACACAGACGCTGACAAATTCTACCTTATGGAAACCTTTCGTTCAAATCAGTGATTCTCAATCTTTTAATGTCTTGTCACCCCTTCCCTCAGGCTTGAAAAACGTAACGGTAGATTCTTTTGATATTTTTGTTAACCACCCGCGCCCTCCCAGGTTAAGAACCACTGAGTGAAAGTCATTTCTGCGAATTCCTACTAGATAGCCCGGGATTTAATCCCAACGCCACTTTTTCTCTGTGGTGTGGTGACCTGAATGTAATTTAGCCCTGTCATGAACTTTTCTGATAAACTTGATGTTCTTTCTCATACCTATGTGATACACGGAAGAGGGGGGGGGGTGAGGTGGACTCTGTCCATCAGCACCCAGTCATCGGCATAACGACCGCTCTGTCGTACACTTTAATTTGATCCCCTTTTGTATCTTCTAAAATCTAAAGGAGTTTATATATATATATGGCTGGTTGAATAAATTTACTGGCGCAAGTTCCTCCGGGAGACAAGCTGCACCAATCATGTGATGTACTAATATAACAAACACGACAAAATGGAAATAAAACAAAGTTGCGATATCCAATAAAACGTAATATACAATAAAACCCAAAATAATATTACAAAAAGTAAAGAAGCTAAAAGCGATGAACACGTATAAAGAGTGAACAATTTAAAATGATAGTAATAAAACTTACATAAAAACTCGGAAGGGTTTTCCCCATCGGTTTAGAAGATACAAATTAAAAGGCACTAAAGTTCAGAGTAAAAGCTACTGTAACGTAAAAAAGTTTAAAAGTTTGGGATTGGGGATATTCACCCAGAAAAATATCCAGACTAGGACAATAGCAGTTGTAAAATGTAAAATAAATCGTTAAAAAGCTACACAGCAAATAAAAGAATGTGAAATGGTGATAGGCTATTCACAATAAAGACACATAGGAGCACTCCCTGGGATAGCACATGGAAAGTGAATCAGTCGGAAGTGTCTGATACACTGACGTGTCAATAGCACATACTTCTACAGAGAACGTGAAGTCTGTCAAGGAGCGATGGTATGTTTTATTCCATGTAGCGTATTTCAGGCCTGCAGATTCCATTCTTCCTGCCATTTACAACGAGTCAATCTCTTGATAGATTGCTTGATGTACAATAGAGGGGTTCGTTTAAGATGTGCGACAGTAGCCTTTTTGGCAGTAGCATCTGTCAGTTTTGTTTCCTGTATTCTTGCATTACTCGGACTCCTCCGAATTAATACTTTACAACTCTGACCAGATATAAGACGTTTGAGTCTCAAACCCTCAATTGCCAAATGATGAGAAAGATAATCTGATTCGAGAGTCTGTAATAAGGTCAAGGAATCAGTGTGCACCATAATATGCCTCTCTCTCCAGGTGCAAATGTACTGCAGGGCTTCTAGGATGAGCAGAAAAGGATGGATGCATATATATATATATATATATATATATATATATATATATATATATATATATATATATATATATATATATATATATTGTTGACTTCATTGCTGGCGATCACCGTTTTTCCTTCTTGTAAGTGGCAACGCCACCTGTGTTAAAAGTTTAGTACAGTTTTTATCCCATTCAAGATTCGATTGTCGGTGAACTGTGTTCACATTTCGCTTTGAGCGGCAATTCGACTGGTGCACTATTTCGTAATTAGTTAATTGTGTAACTAAAAGATTTATTATATCTATAGATCGTCCATAATTTAAAGCCTAGCAGGAAACAGAAGAGGAGAACTTCATATGCAAATCAAAGTTCATGACGTCAAAAACCAGAAAAAGAACATAAGGGCGGAAATCGGGATGTTACAGAAACGTCTGTTTCACTGCCTTAACTCTGGAATTCGATCGTATTATAGGCAGACTTGAATCCGGGCAAACACAACGTAGTGTCGCGGACGCTGTTGGAGTCGCCAGAAGTGTCGTTGCATGGCTGTGGAATCGATTCCAAGAAACAGGGAATGTTAGACGTCGACCAGGGCAAAGTCGGCCACGCACCACTACAGCAACCGATGACCGGTATATATTGTTAACCGCTCGTCGAAACAGAACAGACAATGCTACTCAGCTGCAAAGACAGTTGCTCTTGGCAACAGGACGAAGGATATCCAGCCAAACAGTACGTAATAGGCTTCATCAGCGAGGTCTCTATGCACGTAGGCCAATGGTCTGCATTCCGTTGACCTCACGCCACTGTACGGTCCGAAGAAGATGGGCTGCTGAACATCGAGATTGGGAGCAACATGCTTGGAGCCAAGTGCTGTTTACAGACGAGTCCCGATTCAGTCTGCAGTGTGACACCCGTGTTGTTTTGGTATGGAGGGAAAGGGGCACTCGAAATAACCCCACATTCGTTCATGAAAGGTCACAATACAGACGAGCTGGTTTTATGGTATGGGTTGGAATCAGTATAGGTGGACGTACGGATTTGCATATCATTCGTAATGTTACTTTGACGGCCCGAAGGTATGCAGATGAGATACTGAGACCTCATGTCATACCTTACGCTGCAGCCATTGGAGATTCCTTTGTTTTCCAGCATGATAATGCCAGACCCCATACAGCTCGTCTTGTGGAGAACGTGCTTGAAGCTGAAACAATACAGCGTATGGAATGGCCAGCGTGTTCTCCTGACCTGAATCCAATCGAGCATGTTTGGGACATGCTCGGGCGACGCATTGCTGCGAGACAAAGGCCTCCTTTAACTCTCCGAGACTTGGAGATTGTACTTCTTGAGGAGTGGAACAGTATTCCCCAAAGTCTTATCGATAACATCATCGCATCCATGGAAAACAGGTGTGCAGCAGTCTTAGATGTTCGAGGAGATCACACGCCATATTAAAAATCTTGCATCATTTCTAAACAATACTTTTTTTATCGTTTACATGTAACCAAATTGTTGTCCTAAATCATCTTTTCATGTTTTTTTCATATTTTCAAAGAATTAAAGCTTAATTACAAATCTATTTACGTCTTTTTTCTGAATTGCGCATTGATACGCGTGTACTATCCATTTTATGCCAATACGTGGCTGTCTCGCACGGTTTTCTTAACTTCTTTGCTTGGTTTTGGGATTGTGACGATACACCTGATCTTTGAAGTACCCCCAAAGAAAAAAATCGACTGGCGGGAAATCTGACGAATACGGAGGCCAATCCATTTGACTTTGCGTATGCTTCATGCTTTGAAAACATTGTTTTATAGTTTTTCCCAGTCAGCAGCGCCATCTGTTGATGAACTTTGCAACTAATTTTGAAAATTGGTGAGAATAAATTCCCTGGTTACCTAAGCGGAATGCAGCAAACCGTACATTTTTATCACCATCCGTTTATATTTAATTGATTTTTCAAATCGTCGGTCATTTTTGGGACACCCGGTATATATATATATATATATATATATATATATAATAAATACGACGATCAATGTATACAATTGGAATTTAATAATTATTTATTTATAAAAAAATCGTGAGGGATATTTTTGTATATAAAATAATTTAGAAGAAAATATTCAAATTAAATGTAATAGGACATACTAAAAAATATAGTACAGTTAATATAGTAATGTTCGAAGAACATATCTTTTACTGTATTTTATTATTTTTTTGGATAATGTCCAATCGTCTGCTGAATTAGCAAGAAAAAAAATCGTCTATTACGTTGTTATGCACGTGACGATAAATTTATTTAAAGTACCAGAAAAAGAAATCACATGATCAGCAATTAATAAATAAAATTCTAAAAATTAATCTTTAAAAATTCACCAAAAGTCAGAAATTAGAGGTAAAGATTCGAAAATTATTTCATTTGAAAGGAAATTTTATGATTTTTCTAGTGATATAAATTTTATAACCCTCAGATTATTATTTTAAATGCAAACTGAAAAGAATTTACTAAAACAGCTTAAAAATTAAATTTAAGAAAATCTAAGAATTTTTCAAAATTATTTCTTAGTGCACCCCTACACTATAAGAAGAATCGCCATGCAAAATTTCAGCCCTTTAGGTCCAGCAGTTTGGTCTGTGCTTTGTATGTCAGTCAGTTACGGAACTGTTTTATATATATAGATGTATATATATATATATATATATATTTCATAATTTTGTTTCTATTTGAAAGTTAGGCCGACAGCGCAATTTTTGACACGAAATCTTTGAAAAACTGATTTAAGTTCCTAATTTGTTGAATAAGATTGTCTTAGCTCAAGGAATGTAACGTTCGTAAATATACCAAGTCTCGATAATCATTTAATTCTAGAATGAGTTCCACTTAGGATTTTTCCATTCTCCACTTAAATTCTTAATTTTTGCCCATAGAATTATTTTCCATAAGACTGCCTTGTCCCGAGAGCTGTAACGTATATGAATCTACTAGGTCTTGATAATCATTTAATTCCGGAATGAATCCACAAGGGATTTTCGCATTCTCTGCACGGTCCTTTTAACATATAAATTT
Organism: Dolomedes plantarius; assembly: GCA_907164885.2. Taxonomy (NCBI): domain Eukaryota; kingdom Metazoa; phylum Arthropoda; class Arachnida; order Araneae; family Dolomedidae; genus Dolomedes; species Dolomedes plantarius. Next base: position 30,059,196 of record OU015495.1, on the reverse strand, counting down.
AAGAAACATTCGTATTACCTGTGGATCTCATACATCTCATTTAATGACCTATTAATGTCCAGAAAAGCGAATTCCTCGAGATAATGCATTCAGGTTTTGTACTGCAGCTGGCAAATAAATCGTATTTTAAAGGAGAGGTCCGAGATTTAAACATCTGGAATGCGCATCTGATTTATTCTGGCATAAAAGTCTAGGAGAAAATATATTTCGGAGAAGTCCTCCTGATATTCGTAATGGGATGGCTATGTAAAAATTTTGCCGTATCAGTGAGGAGTCCAAATGTGTTGAAACTTGTTAGCCTGATGAGGAATTCACAGTGTCTTGAAAAGAGGAGCTGTGGAGTTGAATAAGTATTCGTCGATCAACAAATATTATCTTCGGGTGGTCATGATGTTCATTCGCATTCGAGTGCTTCTTCATGCAATTATTGTTTTCAAAGGAAGCATTTCGAAATCATACAAAGAGATAAGAAACACGTTTTAGCAATGAATTTAGTTAGACACAATTAACGGTAAATTTATTGTTAAACTATAACAGCTTCGGTAAAGATTCTGTGTGAAAATGAGTACTTTAAAACTGTTTAACCCTGTCTTTCCAATGAGCTAAGTTTGCTATAACATACATTTTTTTCTTGGAATCATGTTTTGTTTTGTATACATACATATCTAAGAATAAATCTAAAATATCTAAGACATACACACACACACACACACACACACACACACACATATATATATATATATATATATATATATATATATATATAGATAGATAGATAGATATATGTATATATATATATGTAATATATTAAATATTATGCCCTCCATTCTAGCATTTAAATTCCCTTTCCTAAGTCTAAACCCCAGTAATATTAATTTATCGCTTTAAAACTCTTAGCCAGAGAACTTCAATGAATTGCATGCCTTTGCCTTTCTCCACGTGTATATCTCCGAATTTTATATCTCCGAGTGGGTTAGCATCGCGAGCCCCAAAATCTGTTGACCCTACAAATAATAGCCCCATGTTTTTTTCGCCCTCTTGGGTTTAATTTTGAAAGGTGATATTACTTCCGAACCGTTCTTCTGAAATGTACTTTTGTCGCTGCAATAAACGATTAGGTCCGACTGTTTACAAATTTAATTTTATTTCTTTCAGGCTGAGTCTAGCTCCAACCATGTAAATATGAGTTATTTTTACCGTAATGAACCTTGTTAGCCTGAGTTATTGTTACGTAAATATGAGTTATATATATATATATATATATATATATATATATATATATATATATATATATATATATTACAATTTTATTATATATATGTATATAATAAAAATTACAAGATAGTACAATATCTGTCGGAGAAGGATATGGTAGGAGAGCTTTAAATTATGTTTTGGGAGCTGAAAACTTAAAGAAAATACTACCCAGTACTGTTACCCGAGCAACTGAAATGTGGAAGCAAAAAAACCGGTGTTTGAATTCAAGGTTTCTTCTTCCAGAATCCCCATACCTCTTATTTGTGTGTACTTACGGTGTCTGAAAGACATTTTGAAAGCATCCGAAGAAAAGGGCTGTTTCTTTAAACAAGGAAAAGCTCTTTTAAGAACAGTAGGGTAAAGTTATATAGATCCCCATTCTTTGCTCAATTTTCGTACTCTACTGAAATCATCCAACGGGTTTTCAGATCCCCAAAAATATGCTACTCTCTCAAAAGTGTTTCAGACGTATTTACCGCAATTTTTTGACGCTTTCAAATGCATCTCATTATTCCTTGAATTGATCTATGGAGTCCGTGTGTGGCACGCAGCCCTTTTTCCTTTCCTTTTTTAACTTTCAACATAGAATTCGCGTTTCAAAGTGATCTATCATTCTGAAAACAATACATAGTATTAAGCAGTTCCGATAAAAGGATTTTTCTTACTCGAGAAAATTTAAATAACTAGTGAGCAGCAGCTGATAAACAAAGAGGTCAATCACAATATTTTACTTCATCTGTCAATATGCAAGTAAAATTCGTGAATTAATTTTTTGTGGCGTTTTTAGGTGACAAGAAATGGGTTCATTTTGAAAAAAATATTCTGTTCATTATATTTATATATATATAACACCTCAATTGGTCACCTAAGCCGCCAAAATAGCTAAGTAAAACGCATTGTGGTATATTGTCATTCACATCTTAAATCTTATTCCTTGGAAAAGAACATCCATCAAACTGGTAACGATAATTGAATTATGTTTATGTATTTAGAATCGGTAAAATTCTGTTTGTAACTGATTACATTAAAAGTAAGATGATAGTCTAATGGTTAACGGACTCTTGATATTACAATATCTTTTGCTCATTCTAAATACCTCGAAAACAAAAATTAAACACATTTACAGTGTCCCAGATTATATCTGAACTGATATCATTCGACAAGTTGTGAGAATAGTTGATCTTTATATACAGTGCTCCCCTCTACCAGGGCACTCCTTTACCAGGACACCCCTCAAAACGGCCTTATTTTGTTCAGAACCGATTCTAGAATCCATAGGGCCAATTATATTGAAGAAACCCCTCCAAACTGCCACTTTTTTTCCTAACCTTTACTGGACGCCATAGAGAAGTTTCTCTGAATTTAAGTATATCACATCTTATTTCTTAATTTTTTTGTTTTTTTTAATCGATGCGAAACAAATCCCCGATTGTCGCATTTTCAAAAGAGGGATCGCAGGATAAATCTCCGGTAGTTATAACTGTCTAAATGGCAGAATATTCTAGCTTGCTGTGCTTGCTTTAAATCTGTCAAGTTTTCAGCACAATTAGAGTAGTTAGTGTCGTGGTAACTATTAAAGTGTATATCTGCAAGTAAAGAGTTGTCAAGGTGTCAGGTATTTTAATAGACAAATAGTGGCTGTTCATAGTGCCATGCTAATTTATTTTGTCAACTCTTTTGTTTTCAGGTTTTCTCTTCTAGGTTAAGTCGGGAGTAACTGAAGAAGAATGTCACGTGGTAAAGTGAGAATCATTGGCAAAAGGTAAAATCATCTAGTTTAATCAGCGAATATATTGTTCCTTTGTCAACCATGAAATTGTTTCTCCTGAGTAATGGTAAAATAGACTCCCTTGTAATTTGCAGGAATTTTAAGGAGGGTGACAAGCTGTCATTGCGCCGGAAAGCAGGTTGCACGCTATACTAAACTCTTCCTCAAATATTCCTGATAAACCAAATGAATTTCACTTCCAGTAGAGAATCTGGTTCAGTAATAAAGATTGACACTGTATAAATTAGTAAAATGGTACATTTCAAAATAGTGGAAATGAAATAAGTTAAAGGCCTGTTAGGAGAAATATTTCTCTCTGGGGGAATTCACATCTTTATTAGGTAAACTATACTGACTATGGCACATTCTAATGAAAATACCGAACTTGGAAACATCGATTGGCAGTTCTTCAAAACCACAATAAATTCACAGAAATAATAAATATTCTGAACTGGTGATAGCAATGTTCTACACTTTTCATTCAGAGGCAATTTCTTAACTTTTTAACACATATCCTGGTTTTTTCGTAAAATACTAAAAATGATATTGTGGAGCATTTCCGGCGTTAAATTAATACGTGACTTAATTTACTTTCTTTCAAACTAGTTACAATTTGGTGCCAATTGGTATGAATTGTGGAAGACGAGTATTCGTTTATAATTAACTGTGACTGGATATGCTTTCTTATCAAATAATTTATCTATTCAGAATTCTTCTCCTATAAATAGTTAAATGCAAATTCTAAAAAAGGATGTATTACAGAAGGTCGTTCGCATTTTATGGAAAGGATCTTGATAGTTAAATTTTATGTATAAATGTTTTTGCGGCGATTTGCTTCTATCTGATAGCCATGTTTCTTGGCAATAGCTCTAGCTCGAATTTTCCATGAAAGTAAACTCTTTCTTAGTACTGCCGTGTCAATTATACCCCATTCCTCTTGGACCATTTTCCAAAGTCAGGCCAGTGTTCTTGCTCGGTTTGATAAACCGAAAGAGCAAAAGTCCACTGCAGAAGCTTCAGGGGATTTTACAGGTATTTCATTAAATGGGATACACCTTTTTCTTCTTTCTAATTCTTTGCTAAACAAGCGGTAGTTGATTTAGACATGTGACTAGAGGATTTGTCCATATGAAGCTCAACTTTATCAATGTCCTTTCCCTAGAAGGTTGGAATTCCTTCTTCAGTAATTGGTTCTAAAATATTCTGTTGATAGTAGAGTAAATTAATTTTGGCTTTACTTGAGACTTTTTTGATGTTTAATTTGTCGTTGTAACAAAATCCTGCAACTATCATGAATGCCTTTGGGAACTTTTCTGTAAACTGACGAAGCCATTTCGTAGGATCATTCCCGTCAGCTGAGCAATAGAAAATTGATCTTTTTCTATAACAGTGACTTAAAAGTTCATCCATACCTAATCGGATGTTACCAGAAATTTCCATTTTTCAGCAGCTAGGTGTTTTTCATATCATTTTCTGTATTTATGAAATGATACTATTGCAGTACTGTTCAAACTTAAGCAGTGTTAATGTAAAATTAAATGAAGAGTCACTGTTAAATCGAGTAAAATGTGAAAAATGAAGACGGGGAGGGGTATACGGTTTAAAAACAAAAAGATTTGTGAAAGTAAATTTAGTCTGTAAATTTCAGTTTCTTTGTATTAGATAGAAGAAAAGGTGTTCTTTAACCAATTACTTTGTCAGTTTCTATTTTAAACTCATTTCAATCTTGCGGGCTTATTTTCTTGCTGAAAGATGGCTGTGTAACCGAATTACGAAAGCGCAATTTATTTTGGAGATCCGGTAATGTTTCTTAAAGAATTCTTGTTGCCATGTGCAGTTTTCTTTCCGTCGTAGTTAATGTGAAATGTTTTATAAAGTTAATCGGTCAGTTACACGATACTGGTGTACAAAACTTAAGGAATACTACTATTTTTACCATGTTTTTATTAACTTGGTTTCTTGTGTGTTAATGTGTGTGTTTGTCTAGTACAAATCTTGCAATCGATTTTTAACTAACTTCCCGAATAGCTACATATTTGAAACTTTTAGAATAGTTCAGAACACGATGACAATGCATTTTTTAAATACTTTTAGCCATATGTAAGCAGAATTAAATTAATTTTCAGTCATTTTCAGTTAATTTTGTTTTGTAGACTGGTGCAGCCATCTATTGGCCGGAAAGGGAACGAAAAGTCAAATGCAAGTCAACTTCCAATTCACTTCATTTTCTTTCAAGTTAATGGAATAATTCATCAAAAAAAAATTTTTTAAGTATTTATTAATACATAGAATTGTTAAGTTTATATGATTCAACAGAAAGTTTAAAAACATGGTTTATAAAAAGTCTTTTTATCTTGATATTATTAAAGATTGGAACCTAAAAATTAAACGAAATAACTTCTGACGATTTGCTTAACTGAAGATATTCAGTAGAAAGTTGGTGCACATTCAGATTTTGGAAACGCGACGTCGGAGGTGACTTCATAGTAAATATATGACAAACGCAGAAAATTTAGGAATTCTCAACAAATTTCCGTATAGTGCGTACGATCGTGACATACATTCAATGAGTTTTGTACCCTATTGCTTAGCACGAATTGGTCTCTAGTAAACAGACGATTTTACATGCTATTTTAGAATCATTGAGAAGCTGGGGGAAAAACGAAGTTTAAGGAGTATATCCACCGAATTCAAGGTCTGGGAGTGGTCGGCCGCGAAAACCAATGTCCTCTGATGGGCGCTTTATCATTGTACAGGCTAAGATCGTCGGTAGACAGTGAGAACCATTGCAGATCATCTGCCTAGCAGTTTCGGATGCCAGCTTTCGCGGTTGACAGTGGTCAGACGACTCCTTCGAGGTGGATCGTTTGCCTGTCGGCCAGTATGCTGTGTATCATTCACACCTGGCCGCCGGTACCACCGTCGACAGTGGTGCAAAGAGCACAAGAACTGGACACCTGCGCTGTGAGGGAATGTCATCGGCGCACACGAGTGTCACTTCCGGCTCATCAGCGATTCTGTAAGCAGATGTAAACAGGATGTTCCACCTACTACGCCGGTTTCCAGTTCTTGCGGTCTTTACCCCGCTGTCGACGGTGGTGAGCCCGTTTCGGTTCGGAAGGACCGATTTCTTCGACAGTTTTGCCTTCGTGTATTAACCCGGAGAGGTACAAAAACATTTTTAATAATTGTTCGCGTCCGACGATTTGGCAGTGCTTCGGAACAAACTCTTGTTTTGTTTTTTAGCATGATTATGCCATACTTCGAGCTCTGGTTAGTCTCTGTTGTCTGGTTTGAAGAATAAAACATACGAATAAAAGACTGACAGGCTCGGAGTTCCGATCTCAATCCTGTCTAACACTTATGGGACGAGCTAGAATGCGTATTGTCTCGAACCGAGAACGCCCTAAACTTGAAGTTCTCTTGTGGAGGCTTTCATTTAGGATTGGACTGTTCATATTTAATTGTTACTACACATAATGAACGGTTTTGAAGATAGGAGTTTTGAGATTCCGAAGAAGACTCATTGATTTACCGCAAGTGCTGACTTGACAAGTAAAGCACATAAAATGTATCACGAAGAAAGCTATTAAAAGTGTTTGAGGATTATTAAATGCTAAAAAGTGAGGCTTTTTGGACGCAGAAAGTTTAAAACAAGGCAACCTAACTCGCGGCAAAATGGTTACAAACATAGTTTTGAAGATACCCACCATAGAAGGTTACCAGGCAGAAGTAATAATTGTGCCCTTGATTATGAAAATGGTCTCAGTCATTGTGCCGGTGATTACGAATGTGGTGTGAGTCAAGAATCTAAAAATAAATGAGTTTATTAGCCTTTTCACGTTGGGCAGAGGCTTTCAAAATTGAATTCCTATGCCCAACGTGAATTTTCTTTAACACCAGCAGGCGCGTGTGGCACAAAGTGCAACGTCTCTTTCAACCTTGATTATTTATTTTGTAATAAACTTTTTTTTAAATTGAAAATAATATTTCTGTTTTTTAGACAAGATTTAAAATGTTGATAATATTGAGATATATTTATAATTAAAGGTCAAAGAATGCGGATACAATCGCCTTATTTCAAAACTGTCCGGTTTATTGGATCTAAAGACAACTTGCGAATGGATTCCTATTACGTCCAAAAACCTAAAAGAAAATGAGACAGTCCATCTTCGTGATATGCGGGATACCGTGTAATAGCTGCACATTTGATCGACTCCATCAAATCCTGCTTATGTCGTATTGTAATTCAGTATAATCTCTGGTTTACCACGGTTAAATCACGACTAACAATGAAGGGAAAGGGATAGATGGGTCAGAATAGCATACCTGCATTAGAAAAGGTGTACGTATAAATAAAAACTGCTTAGAACATTTTACCCTTACATGTAAAAACAAACCATACAAGATGACGAAAATGTTACATTTTATACCCCGGCGGGACCGCTGAAGGGTTAATCCAAATTCAAGAGTTTATAAAATATTCGCTTATATTTGTATATCTTTATGAATTTCTTTATATACTAGATTAAGCTATTAACATTTATTCGTAATTCGTTAAATTTCGTATTTCGAATTTTTACTCCGTCTCATTTTAGCGTCTATATTAATTCGGTGCATGAAGTGGTCGCCTCGCCGCCTTGCGTAAGGGACCGGTCCTGAGTGACTAGGTAGTATAATGAATGTTATGAATTGGGCATCCAGGTTGAAAGAGAATTAAGTAAAGTGAAAACGGTTCATAATAATGCCAGACTTGTAAGAGCTACATGGTACGTTATGCATGTGTGTGTGGCTAATGTCCCTGGGGGATGACAACATTACACCCCAGTCCGGTGTACATATGAATATAAGACATAGAAACAGACAAATGACACAATCACAGAAGAATTTTTATTGACAGACGATGACACCGGCGATGACACCGGCGATGGACGATGGGTTGCAGATCCCCTTTCTAGATGGGGTTCCAATTGCAGGCGGAAGACTGACCGGTTCCCCAGAATACAGCCAAGTCTTATGCGGGAATCGAACCCACACCCTCGGCGTGGTAGGCTGATGCCTTATCCACTTAGCCACTGGGCGACACGTTATGCATGTGATAATGCATTTAAAGTTCTATAAACATTGGAGCGATTTTCTCAAGATTTCCGATTTTTTAAAGAAATCTATAGCTGCATTGTAGGGATGCTGCAGTTTAACTTTTGCCCTGCTATTTGATGAGGATTAAGGGGAGGCCTGGGTGTGCAATGATCCGACTCCAAAACATAAAAAAGCTACATATTTATTCTTATAATCAAAATGGTAATACAAGAACATCAGCTCAAGGAACACGCTAGAAAATATCTTAAAGAACAAGTTGAGCGAGCCGCTGAAAACATCCATCGTGATTGTGCACGATATATGTTTAATTTTAGAGTCCTTACGCGTAGTCAGTGGGACGGTGGGACTAAATTCTATAGGCTGGAAATTTGCATGATGTGACGTAGTTCTATCGTCGATAATTTGCTTATTTGTTGTTGTTGTTTATGCCTCTTTATCGACAGCAACACCAGATCAAGTCCCTAAGGATATGGGCGATGAAGGTGCGACTTGTGTTTTGACGGGCACCACAAGGGTCGGAGTCCGACTTGGCCAAAGGACCAGTCCCGTCATTTTGAACCGAGTCAAGTGACGAGACCAAAGCACATGACCCCGCACCTTCAGAGGAAATTTTGAGAACTTAGAGGGCATTGCAGCCACGACAGATTTTACATGCACCAGCCGCCATTAGGGTACACGGCATTGGATTTTTCAGCGACGAGCATCGAATCAGTGACTTCACAATAACATGAAACTGACCTATTTGTAAAGAACAGCTCCGTATGACCTTAAAATAGCGCTTTAGAGAAACGAGTGTTGTTACACTCAGCACATTGATAATTTAGTATTGCTTATGATGAGTCACATCAGTATCTCCCAAGGGATTAGACATGACACGTTCTATTGATCGCCTCGTTTTTGCAGTTATTAATTCAGAGAGAAATTAATAACTGCAAAAACGATAAATTTTTTATTACAAATATTGGTCTTCCGAAACGGTGTCTTCATAGGACAACATTTATGTCGATAAGAGTAGACAGAACCGAAACATCAGTGTTAGTCACGAAGAAACTCCTTTACCGGAAAACAGGCTGTGCCCAGAAAGTAGATTCGAGGAGAAATGTTTGTATCTGTCCTTAGAATATGCGCCGGATAAAAGCGAGCCTATTGATAGGGCTGTCTATAAAAGCCCAAATCTATGAAGTCGGTGAATACTCGGAAAAATATTTCTCCCTCTGAATTTGTGGCTATTGAAGTAGATTACTTTCGCTTCTCTTTTTCCACCAATATCTTTGATAAAATGGCACCGCGAGCATTCCTTTGACGGAAGTGCCTTATTTTTTTCGCGTTCGGGTCTTAAATGCTGTATAATCTCTCAATGAAATAAAACGAGACGTCCGTAAACAACTCATAATATAGAACGTGTCATGTCTAATCCCTTGGGAGATACCGATGTGACTCATCATAAGAATTACTAAATTATCAATGCGCTGAGTATAACAACACCCGTTTCACTAAAACGCTATTTTAAGGTCATACGGAGCTGTCCTTTACAAATAGGTCAGTTTCGTGTTATTGTGAAGTCGCTGATTTGATGGTCGTCGCTGAAAAATCCACTGCCGTGTACAATAATGGCGGCTGGTGCATGTAAAATCTGTCGTGGCTGCAATGTCCTCTAAGTTCTCAAAATTTCCTCTGGAGGTGCGGGGTCAAGTGCTTTGAACTCGTCACTTGACTCGGTTCAAAATGACGCGACCGGTCCTTTGGCCAAGTCGGACTCCGACCCTTGTGGTGCTAATTCAAAACAGGAGCCGCATCTTCATCGCCCATAGCCTACGGGACTTGATCTAATATTGCTGTCGATCAAGAGGCATAACCAACAATAACAACAACACATAAGCAAATTATCGACGGTAGAACTACGTCACATCATGCAAATTTCCAGCCTATAGAATCCTACCGTGCACAAACTGCGCTTAAGAACTCTAAAATTAAATATATACACAGTGCGTCAAATAAGTTTTAAGACTGGGTCTATAAAAAGAAATGAAAACAAGAAATTAATACCTGTTTTGGTTTTTTATTCAAAATAGGACCCTCCGGCTTCAATGCACTTTTTACAGCAATTTAATAATGAATCGAAAGCCTGTTGTAAATCACTTTGTGGAATGGCCTGCAAAGCACGCGTCGAAGCTTCATGTATGGTCGAAATATCCTCAAAATACCACCCTTTTAACTTCATTTTAAGTTTTGGGAATAAGGAGTAGTCACAGGTTGCTAAATCAGGTGAATACGGTGGATGGTTCAACACACAGACATTATTTTTTGCCAAAAATCGACTAACAATAAGGCAGGTGTGACTGGGTGCATTGTCGTGTAACAAACACCAACTGCTTTCAGTCCTATAATCTGGACGAATGCGACGATTTCTGGCCATCAAACGCTTTAAAACAGCTAAGTAGTATTGACCTGTAATTGTTTGTCCAGTTGGAACAAATTCTTTGTGGATAATACCTTTACTATCGAAGAATGTAATGAGCATTGTTTTAATTTTGGATGGAACTTTTCTTGTTTTTTTGGCTTGTGGTGAATTTGGTGACTTCCATTCCGCACTTTTTCGTTTTGTTTCAGGATCATATTGGAAACACCAGGTTTCAACACCTGTAACAATGGACTTCAAGAAGTTTGGATCGTTTTCAGCGGCTGAAATAATGTCTCCGCAATGTGCACTTCTCATTGCTTTTTGTTCAGGGGTTAAAGTGTGTGTAACAAATTTAGCACACACTTTTGTTTTGCCAAATCTTCATGCAGGATGGTTCGAATTGTATCTTTGTTGATGTTTAAAGAGTCTTCCATCATTCTCAGTGATGAACAGCGATCGTTTGTTACGAAATTTCGAACTTTCTCAATAACTTCAGGTCTCCTAGAGGAAATTGGTCTTCCACTACGCTGACCATCTTCTACCGTATCTCTTCCGTCCAAAATACGTTTGTGCCACACAAAAACGTTTCATCTACTTAAACAACAGTCACCGCAAACTTGTTTCATGAGTTGGTATGTTTCCGAAGTACTTTTACCAAGTTTTGCGTTAAATTTAATTACAGCTCTTTCCTCCATCTTAAAAAATCAACATGAAAAATATTCACTTCTGCAATAAACGCTCGCCTTCTCTCAACTACTTAACGAAATGCGCACAACTTGTTAGCAGTGTGTCAGCAGACGATGGATGTTATGACGCATGCGGATTTACACTCACAGCACCTTTACAAACTGCGCTCTGGGACGAGTCTTAAAACTTATTTGACGCACTGTGTATATATATATAGTGCTCAATTACGATGGTTGTTTTCAGCGGCTCGCTCAACTTGTTCTTTTCGATCTTTTCTAGCGTGTTCTCTGAGCTTATGTTGTTGCATTGCCATTTTGATTATAAGAATAAATATGTAGCTTTTTTATATTTTGGAATCGGATCATTACACACCCAGCCCTCCACTTGATCCTCATCAAATATCAGGACAAAAGTTAAACTGCCGTATCCCTACAATGCAGCTATAGATTTATTTAAAAAATCGGAAATCTTGAGCAAATCGTTCCGATGTTTCGTTAAATCTAACCCTTTTACACCCTATTTCTTCTTCATACGAATTAATTGGTATCATTAGAAAATATTCCATTACAAGAAACTCTACATTAAGTTTTTCATTATAGGAAATTTTCCCTATCGAAAAAACAGGCTCCATGTGATAGATTGTCTATAAAGACAGAAGGCATAGAAATATCGAGCGCAGAGCACTCATTCGTAAGATAATTTATTTAATTTTATTTAATGTGTGTCATCCATCGTGTGTCTTTAGACCCCCCCCCCACACACACAAACACAAAATAAAAGAGACATTTAACTCTTTGATGGGCGCCGTTTGCACAGTGGAAACGGCGAAATATACATCGTCTCATTTAAAATCATTTAGTATTATGTCTACAACTATATAATTTTAGGCTATGAAAAAAAATACGCCAGGCTTTTTTGGAGGGGGCAATTGCCCCTACTGCCCCCCCCCCCTGGAGCCGCCATTGCAACACAGTTATTTTCGTTCAACGAAAATATTCAAAAACTGAATTAATTTTAATCTTCGAATTACACCCAAAAAAAGAAAGAAGGATAGTTTACAGAGAGAATAAATTTGCTAGAAACATTCATACCAATATTTTTTACGTTATTTCACAGACAAATGGCCATTTCTAACAATTTATTAGCAAAAGTTTTATTTAACTAAGCCCTTTAACGAGTCTAGTTAAAACATTTGTCGGTTTCTATTTAAAAAGATCAAACTGTCCATACATATCGAAATTATCTGTCGTTATGTTGTTGAGTCCACAAATGTATTGCAAGGGAATTGGGAAATTGTCATTAACGCCTTCAGTGTCTGGGACTTATTGATTAATATACATGTCTTATATATATGGATCCATTTGATGACATCCCTTCGTAGTACATTATCGTGATTTTTAAATATATTTTGAACGAAAATTTGTATTACCGTCGTAATAAAACATATATTTCTATCGGTTTTCAGTGAACAAATAGCTAAAAAATAAATAAAAAAATCATAATTAATATATATATATATATATGTGTGTGTGTGTGTGTGTGCGCGTGTATTATGTATGTATGTATGTATGCATGTATATATATATATATATATATATATATATGTATATGTACATATGCATGTATATATATGCATGCATGTATATATAAATTCCATAAGTGACTGACTCACTGACATACAACGCACAGACCAAACCTCTGGACCTAAATGGCTAAAATTTGGCATGGCAATTGTTCTTATAGTGTAGGGGTGCACTAAGAAATATTTTTGAAAAATTCTTTTTAGATTTTTAAAAATTAAAATTTTAAGCTGTTTTAGTAACTTTTTTTGCATTTAAAATAATAAATTTTAATAAGTTTGCATTTAAAATAATAAATTGAGCGTTATAAAATTTATATTACGAGAAAGATCATACAAATTCTTTTAAAATGAAATCTTTTTCGAATCTTTACCTCCATTTTCTGATTTTTGGTGAATATTTAAATTTTAATTTTTAGAATTTAATTTATTAAATGCTGATCTCGTGATTTCTTTTTCTGGTACTTTAAATAAATTTATCGTCACGTGCCTAACAACAAAATAGACAAAAAAATATTTTTTTTCTTGCTAATGCGGCAGACGATTGGACATTATCCAAAAAAATATTAAAGCATGATAAATGATATTATGTTCCTCACACTGTACTATATTCTTTAGTATGTCTTATTACATTTAATTTGAATATTTTCTTCTACATTATTTTGTCTATAAAAAATCCCTTAAGTTTTTTTTATAAATATATTTTTTTACATCAATTGAATACATTGATCGTCGTATTTATTATAAATATATATATATATATACATATATATATATATATATACATATATATATATATATATATATATATATATATACATATGTATATATATACATATATATATATATATACATATATATATATATATACATACATATATATATATATATATATATATATATATATATATATATATATATATGGATATGGATATAAACATATGTTACGGCCAAAGTCTAACCAATGGGTGAAATGACCAGCTAATTTTATCATTATCCAAGTCACTTGGCCAAAGCCCGATACAATGGAGAAGTTATGAATACTTCGGCGTATTCGCGATACGGCCGAGATTCAATGGCTAGTTTTGCGAATTGTCCAAGAATCCTTTTTTTCTTTGATTTTGAAAATAGTTTTTTTAAAATTTGATTATACTAATGGAATTATTTTCATCGCGGTAATGAGTTGGAACTGGTATGATCAACTACTTGATCCAGATTCGCAAATTTTAAACTTCGGCAACTTTTTCTTCGACAATTCATGAACTGGCTGTTGATTGTCGGGCGCATCGCGAAGTGGCCGACCAAAGCCCGAAGGAGTAGTAAATTCTCGATTACTTCTTTAGCCGGCCTTTGGCAAAATGCTTTAAGTGGCCCGCCATTTCGCGAATCGACTAACTTCGGACTTTGGCCTTAACGTATGTTTATATATATATATATATATATATATATATATATATATATATATATATATATATATATATATATATATATATATATATATATATATATTTATATATATTTATATATATATATATATATATATATATATATATATATATATATATATATATATATATATATATATGTTAACGTTAATGCGTATAACTATACCGAGATCGTGGATGAAATTTGTAGTTACTGATATTAACGTTCCTATAAATCAGAGGTCCCCAAACTTGTTTGCCCCGTAGACCCCGTGCTGATTTTTTTCTGTTTGGGGTAGACCCCTTGGTATTCTAATACTGATTTTTTACAAATTCATCCCTTTTAAAAGTGTTTTTGAAACTGACACAGAGCTACTCACTTTGAGAGAGTTTACTGTAGAGTGAAAAATTTTAAAATAAAAAATGTATATAAATATATATGTTAATTTTTATTGTTATACATTTATTAATTAAAACGACACAAAATGCAAATCTAGTAACATTTTTACAAAGAATAAATGCACAACAAGATCAATGCTTTTAATGGGAGGGATGAGCCTGATGCTTTGATAGGAAAATTTCAATATTCGGATTCAATTTAGTCAGGTTTAACCTTAAATCTCCTCGGCAAGTGATTTCCAATCTGTTACCTTTTTTTTTCTTCTTTTTTGTAAGGAGATTGTCAGCCACGCAGAAACCCCTTTCCGCTAGGTATGAAAATGGAAAAGCTATCAAAAACTTTCTCGCGATAGTTCATATGCAGGATACGTAACAGGTATGCCTCTCTGAAGCCAGAATTGTTGATATCCCTTTCTAAACTGCACCTTAAGTTCTTCGTTTGTGATTAGACAGATCAGTTCTTCTTGTAACATGACATCCGTTTCTTCAATGTCAGCGTATGGATTGATAATCCACTGTGGTATTTCCATAGTCAATACATCTTCAAACCTAATTTCAAAGTTTGTGCGAAGGACATTTAAATGTTGAACGTAGGCTGAAAGGTCATTATCCTGGTAGTTTGTCTGTGCCAAATTGGGAAACTGGCAAGTTTAATATAGCGGCTACCTACTGGCCCTCGCTGTGACCGTTCCAGTTCAAAAGTCCATGATGTCGCAACACAAGTTACTCGTACTGCGGCCGAAAAGTGAATAGATAGATTTCTTACACAATTTTATGGAATATACATATAATTAGGAAATGTATCTATCTATTATAATAAAGTACTCGTACTACGTAAATACCTCAAATGGTACTATCTGTGTTAGGCGGATTATTAGATTTACGGGAAGCGAAAATTTTGGTGGTGGCCTGTCTAACTCGTGGACCCCCATTTACATCTCATGCACAACAATTTTCTTTTTCACTGGCATGGACCCCTTGCAAGTCAATATCGACCCTTGGGGGTCGATATAGACCAATTTGGGAATGACTGCTATAAATATACCATTCGTTCAGTGAACTGGAAGCGTGTAATTTTAACCTCTCCTTATTTCAACAGAGTTAAAAGAAAGGGAAAAGAATCCCTCATTTATCCAGTCTGAAGCCTTTATGACTTAACCGTATTACTTCGTTTCCTGTATCAAAACTGAGAATAATTTTTCAAAAAGGCTTATCGATAAACTTCAAATCACTGAATACTACCATTGTTGAAAAGAGTGCTCTTTAAAGCAAATTTATTCCCCAAATGTACGCTTCCTTATCTCCAATTCCCACTTTTTTATAATTTCTAATTATTCTCCCCCAAACCTCGAATCCATTCGTCGCGATATGCATGTAACTCCCGAATTTCCTTTCCTAACACTTCGCTCCGGAAGTCTTGGAACCAAACGCGATGCGTTGTTGAAAGCAGGCTCCATTTTGTTTTGCTTTTCCCTTTTCCCTTCTCATAAATTCAAATTTATTCCCTTTGTTACCATGGCGATAAAATAAAAGAATTCGAGTTTCGGAGTCGGAGATCGCCGAAACAAACTCGACAAAAAGCCCGACTCCCTTTTCCATCTGACTTCCGTTATCCCGCGCTTCCGCTTCTAACTGGGAAAAAACCAAACTGGCAGGATAAGACGATTGAGTTAGGGTTGCCGGATCTGCTCAACATTGGCGGGGTTTCGTAGTCCTTGGCGGTTTTTCCAGATGGGAGCAGGGAATCAACAAGTTGTATGGTCTTGAGAAAGGAAGACATTAGGGCAACAATTCCAAACGTTTTTACGCACCAAGGGAATGAGATGAGGTGCTTGGGATACCCTCGTTAGAATTTTATTTATTGAGAATATTTTCAATTTTAAATCAAACCGAATGTTCAAATCAATATTGACTCCACTGCGGATTTTGCTTCTTTAATGAATGATACAGGGTGGGTCTCCCAAATATCGCCTCTGTGCCTAATATCGCCTACTCGTGTTTCCAAAGTATGATTCGCGTTACCTATAAGAAAATGCAGTAACTTCTTAGTTCTGGGTTTGTACTAACAGCGGCGATAGCGACAACGCTCTTATCACTGACAACAGAAACTATATCGCATATGAAGTTGTTTTGGTTGTTGTCTTCGTAAACTTTGGCTCCAACGAATCAGAATTCAGTGAATGACCAGGTAGGTGCATCCAAATTCTAATTTTGCTTATACCATTGGAAAGTGCATTAAATAGAAACTTTGCTAGCAACGCCTTTTAAGAGGTGCTCCTAATTTCGCCTGGTAGGCTGTAAGAGGAACAGATGTAGGCGATATTAGGAACCGCTCTGGAGTTCACTGGAAATTTCAATTTTTTTCCAATTTAGCTACATAACTTAAACTGGCACTGGTTTTGGAGCTGGTTGATCTGAGGATACCAAAGGAAATAGTTCTTACGGATGTTCTTTGAGTTTCCAGCCTAATCAGAAACTAAAAAGTGGAGGAAATATCCAAAAAAGTTAGAGTAGGCGATATTTGGGACATCTATCCTAAGTAACAAATACTAGAGCAGGGATAACACACCTCTGCTAGAAGAGTGTTATATCTCTGAAATTTTCGATTTTGAGATAATTGCACCCCAATACTTTATAAGAAGGGCTTCTCCTTCTCGAATAATGTTATAAGCCTAGTACCAACACAATATTCTAGATAGCGCTTATTACCCTCCTCCACAACTAAGAGGGGGAAGTTGCTCATGCACGAAGAATGAAAATAAGATTCTTGTCAGTGCCTAATGTTGTTCGATTAAAATGTCCCCGTAATAAAAATGTTCATTAAATTTTATTTGGAAAATAAATTTGTATTTTTTTCTAACCTGCTATTTAAGTTATCAAGGTATTGTGAAAAATTTAGATAGATTGTGCATTAGCATAGAGATATGACAGTATTCAAGCTTTTCAGTCCATGTTGACAAAATGGGGTTACTAGAAGAGGGCTATATCTTGTGATTAAAATTCAAAATCATGTTTTAAAAATTGAAAACAGCTTTAATAGTATATAGTTTTGACTTCTGAAGGGATTCGAACAATAAGTTTTCCAAAATTATCATAGGCATTCATAAAACAAGTATTACAAATCTTACCGCAACTACGACGCTAAGTTATCGTCTTTCAGAACTTCGGCAATAAGCTTTAGCGGTTACGTAACGCTCGTTTCCTAAACATCGGAGCTTTGTACACGTGCTTATAGTTCACTTTAACTTCCCCCATGTTCTTTATGCTGTTCCTTGATTTTTGTTATTTTACGTTAACCGGTCATTGTATTGTATGACGTCATTCATGATCGGATTAATCGGATTTGTTTCCCGTGTTTACGTCACCCTTTTACATTTGCATTTTTCCATTAAATAAAGTGTTTTCAGGAAGAAGACACCCTGCCTTATGTAAAATATCCTTGTTATTTATACTGCGTGACAGAAGCAGTTGTATGCGATGTGCTTGCGGTGTGCATGCCATGTGCTTCCTGTGTGCTGTAGCTAGTGCAGCCGTAGGTGCGATTGCTGCTGTAGGAAGTTAGCCCGTCTGCACACGGAGCAACTCAAAAGAAACTGATAACTGACTCAAATCACAAACCAGTCCGTAATGAGTCGCAACCTATGTAATTGAATGGAGCCACGCACACGGCGCAACTGGTTACAAACCCGTCGGACGGGTTTGTAACCAGTTGCGCCGTGTGCGTGGCTCCATTCAATTACATAGGTTGCGACTCATTACGGACTGGTTTCTGATTTGAGTTTAGTTATCAGTTTCTTTTGAGTTGCTCCGTGTGGACGGGTTTGTAACCAGTTGCGCCGTGTGCGTGGCTCCATTCAATTACATAGGTTGCGACTCATTACGGACTGGTTTGTGATTTGAGTCAGTTATCAGTTTCTTTTGAGTTGCTCCGTGTGCAGACGGCCTTAGCTTATTTTATTTTAAAATGTTTTATCTTATTATTTTTGTAAATAAACCGTCGAATGTTTTAAAATTAAGTCTGCTTATTTATGGAGCTTTTCTTCAACGGCGAAATATACCGCACTCTGCATTTGTTGCCCAGGGTTTTAGCCAAAAATACGGAGAAAGTTTTGAGGACGTATTTAGCCCTGTTGTTAATTTTAGTTTTGTAAGACTTACGTTTTCAATTTTTGTATGTTTGAACAAATTGGTTCACTTACAATGTGATGTTAAAAGTGCATATTTATACGCACATCTTAGCGAAAACATTTATATGCGCCAACCCCCTGGTTTTGAAAAGTATAAAAACTTACTTTGCCATCTACATAAGGCCATTTATGGTCTAAAGCAAAGCGGTCGTTCTTGGTTCTTTGAAATACACAATGTTTTGCAGAAACTAGGTTTCAAAAAGTTCGACAGGTGTAATTATGTTTACCGGCATCAGCAGGACGTCATTTTACTCTTGTACGTGGATGACATTGTTTTAATAGGGAAAAATCAGAAACTAGTTGACTATGTTTTACAGCTTTTAAAACAAAATTTTTATATTAAGGTTTTAGGCAGAACTAGGAAGTTGCTAGGTGTTGAATTTCTTGAGAATAAGGGTAATTTATATTTACACCAGGCTGACTACATTAATAAATAGGTGAAGCATTTCAAAAATTCAAATATCCATTATCTTCACTTCCTATAGCTAAAAGTACTATATTTTCCAAAAGGCAAGGTCCGGTCAACAGTTGTTAGTCTGATGAAATGTCCCGAATTCCCTATCGTAGCTTAATTGGTCATCTTTCGTTCTTAGCTTCTCGTACACGGCCCGATATCACTTTCGCGGTGAATATTTTTAGTCAATTTCAAAGTAATCCAGGAATGTTCCATTGGAACGGTTTACTAAAATTACTAGGCTAAGTTATGAAACCAAACACCTTAAATTAAATCTTAGTAATATAAATTCTCTCCATATCACTGCTTATTCTGATGCATCTTTTGCAAGTTGACGTGACGACCGTGTTTCTATTAGTAGACAGATAATTTTTTTCGATAAAGTCCCTATATTCCGGAGAACGAGCAAACAGAAATGCGTTTTCCTTAGTTCAATGGAAGCCGAATTTGTCTCTCTCACGGATGCCGTAAAAGAACTTGTATGGTTTCAAAGAATTTTAAAGGAATGCTATACATTAAACATAAATAAAGATAATAACGTTTACAAGTTACTTGTTGATAATCAAGCCAGCATAGAGTTCGTTAAATCACCAATTGAGAACAATAAAACGAAACATATTGACGTTAAATTATTTTTTGTCCGAGATTTAGTATACAAGAAATTGTTTGACATTTATCATGTCATAAGTACCAGGAATCTTGCAGATGCTTTTACAAAACCCTTATCAAAGTCCGATTTGGAACATTTTTAAAAATATATATATATACTAAGTGAGCAAGTTTTTTTTACTTTCTGTTTTCCCGTGTGGTTAACGCTTTCTGTTGTGTATTGTAATTCAAAAGGACTTTAAATTTTTTTTTTAAGTATTGAACACCAGAAATGATTTTTTGCACTGTGCTTATACATTGTATTGTGTGTATTTGTAATGTGTTATATAGTTGAACAATATTATTGAAGTTCGTTTGCAATATATGTTTATATTATAGTGTTTTGGAAATTTAATATATGTACTTTATAAAGTGATTTTTTTTGTTGTACATCGTTTGAACATGAGTGTTGCTTAGTACTGTAATTATACAAACATAGCTATTATTATATTTACTTTTATAGCACAGTGTTTATATACTTTCTCTTTCAAAAAAGGGGAAAGATAAATTTCAATTTTTAAAGTTCGATGTTTCTTATAAGTACTCTAGCAAATTTATTTTGCTTTTTGCACGTTATTAAAATCAAAGTGGTTAAATTTTTTGTACATTAATGTTTTTCGCCCCATTGCAACTTTACTTTTTCATTGAATTGGTTGACAGTATAACTTTACGGTCAATTATTTTTTAGGTTTTCTCATTTAAATTAAATTCTTTGCCTCAGACCGAAAGTGGGGGGGCCCTTATTACAAATCTTACCTCAACTTCGACGTTAAGTTATCGTCTTTCAGAACTTCGACAATAAGCTTTAGCGGTTACGTAACGCTCGTTTCCTAAACATCGGAACTTTGTACACGTACGTATCGTTGACTTTAACTTCCCTCATGTTCTTTATACTGTTCCTTAATTTTTGTTATTTTAAGTTAACCGGTCATTGTATTGTATGACGTCATTCATGATCGGATTAATCGGGATTGTTTCCCGTGTTTACGTCACTCTTTTACATTTGCATTTTTCCATTAAAGTGTTTTCAGGAAGAAGACATCCTGCTTTATGTAAAATATCCTTGTTATTTATACTGCGTGGCAGAAGCAGTTGTATGCGATGTGCTTGCGGTGTGCTTGACGTGTGCTGTAGCTAGTGCAGCCGTAGGTGCGGTTGCTGCTGTAGGATGTTAGCTTATTATTTTTGTTAATAAACCATCGAATGTTTTTAAATTAAGTCTGATTATTTATGGAGTTTTTCTTCAATAGTGAAATATACCGCACTCTGCATTTCGGAAGTCATTTCCGAGATAATAACAAGGAATGAAATTTCGACATATCTTCTTTAGCTCTTCCTGGAAATATGGCTATTTTGAGATGCAACACTCTTCTATAAGATGGGCGATATATCAATACAGTTTCAAAAATAGCCATGTTATTCAGTGTAGTATGACACTAAAGGACTTCAATGGAAATCACAAACAACCGTTATGGGTGCTTAGACAACAAATGCTTGATAGCAACTTAATATTTATTTTATCAGGGCCCTACTAATATATTTCTTTCTTTAGACCCCCAAAAATCTCAGGACCCTAAAGTGCCGCAACACACCGGTAGGAAATACTGTATGAGGGAATCCCCATTTTGTGGCAACGAGAAGGTGTAGTTATGGGGGTTTATTTATAGCTTTAATTATTATATTATAATTAACTAATTAATGTTAGGATAGGTATTTACAAACTTTAAAATCAATTTACTTCAAGAGTTGCCATTTGGCCGTTAGTGGTTAGTACATTTTAAGATAGATGGTAAAGTTGCGTTGTGTTATTTTTAAATACAATAACCCATCATAATTAATATTATAATTAACACTGGTTCGAACTGAATGCTTCACTGTGGTGAATAATGAGCCAAAAGAAAAATGAAATTAAATCTAATAAATTTACTTAACCTTGGAGAACACCTAGAAATAAAATTATCTCACCTAAAAGGAAAAGCTTCATATCTGCTGAAATAAAAATAAAACCTAAAGCTGAAAATCAGAAAATTTACTAAAAAGGCAAGGACCGACATGACACCACTTTACAAACTAACATAACAAATTTATTCCTTCCGATTTCATTCACAATATTACACAAATACCTTAACAAAAAAATGTTATAACACTTGAGGATTCCATATTTCCTCCCGATAAACTTATAAATATCACAAAAATCTTGCTTGCTTACAGTACAATTTATTATTAGTTTAACAGTTATTATCATAGTGGCTGGTGAGAAAAAAACCTTCTAAATGAAAAAGTGATGGGAAAAAACAAAAGAAAAAACTATAGAAAAATTCAGTAAACCAAAAAAAAGGAAATTACAACTATATTACCCAATTAAAATGCTGCAGCACAAAAAAAAAAACACTATTATTTAAAGAAGTCATGAGGGGAGCCTTAACGCCATTTTCTAAAGCGTGCATGACGCCAAGACATGAACGTCGTCGGACCTTTCCGTACAGCCATCATCTTTTTATCCAGGCACTGGGGTCAGCTCTCAGCCTCTTCGCTCGCGTCTCCCCCTCTGTGTCCACTTGCACCCTCCGCCCCCGAGTTGACGCTCCTTTTTTCACTTTGTATTCCGCGGAAAGTAAGAAGGTCCACTCCGCTCCGTCAATCCCGGACGAGGAAAACGCTGAAATTCGGAATTAGCCGAAGGAATCTCCTCTCCGACTCATTGTTGATTTTTTCATTTTCTTATTTCACATAATAATTTTTGATTACATTTTTCCTCCTTGAAAACGCCGCCATCTACAAGCCACTGTATTCAATCGCGTAGGGAGCGCATTCGTATCTGCTTGGCTCATCAACATTCAAAACGCCCCGAAGGGGAGGGTGTCCGCGACCAGTCGCCATCGGATGTCTCAGTTTACGATCAACTGACAAAAAGGGGTTCTCAAAAGGAAGGATTTAACTTTAAAAGAAAAGACACACTATAATTTTGTATTCATTCATTTAATAAAACACCCAAAAATTCACCAGCGTACCAGCCACCTCACAATTATTTCAAAATAAGGCTTATTAATTTATCAATATTAACAATAAGGTATAACCCGTGATGATCTATTTCAAACTTAATTCTTCTCAATGTCAAAACATTTAGAGAAACTTGCGCATACTTCTCCAAATGCGATGACATTAATCAAATCAATTAATATTTGATCACCACGAGTTTAAACCCTCAGACCTATTTAGCAGAGGCTTAATAAGTTTATTAAAACAAAGCACAATCGTTACTAAAATTTACTTACTTACTTACTTACTTAATTATCTGAATACCCGATATTAATATAAACGTTAATTATTTCTAAACTATTAATTATCATCACAACAATTTCATCACAGAAAAGAAATTTTAAATCAGCGTTTGTCAATAACTCGGGCCCATTCATGTAAACCAGTTGTTCTTAGCCGATAGTCGGTGCTCAGGGAAAACCCGATATATAGGATATATAGGATAAACCCGGAGTCCGCAAAGTTAGCTGTCAGAAAAAAATGGTTAGTCCGGGAGAACCCAAGAAGTATAATATAATATAAACTTCGCCAAGTACACAATACAATGCGAGAAAAAAATAGTTGGTCTTATCGCTTTAAAGCTACCGAAAAGTTAGCAATTTTATAAAATTGAGAAAAAAAGAAATTTTTTCCGAAACGTTTGTTTAAATTCAAAAATTTCCCGTACTTCTTCCGTTTCCTGTCTTTTCGAGCATGAAAAAAAATCCTTGTTCTGATTAATGAACCCCAATACATCTTCTGTAATCCGGCGTCGCAGCGATTTTACGGCTAGCAAAGCAAATCCAGGTGCGAAAATCTCATTTATTTTTAAGTTTTCGGAGGCTTCGACGTTTGCTGTGAAGCTTCCTGTCCCCTTCAATTTGTTGTTGTTGCATTTATTTGTAAGATTTTTTTTATCAAAGTTGTTTATCACAGGTAGCTTGTTTATTCAGACAATGAAAGTCATTTTAGCCGCTATTAAGGATTGAACGAAAATTCGTCCTCCACAATGGTCCCCAACTTTTTTTTTTGCTATCTAAATGTAGAAATTTCAAATATGATTATTTTTTTCTTTTTAGAGAAGCAAGAGGAATATTTTCCTCAGCACAACTAAGGAGGAAGAAATGTATTCTATTTGTAAATCCTCCAACTGCCAGCACTGAATTTTCTCTCCACTACATTCTTGGTATCCTGCAAAACACGCGGTCTATCTTTGCTATAGAAAAGACCACTCTAAACTACGATGGCAAGTCTAAGAAGAGGACACACAAATCTTAGGACTTTCATGGGGACTCATTGGGGGGGGGGGGTTCCAATGGAAAGATGTGAGAAGAATTTCACATCTTGCTATTACTCTTGTGCAGCGACTTCACCCTCACACAGTCTTCAATGTCTCTTCAGACCCACCTTCACGTCCTTTACCTCGACCTGCATTGTTCAGTCTTTTGAAAAGTATAGGGTTTTATATATGAAAATAGATATATACAAAGGTGATAGATAACTATTATATATAGATAGATATTATTTCAGGATATAGATCCTTTCATATCATATTTATCTATTTTATTTTTTGTTCCATTTGTATTCTAGTACAGGACTCTAATCTGCATGGGGTTTTCCCCTCCAGAGATTCTTTATTTCCCCATCACTGCTTTTTATGAGTTTCCCTCTTTATTTTTCAATCACCTTTGTATATCTCTATTTTCATCGAACCTCTATTTTTGTGTCTTATCACCTTTTTATACAACTTTATTTATCATACTTGTACGTATTTGTCACAATTATACGTGACTGTTTTCATCATCTGTTATTTTTAAACTCATCCTATCACCTATACACTACTGTTTTTAATCAACATCTTCGTTCTTATAATATATAACCTTTCAAACCGTTGTTGTTTTTTACCTATACTTGTTAATTTACATGTACTTGTCTATTTTGGACTTAACACAAGGTTCGTTGGTTGCGGTTAAATGGCGCAAGATCTAAAATATGGTATAAAGCAGCAAACAAAAGACTAGAGCCGAAAAGAAGTACTATTTACCGGGTTCCCACCTATATCCGATACTCCTCTTAACTTCTAAACGGCGACAGCTTAGGACATAAAGTTGGAGTCTAGGTAAAGTAAAGAGTCTATTCGCTACTCGATAAGAGAACTTACAACGCCATCTATCGGTAAATTTTGGAATGAGCGTTTTTATCTCAAAAACGGTACGAGATACGGGAAAAAAGTAAATTATAAAGTTGTTCAGTATCATCGATTTAGTAAGAAAATACACCTTGCGCACATTATTACTCAAAACAGAATGTAAAAAATGAATATTTGTTTGGTCGTGATTTTCGCGTCTTGAAACGCGAGCGAAGCTCGAAAAGACCACCTCACGGACTGAATAATCTAGAGTCTAGAGTGCAAATGTGTGTAGTGGCTAATGGAGAGCATTTTCAGCAACATAAATAAATGATCCTGAAGATAGGGAAGTGTCTCAGTTTCTTTATTCCGCCCTTTATGACATGAAAATTTTCAAAATCGTGACCAAACAAATGTGCATTTTCTACATTCTGTTTTAAGTATTAATGTGCGAAAGGTGTCTTTTCTTACTAAATCGACGATGCTGAACAACTTTGTAATTAACTTTTTCCCCCGTATCTCGTACCATTTTTCAGATAAAACCAAAAATGGTACGAGACCGCTCATTCCAAAATTTCTGATAGATGGCGTTGTAAGTTCTCTCATCGAGTAGCGCATAGCCTTTTTGCTATACCTAGATACCAACTTTATGGTCCAAGCTGTTACCGTTTAGGAGTTAAGGGGGATGTAACGGATATAGTTGGGAATCCTGTATAAAAGTGCCAGGTTCGAACCAACAGCCGAAATTACAAATCTTAAAACAACATTTTAAATAGTAACAAAACGTGCCAAAGTGAAAAAATGGATATAATGGGTGATAAAAAGGAAGTATGTAGTAATAGAAATGTGATATATAAAGTTGATAAAAACGATGATATATAAAGGTAATAAAAACGATGATATATAAAATTGATAAAAAGATTTAATATGAACGGTGATATATAAATAGGTAAATAGGTACATTTTATGAGAGCTTGGGAGTTGGTAATTTACCATTTGGAATGTTTTTTAAGTACAGGAGTTGTTTCAGGACAAATCTTTAATAACAAACGAGAGATAACTAAGGAATTAATAGAGACATTTTTTTTAACTCGTGGAATTAGCATATTGAAAAGAGGCATGAACGGTGAAGCTTCTTGCCTCTTTTGAGAAAGATAATTAAAGAAAGTGGTAAAGAGATTATTTTAGAGATTCAATCATTGTTTTCACTTACAGAAATTTAAAAAATATATCAGATACATAGGCACATGAATAGAAAGAAGTGACAGGATTAAAAATGTTTAAGAAATTGGAAAGTTGGTTAAGTGACTTATTTTACAGAAATTTGGATATTTAATGCAAGCAAAAGTAGAAAATTAGAAATAAGAAAGTAGAAAAATGATCATTGAGACAAATAATTACCTGTCCTTTTAGCTTCTGATAATTTCAAAATTCAATTTAACTCACAAAATGACACGTGCTATTCTTTTAACTCGGGGATTTTCAACCATTTTATGTTTGCAGCGCCCTCGGCAATAAGATTAGAAACTTGGAGCACCTACGCTAGAATTTGTTTTTTTTATTGAATTTTTTAAATATTAAATTAAAACGGACTATATTTCAGGGATACATTAAATTTAAGTTCTAATAAACACTTACTTAATTTTTAGATTTTTTCCTTTATTGCATGATATCAACAGCAAACACTAGAATGGGATCTGTTAACACAGCTCCAAAAATAGCAATGGAATTCAGTAGAGTAATAAACTAGAGGCGTACGATGAAAATCTCGAAAAAAAGAGTTTTGTTTTATGAAAGTGGGACTCGCAATGGATGCTTGAGCACCAGTGTTTGATGTTCTGATCAGTGTTTTATATATAAATATAAATATAAATATCTATATATATAAAAGAGCTCGTCTGTTTGTTTGTCTGCTATAGAATCATAGACTGTTTCACCCACCGGGACCAAATTCGGCACAGTTAATGTTTAGGACCCGAGAAGCTTAACGCAGCAAAAACGAAATATGGGGTTCAATTAGTTTTTTAAATTATTTTTTTAATGATTTTTGTGCCCCTAAGAGCACCTCTTGAATGTGGATACAGCCCCTTCACCACAACCAGTCAAATTCGATACGCGGGGGGAAAAAGGTTTGTTCTGAGGGGTGATCTGAGGGTGGTTTGAGAGTTGGTCTGGGGGTGACCGGGAGACGGAGGGCGAAGTGTTTATTTTATTTTTCTTACGTTTAGTGGAATCGTGGGTCTTAAAAAAGGTTGAGAACCACTGCTTTAGACAATTTTAGACAATGGCGTTCAAACTAGTAGAACTTAATAAAATTTGGAAAAAAATTACGAAAAAAAAAGAAAAATTAAGTTTGTCCCATGGCTAGTTTTTGGAAGCCTTCTGTTTATTTAAATATATAACATGTTTGAGGATCATAAAATGGGAAGAAGTTTAAGAGTTATTTTACTGGTTTTTCCCCCCAAGTTCGTGAAACAGAATTAACATACGATATGTATTTGAATTACTTATTCCGTGAAATCATATAAGATAAATCTTTTAGAGTTTTTGGGTTTTTTTAAGCAGTGAGAGGAAAAGCTCTAAACAGAGAACATAACGACACATAACTTTCATTCCGAACTATTAGTCCATTAGTTATATTAAGGCACAAGAAAATTAATGAAATTATTTTTAAAGAATGATTGCCCGGGTAGATATATAGATAGAAATTTTTTTATGCATTCCATCCTGGGCTGCACCCCCGCTGTTCATGTTCATCTGGCCAGACAGAATGCGCTTAGCGCGTTTCTACTGAAATGATATACAAATAATAAGAAAGAAAGAAACTTTGAGCCTAGGCTTCATGCGGAATCGTGTCTATATATGTACAATCTTAATGTTATTGATTGCGTACTGACGAATCACGTCATTCAGGACCTTCAGGACCTTCAGGAAGAGTCGTGGTAACTACAGTACATGGGCTGGGCCCTCCACTGTAGGATGATATAGCAATGCATAAAACTGACGAATCACGTCATTCAGGACCTTCAGGACCTTCAGGAAGAGTCGTGGTAACTACAGTACATGGGCTGGGCCCTCCACTGTAGGATGATATAGCAATGCATAAAACTTCAGTGATCAGTAAAAATCGGAAGTAGAAACGGAAATAGAACGTAGGGGAAACAAAAAAGGCATCGATAGTTCAAGTAAAAGCAAAACAGGGCGAAAAAAAATATGACGAGCAAAGCTCCAAGCAAGAACTTGGTCACGTGGATCAAAGAGAAATTACTACCAATAAAGAGGGAAGTTAAGGAAGTGAAACTGATCAGATCCTGGAGCGATTTCAGGAATAAATCGGAAAGCGAGAGGACGATCAATGAACAAGACAAACAATTAAAAGTTACTAGAAAGAAAGGCACAGGGCTGTTTCTTGATAGCTGGGTCAGCAGGGTCGTAATCAGCAAGATTTTTAATAAGATCATTTTGTAAATTTTTATGAAAGTTAATAGGAAGATTTTAAAGACAATTTTGAATAGTTGGGAGAATCGCGTCATTAGAGACAGTGTGGCCTTAAATAGTTGGTCTGGGCAAGGTATTTCGCAGTTACTCAATAATCTAACCAATATGATTTGTTCACTCTGAAAATGCATCTTCCGTGTGTTCAAATATTATAAATCCGTTAGTGAATACTTTTTATCATTACCTTTCTCGTGAGAAAACAAGGTAATTAGAGTAATCCAGGCTTCATTATGGTTTCATAACATGTTCTGGGATCGTAACGTTGCAAGGAAGGGGCTTTTATGTTAACTGCTATATTCACACCCCGTTCCTCCATCGGTCATAGTCACTTTAGCCGTGAACGTACAGGAAAACATTCTTTAATTTGCCTTCCATATTCGCTGCACTCCTGTATAGACATACACATAACCCCTCCCCCAAAAATCCTTCAGGCTTCTTCACCGCGGCGAGGGGTTTGCCCCTGGGGTGAAGTACGTCGGGATTGTATACTCCTGGTAGCGTCACCCAAGGCCATTTTTTTATGCCCAGCTAAAGTCTGTAGGTGTAGGAGCTAAGTCAGACGTCTACCATTGGTGCTCCAGCGTCTAAGGATAACAGAAGCTACCATTTTCCCCTATCTGTGAATACGATACACTCTAGGATTAATACTGCCTCGGCCGTCGCGCAGTCAAGAAAGGGTCGCGATCCTGGTTTAGGAAGAGGGCCTCGATCGAAAAGTGTGCCACAGTCTCCCAGGTCTCTAAGGATTTTACAGTGCAGTATCAACGGAATTTCAACAAGTGCAGCTAGAATTAAATTAGACCAGGCCTTGGACTTGGCTGACATTCATGGTGCACATAAAATAGTATCCTAGTGTGCTTGGGACTTGAAAAGGAAGATCTGGAGCGGCCATTGTTGATCATTGACTTCTTGAGAGAGCGCGGTATCATGGACTTAATCTAGTTCTGCTGGGTGATAGGGATCAGCAACAACACAACAACGTAGACATAAACTATTCGTGTATAGTCATAAAGTAATCACGATTTCCGCAAAATTACTTTTCTTTACTTATATTTAAACGAAGGTACATAAAAACTCATAGGATTCATCTCAACGTATTTAAAAAAGGGTACATCAGCACGTGTTAAAAGATATTTTACCCTCTTCCTTCCTAAGATAAGCTTATTACAAAGGAATAGTTTAACTGTTAATTAAGAATGATTGCCCTTTAGCTTTAACGATGAAATTCTCGTCGAGAGCCGATGCCAAAAAAACATTCCCTCAGGACTTGAAGGTCCTAAGAGAGGGGCCAGGCTAGGCCTCTAAAGCTTTCTGTCCCCTTTCTTCATCCTATGATAGTCTTGCGCGGATATGCTTCCTCCCCGATTGATTGAAATACAAACCTTCATTAGCTGCTTTACAGCCTCTCCCTAGAGAATCTTTTAGCTGCGTTTATGGCAGGCTACTCTGCGAGCACGCAATTTGACATCCGCGAGCTTATTGAACGTGGCGCCGAAAGTGACGCACTTAAACCGCCAATCGACGGCGGCCGGGAGCAGTGGATGTGCCAACCGAGGCGGCCGATGCCGCGCTGCTCTCACACTCCGGCCAGCGATCGCATTTGGCGAGCTTGCCTCTCACGAATGGAGTAGGGAGATCCTCCTCTCTGTGCGTAACGGCTGCTCTCGCGATGTACGGTATTTTGCGTGTGCACGTGTTGCATGCTTGAAAAAAAACAAAAAAACAATGCTCACTCGGTGTCTGTGAGAGTGTCACCTGGAGGCTGTGCACGTTTAATGGTAGATGCATTGGGTTGTGTGACGAAAGTTTTGATATCACAGAGAGTGCTCCTTCATAGAAAGTTTTGAGCGGAGAGCGAAGGCGATTTCTCGAAGCAGATTAAAACTGTTTCAATAGTTGCTTCTGCCGTAGTTGTTGTATTTTGAGAAAAAACTTCGTGCGTTGTTACCTGGTGTCTTGAAAAGCAACAGGTAAGTTGACATTTTGAGAGTCATTGATCTCTGAACTTGAGTATTTATGAGCTTGCATTGCTGGATATTTCATTCATAAATATTCGTTCAGTTTCAACTTTTTGAATATTTTAGGCGTATTCTGAATATGAAATTCTGAAAATTTTCTTAAACAGAAGTCACATAACGGGCATATGATATTCAAGTCTTCTAAATGGGTTAATATTCTATAGATAAGATTCAGTAACTTAACTTCCTTTCATTTCAGAGCACAGTATAATAGTCATATTGTAATTGCTTTGCAATAAAGTACTGCGGTATTTAATAAAACATATTTCAATTGGTTCCGCATGTTAGCGAGGTAAAATGACATATTATTGTCTAATGGTCCAGTGCACGTTTCGTTGGAAGAAGCAACAGGTGTGATAGGCGCAACTTTAAAAAGATTGTAAAGAAAGAATTCGTTTTCTATCATCCATCAGACTAATTTTTAAATATGATATATAATTATCATTCTATACATGAAAGCAAAGCAATTTTTAAATGTGTTCTTATGATTGCATACCTCTAATACGGGTAATCATTTTCTAAGAGTTGCAAACACTTAAGCGTAGCTCTAGGTTAAACTTAGTAGTTGAAATATAAACTGCGCTTCTTGAATCTTATACAATATAAATAAAATTGTCATGATACTGAAATACGCGATCTTTTTTTGAAAAATAGAGAAGTGTAAACTGTCATTAAAATAAATCGAAAATTGACACTCTATAAATTCGGGTATTCTTAAAACGTGCTGAAAATATTCTTCAAGATGTTCAAAATGTATTGTGGTCTTTGGAAAACGGTTGAATAAAGAAGCGAAAGGAAACCCTTTAATTCAATAGCATTGAAGAATATTATAATTATGTTAACATTATATCTAAACTAATATTTCTTTTATTTTTAAAGTAACTGTAATGCCAATATATTTGGAACGATATGTGTTCAAAATTTCCATTGGTGTTTTGACAGTTGTATAATTTTTTATTTCTCCGGAAAAGTGAAATAGCGTTAAGCTTTTAATCA
This sequence comes from Dolomedes plantarius, assembly GCA_907164885.2. NCBI lineage: Eukaryota > Metazoa > Arthropoda > Arachnida > Araneae > Dolomedidae > Dolomedes > Dolomedes plantarius. The sequence goes on along the minus strand of OU015495.1, from coordinate 30,027,634 downwards.
AGTTTCTATCACTCTTTTAAAAAGGTTCTTATAGCTACAGATGTTGTAAATAGGGATAATGATAAGAAAACTGGTGGAGGTGAACATACTTGCTTGCAGTTTTTACAGGATTTGTTGTTTCCAACATGGCAGAAACTTTGTCTATTACGATATCCACACCGGGAATGTGTTGGCTTGTTTATTATGGGAGCACCGAAAAGATGCGCCGACTTAGCTCCCTCATCTCAGGCTTGTCCTCGGACAAGCGGGAATCGAACCCTCAACCTGGAGGTGAAAGCTCTCGGAGAATGCCCGTGGGTCAAACCACTGAGCCCCCGGCCGACAACTTGTTTTTCAGTGAAGAAATTAATAGAACATAGTTTAACGATATAGAGTCCATATACAGTGGCTCCCAAAAGTGTTCGTACACTTACAATTTTCAATGAAATAGGGGTCTATCTATTAATTAAAATTAATATTTCAGAATGGGTATTTAATAATAACATCTATAATCTATTCTTGACAAAACTACATGAAATATTTTGAAAACATAGTAAAACTTTATTTTTAAGAAACCACAAATCAAAAAATAACAATTTATCTCACAAAAGCTATCGTACACTTATGAAAAATATCTACATATAAGTAAATATTCTAATTTTTCGTTAAATTAATATTTAGTAGGATAACCTTTAGCATCCACAACAGCTTTTAAACGTCTGGGAATGGATTGTACTTGTTCTTTTGTAATTTCTGCATCAATGTTCATCCATCCTTCCATCATAATTGTTTTTATTTCGCTTTTCGTGTGAATGTCGTGTTTTCGTACTCGAACCTCCAGTTCTCTCCAAATATGTTCTATTGGGTTTAAATCTGCCGATTGAGGTGTGGTATTTTCAAAACTTGTGAACAATTATAGAGACACCAGAGGCGAACGTTGAGAGCTGTGTGCTTAGGATTGTTATCTTGATACAAAACAAAGTTTATTCCAATTTTGGGCTGATAATTTTAAATGTCTCTTAAAATATTTATATAAACAGAATGATTAATTATTTCATCAATAATACCAAATTACCTAATCCTGATGATACTGACATATACCCCCACACAAGGAAGCCTCCACCGCCATGCTTAACTGTTCCTACTAAGTTCTTGGGATTAGATCCTCATTTTTTTCTTCTCGGCAAATTTGCTTTCATCGGCAAATAAGATATTATTCCAATACATTTGGGGCTTATTTATCATTGATAGTGCGAAGGGAAGCCTAAACTTTCTGTTTTTCTCATTTACAAAAAAATTTCTACGGGCAGAACGCCCATGTAATCCAGCTGCTCTGAGAACTCGTAGAACAGTTTCAGGTGAAAGTGAAGTACAAAATGTTTCATTAAATTCTGCAGAAAATTTTACAGCACTCAAACGTGGATTTTTCACACATTCTTTAATTATAAATCTCTGATCACGTTTTGTTAACTTTGCCGGACGAACTTTTCTTACCTTGTTTTCGATTCGATTTTTTGGTTTAAATCGTTTTATCACAGACTGCACGACTACGAGCCATTTTTAAATAACAAATAAAATATTGCGGAGTAGGCAAGCAAAAATTAAAGTCAAATGATATTTTAAATGCTATCACATTTCAAATATAAAATAAAGCGCCAGACGATAATTTTAATTATAAATTTATCGAAAATATTTCAGAGTACGATGACTTTTGTGAGATAAAATTTTTGTTACTTTTTGATTACTGGTTTCTTAAAAATAAAGTTTTACTATGTTTTTCAAATATTTCATGTAGTTTTTTTAAGAATAGATTATAAATCTTATTATTAAAAACCTATTCTGAAATAATCTTTTTAATTAATGGAGAGACCCCTATTAGATTGAAAATCGTAAGTGTACGAACACTTTTTGGAGCCACTGTATATATATATATATATATATATATATATATATATATATATATATATATATATATATATATATACTTTTAGGAGCCACTGTATGCCTTTAACATACCTAAATCAATATTGTCATCAAATGAGGGGCACAATGCCACAATTATAACTGTGTATAGCCGACTATATATATATATATGTGTGTGTGTGTGTGTCTTTGTGGTACAGCGCGCTGGCTTTCGGAGCTGAGGGTCCTCGACTCGAATCCCGGCGAGGCGCCACTAAAATACTCCCGTTCGTGTCGACCCTTCATAGCGAGTAATGCTCGTTCGCCTATATTGTGTCCCCATAATAAAATGACCGAAAAAACTGCGGTGAATTATAGTCGAATGTGTTCACGACAAGTGTCTCCGCATTGGTTTATATATATATATATATATATATATATATATATATATATATATATATATATATATATATATATATATATATATATATATATATGTGTGTGTGTGTGTGTGTGTAAGTAAGTAATTTATGTATTGTGATGAGTATATCCCCCAAATAATGATTCCCTTTAAAACATGAAAATATTTAGCACATAAATAAACAATATTCTAGTTTTCATAGAAATATACACATTTCGAAACAAAGTCTATGATTCAACAGTCTCCTATCCCCTACCCCAATACAAAAAAAAAGAAAATATTATTTCTTCAAATGTATGCACAAATAACGAAATTAAGAATAGTCCATTAAGTAGAATGTGGTGTTACGTAATATGTGGTGTTACATGAGATATTACGAGTTTACAGCCATTTCTTTAGAAATCATGCGACATTATGTTTAGTAACCATTTACGCATTCTTAAAATTGATTTTCTTATAAAATGTTTGCTAGAAGTGATTACTCCACATTGAGTCCCCCTTTAAAGAGCGTGCTTAGATCAGTAACGAATGTCGATCAAAGTTGAAAGCAGATGTTCAAATTTTTCGAGAACATTTCTAACTTATTAAGGAGTTCCAGGACACAAAATTGTTCAAATTTTCGAAAAAATTTTATTGCATTAAAATTTTTTGTGTTCTTTTACCCTAAAAATGTCGTTTAAATCATGTTTCTATCTAATTAGAACAGGAGAAATTATTTATTTTTTTTGCAACATTCTAATAGTAGCCAAATGTTGTTTAAACCTGTAAGTGCGTTTTTCTGCATGATGTATTTTTTCCCCATTTCTCGTCTATTATAAATTGTTATAAGTCAAGATCCGTTAAGGAAAAAGGGTTGAAACTTGTATCATTTCTTTTTAAACTATTTTACTTTAATTTTGATGCAGAAAATTTCAAAAAATATTTACTTTTGAAAATATGATTTTTTAAAAATAAGTTACATAATTTTTTTGCAATTTTTAATCTTTTTTAATTTTTTTTAAAATTAATATTTAAAAAATGGTGAATCAAAATTAAAACTTTAATTATAGGAACTCTTTAATTAAAGGAAAAAAATTTGAAATTCGACAAATAATATTTCGAGTTATAAAGATTTTAAATTACCCCACTTTTATTAAAATTTTAAAATTTTAAAATTTTAAAATTTTTTTAAAACTTTTTGAGAAGTTTTATGATGCAATTTTGTTTACAAATGATATGGTTAACCATCACAAAAAAAATAAAAATTTTAACTCAATAAATAGAAAAAATTTCAAAATGTGTCCCGGACCCCCTTAAAGAAATACTCTGGTGTAGCCTATTATTTTCGACTATCACTGCGACTTGAAAAACTTGTTATCTATATATATAAAACAGTTCCGTAACTGTTTGACTGACTGACTGACTGACTCGCTGACATACAACGCACAGACCAAACCGCTGGATCTAAATGGCTGAAATTTTGCATGGTGATTCTTCTTATAGTGTAGGGGTGCACTGAGAAATATTTTTAAAAATTTCTTTTTAGATTTTTTAAAATTAAATTTTTAAGCTGTTTTAGTAACTTTTTTTAAGTTTGCATTTAAAATAATAAATTGGGGGTTATAAAATTTATATCACGAGAAAGATCGTAAAAATTCCTTTAAAATGAGATTTTTTTCGAATCTTTACCTCCATTTTCTGATTTTTGGTGAACTTTTAAAGATTAATTTTTAGAATTTAATTTATTAAATGCTGATCACGTGATTTCTTTTTCTGGTACAATAAATAAATCTATCGTCACGTGTATAACAACTAAATAGACAAGAAAAAAATTTTTTTCCTTGCTAATGTGGCAGACGATTGGACATTATCCTAAAAAATATTGAAATACAGTAAAAGATATTATGTTCCTTAAACTGTACTATATTAACTGTACTATATTCTTTAATATTTCCTATTACATTTAATTTGAATATTTTCTTCTACATTATTTTGTCTATAAAAATATCTCTTACGATTTTTTTATAAATATATTTTTTGTTTTTTTACATCAATTGTATACATTGATCATCGTATTTATTATATATATATATATATATATATATATATATATATATATATATATATATTGGCATTAATTGTGTACATTGACCGTTGTATTAAATTTGAATGTACTCAATAGCGAAGTGCGGGTTTTCATCTAGTTATGTATATTTCGAAGAACAGTGAATGCTGTTGGCATACTTTTTTATCCACTACTGAGAGAAATTTGTCAACCATTTATCAGGATATATATCATATATAATGTCTAAATTTCGCATAGAGTATGTAATGTGGGCAAGTATTTGCATAGTAAATACCTGTGTATCCAACAATTGTTCTAAAAATGCCACGCTTGGGTATTATCATAAAGTGAAATTTAATTAGGGACGTAGAAACGTACCTCTTGATAATCAAATTGAATTAGACAGTAAATTTTAGCCGTAATTTCTCTTGAATGCTGGAATATTTATGCTTTTGGCTGACTATTTATGGATTTATTCATACAGAAAATCCTTTGCATCGCAAAACTGAAAGAAAAACACCAGTCTCTCGGGTAATTCCTATTGAAATTTAATGTCAGACGGGGGTCATCCTTTTGTGCTGTTGTATACAGTAGGTAATTATTGATTTCAATATCGGTCCATCTCTTTCTTATATTCTCTATTCGGGATTTTTACTTTGTACCAATAATTTTATTATAAAAAAAAACAACTATATGCTTCCGCATTTTTGTGTACACGCCTGCTAGCCAAAAAGCTGTAATACATGAGGTTTAATACAAAGTAAGGAAGACTTGTATTTCACTGTAGAAATTTGTATATTTTGCTCGCACCGAATACTGTAGTAAATTCTATACTTCTACATTCTAGGCATTTTAAGTCTGTTACATACTGAAAAAAAGTAGGCTTCAAAGAACACTTTAAAATTTTGGACTCAAAATAAAAACTATACAACAGCTTCTTAATAGATTTAAGCATACTATTATTACTCTTTGATGCCCGGTAAAGCTTCAAGCTGCCACGCCACAGGTCTAGGGTTTGACCCTGCGACTGGGCAAGGTCGACTCAGCCTTACATCCCTTGATGGGGTCGATAAAATGAGGACCAAGCATGCATGGGAACTAAACTCTGGGAGTCCCACGTGAGGCTGACCATCTGCTTGAGGCATATGCTGTATGGCACCCCCAAGTCCACTGTAAAGAAAGCGGAGATGGGCACCGCCGGCCTTGGTCCACAATGGACTGTTGCGCCACTGGTTAGTTAGTTTATTATTACTCTTTAAAATAAACGTTAAAAACATAAAGTTTGAATACCATGTTATGACTGCAAACTTGCGAAACAAATGGTTTTTGAATATCTATCATAGGTGAGAGAAGATTTTTGGATTATTGCAAAATCAAAAAATATATTTCAAAAACTAAATTTTTTAAATCCCTTGCATTTATTTCAGAAACAATAAGCAAAATAAACCACTAGAGAAAGAACAAAATTTGCATTGATTAGAGGGGGGGGGAGTTCATAAATCCTTTACTGATCATGTATAATGCTATTCTTTCGTTTAACTTTCTTTTTTTTTACGGACATACCATCGTAAATGTATTTTTATAGTATCTTCACCTATTAGAGCTTGTCTTTTTTTTAATTTCAGTCGTCATTGTTTAATAATTTCATGCACAACAAGCATAAGTTTTATATATGTTTGTGTTCTTTCCCCATAATTAAGGAAATTTATAATTTGCTAGTTCTGTTCAAACATCTCATTCACTCCACAACTCGTTGAAATATCTTATTTATAAGCGTGATCTCCTGAATCCAAAAATGCTGTAGTAAAAATCGGAATGTGCTTTAGAATGTAATCAAGATAATCAAGGCATAGAAGATCAGAGATTTTTTTTATCCGCATCTTATGGTTTTTTGATGTTCCTATGGGTTTTGGGTTTATTTCTCGAAAATATCTCATAATCTGGGTTTTCCTTTGTAAGTTATAAACATAGCAAAAAATTTATATTTATTTCTTATTATAAACGTTATACTAAGTTTAGTAAAAGAAATACAGCTTACGATAACATTAGTTTGCGTTTGAATGTAAAATGATGAAAGTTGGGATCATTTCAATGGGAACATGATATTATATCCCTCTTACAAAACCATCCCAGAATATTGGTATTTGTGACTCCCTATCAAAAGATGGATTCAACAATTCCAAACGGGAAACCTTATCAAACTTCATGACTCGCTTAACTATTTTAATATAAAGTAGTTAATGAGTCCGTTGATGTTTCTGTTAGATGGTTTCCGTTGTTGGAAGTGCGTTTAGATAATGAACTTCGCTGTAGATGTAAGAAGGTTTAGCGCGCTTTCCAGTACATATCTCTATAATCATAATACCGTGCTATTTAGTAAAAAAAAACCAGGAATAAATCAAACAAAATGTCCACCCTCCCGTCAAATAATTCGCGACTATGTTTCAATAACTTATTTTTTTTAATCTAAAACTCTTGCATTTGTTTTATAAAGAATTGTAGGCCAAAAAAGACAGAAAAAAATTAATTTGCCCAGATTAGAATGAGTGAAAAATTTAAAAATCATTTACAAACAATCATCAAGACTATCAAGAATACCATGTACAATTGATATTATTTCGTGTAACAATCTTTACCTTACGGACTTAGTATTTTTATAGTACTTATCTTCCCCTATTTGGTATAAGAGGTGTTTCTTAACCAAAAACATTTTAACTGCAGCTATCTACCTTTAAATTGGGTAGAATGATTTAATATCGTACCTAGCGCTAAGCCTTTGCTTCTGTAGGTTGCGATTCCAAGTGAAATGGTAAAAGAACAAAATGACATGTTATTATAAAACTTTTGTTTATTACATACTCGGTACATGTCTAAACTTTATATTTAAGAGTAAATATATGTGGAAATTAAAACGGGCCGTCTTTGTTGAGTGAAACGATATACTCCTTTATCTAATTACAACAGATAAAGGACAATGATAAGACAAAATTATCTCAATTATTTTTTTTGAACTTATTCTTTAACTGATAATTCTTTCATATATACTTCCTCTTATCACCCCTTTCCGAATTTGCCAAAACAGTTATAGGTACAATTATATCAAATTAAGTATTTAATTAATGTTTGAGAACAAGTATATAATAAATAAATAAAATAAATTTGTTTTTCTTTTTAAGCAAATCTCTTAGAGCACTTTTGCTAACTTTCTTTGTTCTATGATTTCGAGATGACGTTAAGCATGCATGTTTGCAGAGATAAGTTAAGTTTAAGATAATTAAATCACCGATTAAGATTTTCCTCCCGATGAAAAATAGTTCTTAGGAAATAACTAAAAATGATCTACATAGAGAAGGGGAAAGGGGATTAATTTACAACAGATCAGTATCTATCAGAACTTGCATCCGAATGGATGTTTCGTGAATCATTTAGTTAACTTTTTTATCAGTGTGACGTGAAATAAGCCAGATTAACAGGTGTCAGTCAAGAGAAATTGAGGAGGTAACTTAAAATCAGTGGTTCTATATACTTTTACTGCTTTTTTCATCATCGTAATTAAACTTTTATCACTGTTGTATATCTGTTTTTATCACTCTTATATATCAGCTTTTTATAGGACTTTTTGCATCACTTCTATAATTGACTACTTTTATACGGTCGAACCCCGTTATAACGAACTTCAAGGGACCAAAGGTTTTGTTCGCTTTATCCGGTTGTTCGCTACATCCAAACCGTTAATAAAAATGCTAGAGTTCACAAAATATATAACTCATTAGTTGCAATGTCTATTCAATAATGATGTATTTTAAAAAAATGATAAAATCTTTTAAAAATGTTAATTAATAAATTAAATCATCTGAAATCGATTACATTAAACTGACACAATGCAAATTAAATTACGTACAACAGGAAAACGGCGGGACCAAAATTTTCGTTCGTTATACAGTCGAACCCCGTTATAGCGAACCCGGTATATAACGAACGAAAATTTTGGTCCCGCCGTTTTCCTGTTGTACGTAATTTAATTTGCATTGTGTCAGTTAAATAAATTAAATCGACTAAAATAGATTACATTAATGAACATTTTAAATAGATTTTATCATTTTTTTAAATACATCATTATTGAATAGACATTGCAACTAATGAGTTATACATTTTGGGAACTCTAGCATTTTTCTTAACGCTTCGGATATAGCGAACCACCGGATAAAGCGAATAATACCTTTGGTCACTTGAAGTTCATTATAACGGGGTTCGACTGTATCCGTAAGTTCGTTTTATACCGGGTTCGCTATGATGGGATTTGACTGTATATATATTTACAACTTTTGTCACTTCATATATCATTGTTTCTACACCCTTGTGTCTTAGTGGTTTCATTTGCATTTATACCTTTTTACATATCATACTTTACACTTTTGTTTTCATTCCCCAGTGTTTTTCTACATATTTTTATATACATAGTTGTTCTGCTTTTCTGGTTCGTTTGGCGCAGATTGTCCTATTTGGACCTTACGCGATAAAATGCAAAGAAACCAAACCAATGGTTGTTCATCTTTTGTTCAATTAATAATACTGTGCTTGCTGTGTAAAGGGTGTCAAGTGCAAAATCGTAGTTTTGAGAAAAACGGGATTGAAAACTGACATGTTTGTGTTTTGTTTCACGCATCCCAAATTTTCCCTGAAGAATAAAAATATTTAGGAGTGGAATTGGACTTAGCTTTCTATACCATGCAGTAGCCTTTGATTTTTCAAACATGCCTGGTTCGATAACCACTTTTTTAGTCCAAAGTGGGCTAAGTTCGATTTTATACGATAAACCCACGATTTTAAGTTCGATATATATATATATATATATATATATATATATATATAACAGAATGATTGAATAAAGATTTTCTGTTTCAGTTAGCTAGCCTAAATTAAAATAAGAAACATCCTGATTTTTTACATCTGGTAAGATGTGTGCAGAATTAGTATATGTAACCAAATTTCCATCCTCCATATAGTTAAAAAAATTTCAGCTTATATTTAAGTTCATTTCATTAAGTCATAGTATTTGGCTGAAAAATGTCTAAAAGCATAATTCAAGATATAATCTTAAAGGTGTTTCTTTGTTTTCAACATTCAGTTCTCTGCATTTCAATCAATGAGGAATTTGAACGTAATCCTATTATGTGTTACACGCTTTGCATAACCGTTTTATTCAAAAGACACTAAATAGTATCGTGATAATATAAGCATTATATATATCACGATGTTTTGCTCATTAAAAATCAGCCGTTAAATAAAACAGAGTACTACACTGGAGATGATTTTAAAAGCTTTATTTAGTATAACGCTTATAGTATTTTTCGTAAATATTAGTTACAGAATTAGAACAATTTTTTTTGCTCAAATGTTTACACAATAACATTTGTTGATCAGGGATCTCTTGTTAAAAATATATCTTCGGGGACCATCGTACAACCTACCCTTTTAGAGACAAAAATGGGTTTAACTTCCCGAACAAACAATTTCTTAGTCATAAACAACTCTAATAATAAAGTTAATATTTTTAGTGATATAAATTTTATAACCCTCAGATTATTATTTTAAATGCAAACTTAAAAGAAGTTTCTAAAACAGCTTAAAATTTAGTTTACGAAAATCTAAGAAGAATTTTTCAAAAATCTTTCTTAGTGCTTTCCTACACTATAAGAAGAATCGCCATGCAAAATTTCAGCCCTTTAGGTCCAGCGGTTTGGTGTATGCGTTGTCTGTTAGTCAATTAGTCAGTCGGTCAGTTACGGAACTGTTTTATATATATAGATAATAATATATAATGTAACAAAGTATACAATATTCCATAATATTGGCTCTGGGAACTCCTGAACAAAATAGAGGTCAATTAGAGGGGTAGCCGTCGAATAGGGGTGGCCGGGTAGTGATTTTTCCCTGTATATAAGAGATTTTTAAGGAGAAGAGAGATTTTTCTTTTCCTTCTCGAAACGCCAGGAGACGGAAGAAATAGGGATTTTTATAGTTTGATAAAAAAATCGCAACAACAAAAGCCAAAAATGTTTTGTTCCCATTTATATAAAAATCGTCAATTCGCGATCGATTTGAAACGATTAATCCATTTTTTTGCCATCACTGGTGACTTCGTGGACCCATTCTCGGATTTTCCCGGACCACCAGTTAAAGACACTGCTTTATGTGAATGAAATGTTTAAAATCCTACCGTACATGCTGGAACAAAATATATAAGGATAAGGGTTATACGTATATCATTATTGCTTTTTATACTGGTAATAAGTCCTTTTCCTCTTTTTTTTTAGTACATTTTATAAAGTCTAAAGAATTTTGCTCTTGATTCTGTACCAATCGAAGTCCCTGTTATTGAAATTTTATTGTAGTCAACGCTCGTTATAAAGAGCGGCCATTATAGCGAACGTTCCAATACAACGACCGGTTGTAATGGTCTCAAATACTCCCAATATCACTTTAATGATTTTTTTAAATTTTCGATACTACGAACAGTCGTTATAACGACATTGTTATTTGGGACACAGGGGGTCGTTTTAACGAGCATCGACTGCATATAGAAAATTTGTCTGACTTTAGAATGTTCAAAAGCTTAAAATCTAAACTATAATTAATAGCGATGAAAGTAAACTCCCAATGAAAGTGGATTAATAATTAATGAAACCAAATCGACAAATATGTACAAAATAGAATTTATACTCTATAAATTCTGTTAATAAAAAGTGCCAATGGAACGTAAATAAAGATTTTAATTTTTTAGAAAGAGAGAGAACAATCTTTCTGAATTCGGTTGCGAGATTTTCAGTGTTATAAAATTGTAAAAATTCAAACCATTGGTAAAATATAGTTAAACTATTCGGTAACCGTATGCCTTAGATGATTTTTTCGTAAAAGAGTTTTGTCAATAAGAACTTCACATTTTTTATTCTTAAAAACCTCATGAGACTGTAAACCTTTGCGAAATTATGTGGAATACTTTCAGAATTTCTCATGAAGGTTACCGAACAGTTTAATTTTCTATGTCACTTATTGTGCTTTATTCTCTAAATTTTGCAACACTCCCCAATATGCATTGTTCAGTTATTCACAAATATCCTTCTCAAAGTAAAACAACTTCATATAGAAACTTTTTTTATCGGAGTTTGACTTGCTTGGTATGAGAAGGTCATTTAACGTCAAGACTTGGCTGAAAATTTCGCTAAATAGAAGATTTCACTCAATGTAAGTTCTCTATTGTAGTCATAGTGCTTTCTAACGAATCCAACATGTCACTGGGTTTTTGATCCTATTGTGCAAACCTATTTCTCAAAAATATTCACAAGTCGCCACAGAACTTATTGCTTATGCAAATTGCAGAACAGAAAAGAAACTTAAAATGCATATTTTATGATTAATTTATTTCGAGAGCGTTTTTATCCCCGGGGGAGATGTTCGGTGCATGCACTCACGCAATCGATCATTAAGCAGTGCAGTTTTGAATGGGCTGGTTTTTAAAAAAATAAGCCACTAACACCTCAAGCATGTTCGAGAGGAAGAGAATTTTATTATTAGTGGAGTATCCGAGTACTTTAGTACTTTAGGAAGTAAATATGGATGGAACATAACCAGTTTAGTGTTAAAGCGCAAATTTTGATCAACATGCCATAGAACACACAGGGACTCAGCAAAAGATACACTAGTCTCCCTATGTATACGTTACTAGCTAGACTATGACCTAATTACTAGGAAATTCGGTACCAGAGTCTGCTGGCTCGAGACCCACTAATGGCATGGACGTTTGTAGCCGCTGGGAATCGGCTTTTACCCCTTCCTTCTCGCTCCGGTCAAAATTACGGAGGGAGGTTTCGCCTTCTAATTCTCGTACCCGTGATATTTCCGGGCTGGAGTGTTTAAAAGTAACGCACCAAAAATATTAAAACATCCCATTTCATTTACCCTGAAAAAATTTTATTTCTTATTTTACATACCAGATGGCAGCACCAGACTATTTATAATGTAATTGGGATGGGTTTTTTTTAAACTAGATGTGGAAGATCAAAAAATAAATGGAGTCCTCAGGAAAAAATAGGTACTTTTATGACCGTTTTCTTGAAAATTATGCTATCGTTAAGGGGTTATGCAGTAGGTCCCGGTCTAATGACCTCTCGTGAAGCAAAAAAGTGACCGTAGAGCTATCAAACAATCAATCTGTGTAACCTTTTTTTTTCTTTGTAACAAAACTTTCTGCAGATTTGAATTCACATTTGCATGGAGGTTAACTGTTTTATGAAAATATAAGTCCGGGAACGATCTAGTGGTTAGCGCGTCGGCATTCGGCACCGAGGTTTGAATCCCGAGGTTTGAATCCCCGAGGTTTTGAAGCGCCATAGGAGGCTCTCGTGCCTTAGCCTGGTATGGGCACATTAAATTTGCAGGCCAGAAAGCCCCTCCGTAGGGTTTGTAGGGGTGGAGGAGGTTACAAGCCCCCGTCCAATGTTCCGCCCCTGGGGTTAACACCCGGCAAAAAGGTTGGTTTCCGACAGTCGTGAGCTGCGTAGTAGCCACATCTTTTCGTCCTCCAAACCTCAGGGAGATCTGGTTAAGTTATTTTCTACCAGGAAGAGTTAGCAAGAACAATAGTATGTGTATCAAGAAGGGTTTTTTTCAACAAGTCCTGATTTTCTAATATTTTCTCTGTTTTAAAATTTTATTTTAGATTGTTTTCAGGCCGTCATTAAATTCTGTGTGCAAAACGCAGTGGGAAGGAGATTTCTTAGAAACTTAAGATGATTGTGGACATTACAAAGCGATTTTTGAAATTTTTACCACAGAGACAGGAAATTTTGCATGTATATTTAATAAAGTATAACTACATTAAATACCTTAAAAAATGTTATAAATATTTTTTTTAAATTATATTTTAAAAATTGAAACTGAATGTTTTTTAAATGTTGCTTGCTATCCAATTTTTAACTCCCACCCCTAATTTTGCATTTATATTGCTAATTTCTCTGCAGGTAGTCGAGACCTGTTCTGGCATGTTCAGACCAGGGGTGGGGGCATATCTCACAAAAAGAACACACTTTTTAAAAAACTCCGTAAATACTAATAAAATATAGAAATGTCCAGTAGTGTAAGCATAGAGAGATTAGCATAAAAAGGCTTGTGCATGACAGTGTAACAATCTTTAAAGTATGAAGTTTGTGTCATTTGATTCTAAAAGATTCATAATATGTTTCTTTCGAAGAAAAGGGAAAAAAAAAGCTGTGCTTTTTTTTGACAATTTTGTGTCCCGGACTCCTTTAAGTTAATTTCCAAGCAATTTTCTTCATAATTAAATTTTTAAGCGGAACTTTGTGAATAGTGAGTCAAAAAGAAAAGAAATAGGATAAAAACTATTTGAATCCTTTACAAAGCAATAAAAATGAAAGGAAAGCTTTTAGTGACTTTTTTTTAAAGTCAAAATGTGGATAATAACATAATATGAAAAGCATAAACGAGGGGGGGGGGGATTTTAAGTGGTTGCTATTCAGCCAAAATGAGATAGATATCACAATACACTCAGCATAAAGAATATACAGAATGAATAAATGATGTATTATTATAATAAAGAAAAGTAAATACGAGTCGGGAATAATGAAATCTCAAAGAACTTTCTTTTCTGAAGAAAGGCACATCCCTTAGAAACATTTTCTTATAAAATGCAAAATAGTGGAATTATAGGTGGGCCGTTCACTTGATTTACATTTAAGAATGACATTATTTTAGATAGAAAATATTCTAAGAGCTCGAATCTGATATAAATGGGGTGTTGAAAATGGTTTTATTTATTGAAAAATTTGAATTAAAAGTCATTGTTTTTTATCCAACATTTCTTTAATTTATTGATTTTATTCAACTTGAAATAAGCTTTAAAATTTTCCTTTATACATTTAATTTATGCTTTGTTAAATTGAATTCATTTACCTCTTTAACGTTTTTTCGTAATTATTTGGTTTCCTGCCCAATTTTTTTAAAATTAAGTTTTCCTAGTCTTCAAAATCTTCCATTACCATTTTTTTTGGTAAACGTACGTACGTGCGTGTGTGTGTGTGTGTGTGCGTGGGTATGTATGTATGTATATATGTGCGTTCTACTTGCAATACGCGGTTAAAGGTATGCAACAAGGTTGAAATCGGAAGGTTGACGATGTAAGCACGGGACGACCTGCTGCGCGAATAACAGGTTGGGGAATGTTTTAACAATGTCGGCTACTGTCGCGGAGTTTCTACAAAAACGAGCCTCAGGTAGCCTAGTGGTACAGCGTTGGGTTTAGAACTGGGAGTGCTCGGTTTGAATCCCGACGAACGCCGTTCCATACCTTCGTGTCCAGGCCGGATATCGGCATGTTCCATGCGTAGACTGGAAAGTCCTCATACGAGGTCAGAGAAGGTGGGAGATGGTACGGTGCCTTTAGATGATCGGTCGAAATGGTGATGGCACTAGGGAATGATGTCGGTTCACCTATACGGTGAAAGTACACTACGATTTTGACGGTTTAAGGGGATAAGGGACCCTAAACCCCGATATTTTTTTAATTTTCAATTTTTATCTCTATTCACAAAATGAGAATAATTTGAGTTGATTTTTAGTACAATTGAAGACCCTTGGAATTCAAAATACGATATTTTTGGGAGAATAATGCCTGTTTTTCAAATATTTAAAAAAAATTCTAGCATTTTTCAAAATGCTCCATGTGAATTCAAAATCCTTAAAAAAACCTTAATTTTTGTAATATAAGTTTACCGTATATATATAAACATAAATGTGAATTGTTTTTTATTTTGTATGAATCTAAAGCCATGAGTAATTTTTTTTATCTGCCTGTTATTTTTTTATGTTTTTGCTTAATTTCATGGTCTTTAAATTTGAAAAATATTCGTGGTTTCAAAGAATTATGCACCATTTTCTAGCAAATAATTCAATAAACAATCTTGAGAAATTTGAAAGAAATCAGGAGAAAATAAATGCGAGTGGAACATTTTGAAAAATTTTTGAAAAACTTTTTGAAAAACAGGTCTTATTCTTGCAAAATACTTATTTGTGAAAGCTTAGTGCCCTCAATGTGCTAGGAAAGAATATTAATTATTCTCATTTTATGTACAGAGTAAAATATTGAAAATTTAAAAAAACCAGATTGGAGAACCCTTGTCCCCTTAAGTGTGAATGTCTTAAGTGTGAACTTTCTACGGGCGGTTAAGTGTGAACTTCCTACGGACACAGCCAAAGCAACGAAAGAAAATAATAAAGCTTAAATTTAAAAGTATTCCAGCAACATTTAACCCCTTCGTTCTCGCTCCAGTCAAAATTATGGGGTGAGGTTTCGCCTTCTAGTTCGCGTGCCAGTGATATTTTCGGGCTGGAGTGTTTGAAAGTAACGCAACCAAAAGATTAAAACAATCCATTTCATTTACCCTGAAAATTTTTTATTTCTTCTTTTACATACCAGATGGCAGCACAAGACTATTTATAATATAATTCGGGATTTTTTTTAAAAACTAGATGTGGCATATCAAGAAATAAATGGAATCCACTTGAAAAACACTATATTACGCACTTTTATTACCATTTTCTTGAAAATTATGAGATCATTAAGGGGTTAAGCACTAGCAAATATACAAATAAATATTGGAAAAATGGGGAGAGAACGGTGTATGCTGAAGTAGAACTCAAATTTTTTTGTTCAGGATTCAAAAATTCAAAATGTATATTAATATGTAAGGGACATTTGAGGTACAAATTAGCATAAATTTACGAGCGACCCTACCAGAAAAAAATTACAGAAAAAGTTTTAAAAAGAATTTTGAAGAGATAAGTCACACTTCAAATATTTTCTTCCGTGTATTTATGCTGTAGAATTTGACATGATTATACCCATAATTACAAGGAAAATTCGGATACTTTAGTGCTCGCTCTCCCTCGTTTGGATTACAAAAGATAACATTGGAACCAAGGATAAGAAAAAAAATGAGTGCGCGGAAGAAAACTAAAAAAAGTAAAAGAAAAAAAAAGTATTTAAAAACCTGAGTTGTTCTTTTACAAAAATGTATGAGAAAAAGGATGAAATAAGGTTTGTCTTTAAAATAAAAATAAATTGGATTTTATTCACTTTACAGAACAACTACCAGCGTGTCAAAGGTTTTTTTTTTCGTTCAGGCTCCGTCGGTTTTTCGAAGTCATTTTGTTAGGATCGCCTCCCGCGTCCCTTTTCATTACATCGGTAACTTTGTTTGAAATCCGATGCGCGTACGAAAATAAATAACTTAGCGTCAGCGGCCCGGCCCTAATCTTTTTAATGTCAGACTCAATTACTTACAATGCCGTGAAGAAACACAAATACATACGAAAGCTTATTCTTTCGGAAAACATTTTTTCGGGAGGACGGAAGATGCACTTTCTTGCGATCGAACCGATGGAAAATGTTATTTTTTCCTCCTAGGAAAAATAATATAGAGTCTATGTTAAACCTTAATGACGCATATATATAATTATCTCTAATATTTTAATTTCAACTTTGGATTAAACTTTTATCTGTACTTACTATAAATAGAAACGCACACACCACACACACACACACACGCACGCACACACATATATATGCATGATCGAGGTAGGCTTGAGGTAGTCCGCTGGCTTTCGGTGCGGAGAGTGCTCGGATCGAATACCGAAGCGCGCAATTAACTATCTTTGTGTTGAGGCCGGATATGGCTACGGACTTGTCCAGGCTACGAACAAGTCCGTAGCCTGGAAACTCCATCTATGAGGTCAGAGAGGGTGGGAGAGGGTACGATCATCCCAGATGGGGCCCCTGAGGGTACTCAGTTATAATTGAGATGCTAACTAGCTAAGACGAACTCCGACCCTTGTGGTGCAACATAAACTGGAGACGCACACATCTGCCTGATGCCTATATATGGATTTGGCCTGGAACTTCCAGCCAGGGGGCATTAGAAACAACAGCATTTATACATACATACATACATACATACATACATAAATAAATACATATATATATATATATATATATATATATCGCAGCAGAAAACAGACACTTCACTCAATGAGGAGAATATTGTATTAGATTAACTATTTATTAAGACATTTAGAATGATTAAACTGACGTGAAGATATGTACAATATATACAGTCCCTTAGCTGGGGAAAAACAGGTCCTAGTCGTTCGATATCCAAAAGCTAACTGCTCTTTTTTCACATACTAACTAACTTATTCCATGGCCACAATCAATTGAATTGCAGTAAGAAAGGACACACTGAAAAGTGTACACTCGTCGCACACACGTGTGTCATTTCTTGTGTTGCCAAATCCAGAACAAAAGATCAGGGGAAAAACAGGTCCTAGTCGTTCGACATCCGAAAGCTAACTGCTCTTTTTTCACATACTAACTAACTTATTCCATGGACACAATCAATTAAATTGCAATAAGAAAGGACACACTGAAAAGTGTACACTCGTCGCACACACGTGTGTCATTTCTTGTGTTGTCAAATCCAGAACACAAGATCAGGGGAAAAACAGGTCCTAGTCGTTCGACATCCGAAAGCTAACTGCTCTTTTTTCACATACTAACTAACTTATTCCATGGCCACAATCAATTAAATTGCAGTAAGAAAGGACACACTGAAAAGTGTACACCCGTCGCACACACGTGTGTTATTTCTTGTGTTGCCAAATCCAGAACACAAGATCAGATGTGATATATCACAGTGTAAATTATTGTTACACTTACGCACTTACACACACACACACACACACACATATCGCCATCACTGCATAGTATAGTATGAATCTCTTAAATGGACTATATGCATTTCTGAATGTGTCATACTTATATGCCTATACATTCTACATCAGTGAGACGTTTAAATTGGATTGACAAGGAACAGATCCTTTGGTATCCAAACCTTGACTTTCACTGTTTTCTCCATTTTAACACTCGCCTGAAAATTAGAATTGCGGCAATAAACAAAAAAGTCTGCAACAGGAATAATAGCCCGTTTTTTATTCAAATCTAATCATTTTTTAATTTGTGAGGACTGAATTATGCCCATATTGTTTTCTGATTTTGTTCACGTATTTTTTTAAACAATTGATAAACTTGTGATTCCATCTGTACTGCATTATGAATGGTTCTTTTATACTTTCATCAATAATTCGGAAAAGCAATTGGGATTTTTCAATGCTTGACATCCAAATTTTAGTGTATTATTAAATCCTTCATCAGTAGAATTGCGATTTATAAAAAAAAAATCATTTTATTGAAATATCAGTAATCTTTTAATGAAAATAAAATCTTTTCAGATATTTAATTTATCAACAACAGATCGTTATAAGACAGAATAAATTAAATATGACTTAAATAAAAAGAAATTAAATATTACAATTATCCAGTTTGGAACTAGCATTAATGTTCTTCAGGGTCGTCTTTGTCTCTATGGGTTGTAACTAGTTTTCACGAGGGATAAAAATATATTGCTTGGTTATAAAAACTGCAACCACAAGAAACCTTTTAAATATTAATTCAGGCAAAAACTTTCGAACATTGTTAAATTGATAAGGTTTACTTTCTGTAATCAATTAAACTTGTTTTTCTTCTATGTTTTTTTTATCTCTAAATGATCTCATAAATATTTTGTGGAAAGATATTGAACTATTCATTTTTATTAGATTTTACATATTTTTTTCAATTTGGATGAGCTCATCGGCTTATAACTAATTCGGCTCGGGAAAATTTCGACAGTTTTATTTAATTTTGATGGATAATTATTTGAAGTCGAGGTAAGGACATTTTTTGGCTAATAACTACTTTTAGAATCGAACATTTTTTAACTGAACTGAAATATACTACGAGTATAGACAAATCACAAATTTGTGGACCATTTGCCTATTGAACAGTGACAAAGAAATCAGAACAATGTACTTTAAGAATTAAGTCTCCTCCATTTTTAACTCCTTTTTTCTCCAAGAATATTCTGAGGATATTTCATATTCAAAGAACTTTATGCACACCGCATTTATGGTAGGTAGTCACCAGAGTTCATAGTTCCTAATGCTCTGAAAAAAGTACAATATCTATTAGTTCGAACTATTGTAGCTGTTATTAACGGTTTGATTGTTGTTTCCGGAAGAACCATTAAAACTTTTCCTCCGAGCAAAAACCCATAAAAACTTATGCAAAACGATGCATCCCTAATGGCGTAATTAACAGTTTTAGGAAAGTGGGAAAAGTGCATCTGTTCTTTTATATAAGGTTTAAAAGCACATCTGAAGGTTTTGCGAAGACAGTTATCCATGGAAACGAAATTTTTTTGCTTCGTGATTAATGGAAGAAATTTAGTCAAATATTTCAGCGGAATCACAGCATTTGCTATTAGCGGGAGGGTTCTCTTTAATTTATATATCTTCTTTAAAAGAATGTAGAGTTTTGTTTTTATAAAAAGGAACACGCGAAAAGTAACTAAGTGTAGGACTCAAAAAATGGGAAGGAGAATTTCTTTCCTCCATTATCCCAAAATAAAAATAAAAACACAAAAACCAAACCAGTCATTAAGGTCATTGAATTTGTCATGTTGTATGAAAAAGAGAAGAATCTGATGTTTAAAGGTCACTTAAATGGTTGAATTTGTCAGATTCAATCGCTTTTGAAAAACGTTTAGTATGTTTATTTAAGCCCAATTTTTGCAAAATAGTTACCCTAATGTTTTATCTTAGGGGCGCCGTGGCCCGGTTGGCAAAGGCGTCAAGCCAGTGATCTGAGGGTTGCGGGTTCAAAACCAGTCGCTGACAAAATCCGCCACCGTATTCACTAATGGTGGCCGGGGCACGTAAAATAGGTCGTGGCTGCAATGTCCTCCAATTTCTCAAATTTACCTCTGGGGGTGCTGGGTCAGGTGGTCTGGTCCCGCCACTTCATTCGGTTCAAAATTCGCGGACCATCAAAGGGGTGCAGTGTGGACCCACCCCCTGAGGTGCACCCGGGGCAACACATGCGGCGAAGTGGTCTCCACGCTTCCGGTTCCCCCCGGAGAAAAGCCTAGACTCAGATCTCCCAGCCATTTAAAAAAAAAAAAAGTTTTATCTTTCAAAACAGTAGATAATTTTTTTTTTATACTTAATTATTTATTTTGCATCTTAACGTATCAGAACACATTCGGAGCACTTTTTCACAAACACATAGTGTAGGCACCCTTTAAATACATTTTTGAATTTAGTTTCAATGAAGATTAATGAGAGTGTGTGAATATTTAAAATTAACTTCAATGTGTTTCAAAATCATTAAATATATGTAGAATTTTAAGGAAATTTTTAAAAACCTTTAAAAAGTTTTTAAAAATGCTACATTAAAAACAGTCTTTTCTGAATTAAAATTATACCAATATAAACTACATGCTTTTATCTAGAGGATGTACTAAAAGTATATTAAGAAAGGAATATTTTACAACTAATCGAACATTTATTATTACTTTTTTGCCAAATTGCCAAAAAAGCGTTATTACAACGTTATTATAGAAATAATAGGTCATAAAGTGGAACTATTTCTTCAATGAAAATTCTTTTAGTACATCCTCTAAAAAACAATACATTGACTAGGCACATAAAATTTCATAAAAATTGGATAATACACTCATGGACAAAAAAATTAGCGCACCAAGAAGGAGTTGTCAAAATAAAACGAAATTTTACATACGTAATGACTACTTTGATATAAGTACATGATAAGAAAATCAAAGAAAAAGGATAATTTATTTCAGAGAAATTCAGAGGAAAATTCAGAGAAATTCAGAGAAAAACAGAGGAGCTCATACTCCGTTGGACCCCCTCTAGCGCGAATGCACGATGCGATACGATCGGGCATTCAGTCATACAAGTTCTGTATGATGTCTTGAGACATTTCGTTCCATATTTGCCCAACTCGTCGTCCCAAATGATCCCAGATATGCTCGATTGGAGACAAATCTGGGGATCGGGCAGGCCAAGGAAGGGTAGTAACAGTGCGGAGACAGTCTTGTGACACCCTTGCCGTATGAGGCCGAGCATTGTCTTGTTGAAAGATGGCTCATGGGACGTTGCATGAGTGGCAACACATGTGGTTGCAGGATTTCATGAACATACCGCTGGGCTGTCATGGTGCCACGAAAGAATACTAGGGGTGACCGTGTATTGTAGGCAATGGCACCCCATACCATCACACCAGCTGTGGGAGCGATTTGTCGCTGTACAGCAAAGCAGGATTGAAGCGTTCACCACGGGCTCTCCACACACGAACACGATTGTCATCACTGCCGAGATTGAATCTGGATTCGTCGCTAAAGACGACCTGGTTCCATTCCGCTGCAGTCCAGTTTCGTCGTGCGCGGCAAAACTCCAAACGGAGGCGTCGATGGGTGGGCGTCAAGGGCAGCACACATAATGGGCGCCGCGATACCAACTGTCCTTTAGCCAGGCGCCTTCGTATGGTTTGAGAAGAGGTCCCTAGTGAAGGTGCTACCTGTGCCTGGATGGCGGCCGATGAAGCAGTTGGCTGTACGCGTGCATTTCTTACGATGTGGCGGTTTTCTCGACGACTGGTCTGTAGAGGGCGTCCTGAGCCTGGTCTTCGTGTACATGACATCTCTCGGGTCCACTGGTCCCAACACCTCCTCACAACACAATCATAGCGGCCTAATTGACGAGCTACTCGCCTAGCTGACCACCCAGCTTCCATCATCCCGACGATTCTCCCCTCTCAAACTGTGACAACTGCTTATATTGTCTTCGAACACGGCGTAATGGCATGTCTATCTCAGCTCTTCCTTTGTAAATGATTCAGCACACTCAAACAAGCTTTGGTTACCTGTTTTATACTCCACAGAGTACGATGTTCAACGCCCTCTACCGGCTATACGTAATGCGCAATCACGCTGCATTTCTAATCATTTGCATATCTCCCCGACATGTACCTTCATTGCAAGTTTCGTTACGATCCCGCAATTATTTCTTGGTGCGCTAATTTTTTTTGTCCATGAGTGTATTTTGAGATATCACTTTTGAAGTCAGCAAAAAATGTTCAAATATCAATTTTGAGAAAAACGTGATTTAAGTTTTATGTAACATATTTTAGTAATATATGTGAATGCAAGCTTAGAATTAGAAGCTATGTAATTTGACGTTGCCACACAGTTTGCAAATGTGTTCAATTATTTCATTAAAAGTTTACTAAAATTATATTTGAAAATGAAATTTTGTTTGCACTAATTTTTAATAGGTTTCTGTGTTCAAAAATTAGAAATTTTAATTCAATGTTTGTCACAAAACTGTGACAAACACTTGAATTAAAATCCTTCTTTGAAACCACAAATAGTTTCTAATTTTATAGACCATGAAATGAAATGAAAAGATGCAAAAACATAAAAAAATAACTGGCAGATTAAAAGAAAAATTATTTATTGCTTCTGATTCATACAAAATAATTCAATTCGCAGTTATGTTTATATTTGCATAGTAAACTTATATTAAAAATTTTAAGGTTTTTAAACGATATAGAATAAGCATGGAGCATTATGAAAAATTATTTCAAAAACAATGACTTTATGCGCCCCAAATTATTTATTTGTGAATTATAAGTGTTTTCAATGTAGTAATAAATACTATTACTTTTCTCTCTTTTTTGTATTTATAGTTAGAAATTGAAAACTTTAAAAAAATGAACTTGAAGGTCCCTTGTCCCCTAGGTAAGTGATTGGTAGGTTTATGCTTCGTTGACATCTTCAATTTAACCCTTTCGTCCCGAGTGATACGCATAATATTTATAACCATGGACAAAAGGGTAAAAAGTTAGAAAATATGTACAAGTTATCAAAATCTAATTACATTCTCAATTGCCCAACCCCCTATTTACTTGCTTAGAGATGTAAATTATCGAGCTGACTATCTTCGAGGAGCTGTTTCGGCTTGCTTTAAATGCTGAAGGATCTGCCTCTTACCCTAGTACGTACAATGATAGCTGAAGGGCTAGGACGCTGATCTTTGGAGTCTGCAGGTTTGAGTCCTAGTGTCTGCAGGGGTGTTTGTAATAGTAATCGGGTTTAAGCTGCAAGTTCTGGTCAGTTTAGTTTTTCTGCTGCAAAAGGTGGGCGTAGCAATTTCCATCTTACTCTGGAACACTTTGTAATCCACTTCCGGTGTTTTTTACGTACTCGTCCCCACATTTTGCATCGAACATTTTATTGAGCGATTTTCATGCACCCAGAAGATTATTGTATGAGACTTTGTAACTTAAAATTAAAAATAAGTTATCGTAAGACCAAGTCTTCAGTTTTGCAAACAACGAGTACTGTACGTGTGTTCTGTTCGTTCATATACCCACATGTGTTACGAAGAAACACACTCCATGCAACGTTTTGGTCGAGATCAAATTTAAAGCGTCTTAAATCGAGCAACAGTGTTTGCAGCTTTAAGCAGAAAGAGGGTTTTGTAAATTACTTTGAACTTCGCGTGTCTGCCATACTTTAAATTTCTCCCAAGCACGAAGCGCGCAACAAGTGAAACGTTTCCTCTGATTGTTTTGCTGATCTGGGAATAGAACTTCCGAGAGAAAGGATAGCTGCAAAGAAATAGAAACGGCGAGGAAATGCGTTCTTTAAAATGGCGACATCGACCGACGGAGTTTCCTTTTCTCCGCGAGATGTCTGGGAGCACTTTTTATATTGTGTTTGCCTTCGTACACAATAATACGAATATAAACCCATTATACGTGTCTGCTTATTTTATAGAAGCGGTCCCTAACTTTTTGGGGATCAGGGACCACTTGTCACAACAAAAATAATTCGTTTCTCAACCAGTTCTTTTAGAAGTGGTTGAATTAGTCCTCGTGTAGTAAAAAATGGACTGTGACGCACTAAACCAAAACCAAAACTTTGACAGTTTCGTTTGGTTTAGTGCGCCAAAAAAAAAGTTTCGTTTTCGGAATAAACAAATTGTCTGTCATGAATAACATTAATAAAAAGTTAAAAATGAACTTAACAACAAATTTAACGTGAAAGAAAACGTAATAGCGAACATAAAAGCCTACAAAAACTTAAAAAAGAACGAGCATTTTCAGGTTTCTTTGGCTTTACTAGCTGTAAAATGGCTATGATGCTGCAATATGCTTGTGACGCTGCGAGTCCGCGTTGCAAAAAATACATTAAAAATTTTTATGCAAAAAAAAAAAAAAAAACATTTTTTTGTACTCCAAACGTCAGAAAGCGGAAGAAATAGTCTTTATAGAATCTGACAAAAAAATTTTGGGAATGAAAATTCTTTTGCTCCTAGTTTTAAAAAAAAATCTTGTTTTTGAAACGATGAAACAAATTTTATTTTTTACTCTCGACCACTGCTGGGGTTCTCTGAGACTACCAGTGGTCCGCAGACCACTGATTAGGAACCAATGCCTTACATATATACTTCCGCGTTAAAATAAATGTTAAGTGGTATGAAATACTCGTAACAGAATACTATGTAATTGCGTCCTTTTTATGTACCGTAGATTGGTGTTACTTGGACCCCAAAAGTGAAGTATTTTTTACAGTTCTTACCCAACGATAGCCTTAAAAACATATTTGTGCTGATAACCAGATATGAACAATTTATTTGAAGATTCCCCAGGATTTTAGGTCTTTTTCAAACCAAAATTTTAATTATATATATATTTAATAAATTATTGAAATTTGGGTTCAAGTAACCCCCTGATGGGGGTTACTTGGACCCAACCTACATTTTACCTGAAATATACAATTCAAATAGGTAGTCGGCTCAAGTAGCACCTAGGATCTTGAAATAAAAATAGAGGCTAATGTATGAAAAATTTATTTTACATTAAAATAGAAAACAAACCCTTTTTTATTTTCAAATCTGATTGTTAACAGTGGATGCATCTTCAAAACTAATTTTATCCATTCACGCCCAGGGAGTTTGTTTTGGAAACATTTCACTGATCTTCCATGCATTGCAAGGTAAGACTTGACAATAAATTGAAAGTCCAGTTCGTCTACGGGGAATCCAAAATCACAAATTTTATCTAAATGACTAGCACAGGTCAACGCTTCTTTACTAGTAAATATAATTGGATGTCCAGGTTTGTTCAATAAACCATTCTTCAATCTTCTTTTTATAGAGGACCTACTAATTTTAAAGTGGGTTGAGGCATTTCTCCTGACATCACAGCATTTAAACATTCTCTAATTTTTCAGCTGTAAAATCTGCATACTTTCTGCTCCCAGGAGCACTCTTGTAACTTTGGGACTTTTTGTATCAGATCTGCGAATTAATGCACATGAACCGGTTTATCCATTTAAGGGAACAGTGGACCTTCAAACCTAACTATTTTTGTTTTGAATGGATTTGCTTGAAATTTGAATATGTGATTAGTACCATAGATATGTGAAAGTGGTTAAAATTTAAAGATGAAATATTAATAATTTATGAATTATGAATTATTAATTATATCAAAGATTGGCCTAATTGAAAATTTTCCAAGTGCATTTCTTTTGCATATAATATGGTAATTTTTATTTACAGGATACCTTATAGAACTAACAATGAAACTTATTGCTTATTTTAAGCATTCATTAAAAATATAAAGAGAAAAAAATAATAATAGTGAAAACACCCTTTGAAAACACCCTTTTTATTACGCAAAATACCTATAAATCATCTTTTCAAGTACAAAATTTAGAAATTCTGAGCTATGAAGCATATTGTTTTCAATAAGATTTATTTGATATACAGTTAATTATATAAAACTTAAATTTCAAAGCAATACGATAAATAGAAATGCACCTGGAGCAGTTTGAATATTCGTATGACATGAAAATTTTATTTTGAGAAAAACACATTTAAAGTTATTGCTATTAGTAACCACATAATATCTAAATTAAATACAAATGCCTATAACTAAGAAAGTAATCACAGAAATTAAAAATTCTTTTTGCAACACATTCCTACTCGTCCGTAGTTTCGCAATTCAATAAAATAAAAAAATCGAACTTATGGACAAAATTCACAATTTTGAAAGTCCACTGTCCCCTTAATAAAAGAAACCCGACATGAAGTAATGATATTAATTATTTTTGCAGTGAAATTTGAGAATGTCTAATCAAAAATGTGACTAAGGGTTAATTGGACCCACTTCCTTGCTTGGGTCCAAGTAACCCCATTTTTAGGTTATCAGCACACTAATTAATACTTATAAATTTTACTGGGTTAATTGATTCTATTCATCTAAAACTATTGTTATATTCTTAAAGACTGTATTTGAAATGTAAATTTATCCTTACCTAATGTGGAACTGTAGTGTGTAAAGAAGTGAAAGTTATAAGGTCACAAAAATTCGCGTTTTTATCAAAGCAACATAACCTGAACTAAAAAAAAGGTGGGAACAGCGGGGACGTGGTAAAGTGCCTCAGGACCTAGCTAATGCTCTTATCTGTTGGAGAGATTGTGAATTATATCTATATTTTATTGATAAGAGACCTAAGTTTAATTTAAAACACTTTTTCGGTTTGGGTCCAAGTACCCACCTAGGGTCCAAGTAGCCCCAACTTACGGTACCTATATTTAAACCTATGTTCTTCAATATAGTAAAGAATGGTGTTGTCAATATGACGCCTTGAGTCTTGAAATTATAAAATCATTTATTAAACCCAACCATAGTAACATTCGCATAACACACACTCAAAATTATGACACATTTTAACTAATCGTAATGAGGAGGAACTGGGTATGCTGATGTCGATTTCTTACCGTTCGGCTCTATTTTTGTCAGCAGCATTTTAAAACCATCCCGGTTATTCATTTGTAGTCGGATTCTGTTTTTAGTGTGCAGACTTGCGACTACCCTGAACCCATGTTCCATTCAATAGAATGGATGAAATGCAATGGAAAAACTTTTGCACTCATATAATCCAGGAGAAAGTATCGGTGTCTGTTCCCGCAGTCAGAACTGCCGGTAGCTGAATTTGAATTTAAATTGACCCCCCCTCCCCCCCCCTGAATTGTTCCGCCACTTTTGGAAACACTGGTGTAGAGCATAAATGCATAAGGATTGTTCTTGCAGCGGATTCCTAATAAGAAATTCCTGTTCAGAAAAAAAAAATTCCATCCATTATCCAGTATCACATGTTCCATATTGCTGCACCAGTCACGATCGCTTCCCAAATAACACGTGTTATTTTTATTGTTCTCCAAACGACGGTACACAAAACATTTTTTCCCCCTCCCAGATTTTATTGAATCAATAACTAGAATTTGGAAGAAAATTGATGGACTCACTCTCGCTGTTGCGAGATGGGACGCAGAGCAACGGTCAGTGCGTGCATTATTTATTGAAAAAAAAAGAATTTTTCGGTTGAATCGAGTCTTAATGGACGTGGTAAGATGATACTGGAATGAATTTTTTTTTGTGGGGAAAACAAGATGATTTTCCTTTAAATATAAAAAAGACAGATCCTTTGTATTTATTTCCCGTCTGCTGTTTGCAGGTAAAAAACCGTCTATAGATTTCTACTTCAAAAGCGTCCATAATACGAGCTTCTTCGAGGAAGCTTATTAAGGTAAATGCACCTATAATGGGCCATGTCCCTATAATGGGCCGCCCTTTAGAAATGTCGAGAAAATAAGGGTCTATTGTTACCTAAGGCAGTAGAAGGGGTGAGGGTCATTGGCCGGGCCACGGCCAATTAAAAGTAATGCTGCATATTCAAGACCTGATTTCAATCTGCGATATCCAATATGCTTTATTGAATGCCGCAGATTAAATTAAAATTTTAACTACAATTTTACACATGATATATAATCTGCAGAACATCACACGGTTTTTAAGAGTGTCCATAATCCCTCCTCTACCCCCGAAAACGTAAAAATCCCCACGGGGGGGGGATTCCCTCTTGTTGAAAATCCCTGTACAGAGCGTCTAAAATAAAATAAAAACTCAAATCGTATCTTTCTAGGGTGATAACAACTTTACCAGATACACTTTTATGCTGTCTGTACACAACGTGCGGTATAACTTTACTTTTGTCTCTTGCGTGATGTCATGTTTCCTGATTAACTTTATTTAAAAAAGATAACTTTAAAATACCTTGCAAGGTATGTCCTCAAAATTTTGTACAAATTTCCTTACTGTCTTCCTAATTATTTTTTCTTTAGAGAATAAATTCTCTAAAATGATTCTAAAAACGACTTTTCTTTACCTTCCAAAGTGTTTAGAAAATTTTGCAATCAAAATTACTCACAATAAAGCAATTTAAAACTTCTTTATGCCTAGGAATGATCATAAGCAAGCGAATACAGAGCTCTGGATTCAGCTGATATAACAAAAACACGCTTACTACTTCCGGTTATAAAATTATTTGACAACTGTTGTTCAAATCTCAATTACTCAGATCTCAGTAAAGAAAGAAACAGAAGTCAAACAGAATTAGAAAGATAAGAGGCCTTTATATTATTGCAGAAATGGAAAATCGAATTTTTGATCGAAAAGGCCGTTTCAAAGGAGTACGGATACTTTAAAAGTTCAGAAAAATTCTACATTTTCTGTATTTGCAGAAAATGGGATTCAAACCGAGCATCCACAGTTCGAAGCCCGCCGCGCTACCACTAGGCAACTTCGGGGCTTTACAGCCAAATGTTTATCGTAAGTATTTATGCTAATAAGATTAAGGATTGCTTCACTTTTAATGCAATCAGGGAAATTATAATTTTTAGAAAAATTTTGTTTGTTTTCAACAGTATTATTAAAATATTTGAAGGCACAGCCGTTATTCTAAATCCAACCCGTAGAAGTCTGCGCACCAGTAAGCCAGAAATTGAACCATGGGCGGACCACCCCCACCCTCTCTGACTTTAGGGGGGGACCTCTCGGGGGACTATGGGTTTATAGAATATCCCTCAGGCAAAAGGGACACAGGATTAACGTACTCACATTCTAACGTATCATATTCTAATAATAAAATAATTATGTTAAACTTTTAAGAAATTTTAATTCAACACCTATAGTCATCGGATATAATCTGCGCATATAGTTCAATGAACATTGATTGCTTTCAAAATCCCCATTCATTTGGCAACTTTTATATATATGGTGCCGGACCACTCCCGATGTTCTCGCAGACCACCGGTTGGGAACCACTGTTCTAAATAAAGTCATACGACGGTACTATTTTAGATGAGTTTTGAAAAGAAAGAGATATCGATTGCTAATATTGATTTACCCTACATTTTTATATTTCATTTTAAACGTTATTACACACCGGAATCCTCTAGAGAAAAAGCCTTGGCCTACTCTATGTAAAAATCTTTCTTTTAATCCCGACTCTCCGGTCGTATGTTTTAGATTTTTGACCTGCCACGACCTGCACATCTTTTCCGGTTGAGTATGGCTGATTCGCCCGACTGGGTCTTGATACATTCGGGTCGGTCTGTTACTGTATTACATCTTGACGTGTGCCCTGTACTTTAAAATTTTAAGGTATCCGATCTCGTACAAAAGGCGATATTTGGTCAAAGTTTCGAAAATTTTTTTACAGTTTTATTTTATAGACCAAATATTTAGTTCTCTAAAACAGTTTTTATTTTATTGATAACTTAATTAGAACCGTAGTTATAAGTGTTTCTGAAATCTTCAGTAAACAGGAAATTTGTGTTTAAAGGGATTTGTTTACATCTAATTTTAATTTTTTGCCCTACTTGCTGTTTCACAATAATTTTTGATATTTTAGGGGTATTATTTGACATTGGCAACAAGCTTTTCCTATTTCTTCATTTGTAATTTGGCAACAAGTTATCAAATCTTCCCTCGTGATTTCTTGTTTACAATTTTTGCGGTATACATCTTGATACATAGTGCATGTATCAAGATGTATACCGCATTACTGTTTACTGTTACTGTTTTATTTGTTAATTACTTGTAAGTTATTTTGGTGGATCACAGTTTATTCCATTAATATGGCTAAAAGTAGGTCAACACGGTCTAAAAAACGACGATTTTGTGGAAATCGACATACTGAAATACTCAAAAGTGTTGTTGATTCGGCTGGCAGCACTGACCTTCATGATTTGACTGCTAGTGTTTTCAAAACTGTCTAACGGCATTTATGAATATGAGGAAAGGGATTCTTCACAGGGGATTATGTACCTTGTGAAGGACATAATCCCTTGTTTTGAATTATTGAAAATCCCGTGATCTAATGGCATATTGGCTAAACGACTGGTATTTGTAAAGTAAAAATAAATTTTAAAAAAAAATCAAGCATTATTTGGTCGAACAATGGCCTAATGGCTAGCACGCTGGCTTTCGGTACCAGAGTCTGCGGGTTCGAGTCCCACTCTTGGCATGTAGCAGTTCGGAATTGGCTTTAAGAAGTAGGACCCGGTCTAATGAATCGTGGAGCAACAAAAAGTGGCCGTAGCGCTCGAAACCAAACCAACTTCAAACATTATTTGTCACTATCAGATTAATTCATTTCAAATATCGAGTAGGGCCTGTGATAAGATATTATAATAAGCTCTAAATGCACGCGCAACGGTAAATCAGAGTTTCAGAGGCAGCTCTCAATTTTTATACAATTTATTAAAATGCAGCGAATTCAGACTTCTGCATTTCTTGATGAAGCAAAAGATAAAATCGATCCAGTTCACTCTCTTTTTTTATTGAGACATTTCAAAGCCTCTTAAACACACAGACAAAATATTTTTTTGGAATAAATGAATGAAAAGCCGGATTGGGTAATAAAGTATGAATAACAACAAGTCTGTTAGTTTACTCCTAAACAATGATTAATGAGAAGCTTCTATTTTATTGACAGAGAAAAAAAAATATTTCATGGAAACATAAAACGAAGCTTAATATGAAAATGAAAAAAAAATCTTCGAATCGAACGTATTGAAAGCCTTTTTTATTCAACTTCTCGTTATATAAGGGACCAGAAAAACCCTTTTTACATATAACGATAAAAAAATTAACTTCATTTAATTAACTATTACAAGGAAGCTTACACTATTTTTAAAAATAATTGAAACGTCTTTAAGTTGTTAAACTTATTTTTCAATCAGTGTATAAGACATGCATATATTTTAAAAATCTCCTCAGCATCATTTTTTAGTCAAAGATAAAAAAATATTCTCATAGGTATTGATAAAATAGGTATCTCATAGGTATTGATAAATAATCTTTATGTAATTAAAATCATTAAAAGACCTTTTACTTTGTTTGAATCTTTATTTAAGATCAATACATGCGCAATTCCTGCTGGTAAGAGGAATAAAGGAGCAACTTTATTTTACACAGAATTGAAAAGGTTGTACTATTTAAAGATAAAAAGTGGTATTCATTTAATAGCTTTTCAAATTATGACCCAAGATAGCATAGTAGTAGCGCGTCAGGATTGAGACTAAGAGGTAGTTGGTTCGATTCCCGTCGAACGCTATTGAATTCCTTCGTATCTGGACCGGGTAGGGGTATATTAGATTTGTAGAGTGGAAAGTCCTACTATGAGGTCATAGAGGGGGAGAGAAGGTACGAGTCC
The DNA here is from genome assembly GCA_907164885.2 of Dolomedes plantarius. NCBI lineage: Eukaryota > Metazoa > Arthropoda > Arachnida > Araneae > Dolomedidae > Dolomedes > Dolomedes plantarius. The sequence continues at coordinate 29,995,686 of OU015495.1, read as the reverse complement.
ACCAGATATCGCCCTTGTAATGCTCTGAGAAAACAGAGTTGGCACCAAGGGGAGGGGGGTTCACCTTTAAGTTGCCAATGTTTCTCTCCGATTGAGACCAATTACAACCAATGTTTCTCTCCGATTGAGGGAGATTGTCTTCATGGACATGTTCCCCGCACTGGCAAACAACAACATTTTTAAACCTTGTTAATTATCTGTAAGATGAAATTTCACCACTGAGATTATTTTAGCCAAGTAACAGGAGATTTCCATTTATTGTCGTTAAACATTTATGTATATTAAGATCCTCATATGAGGTCAGTGTGGATGGGAGAAGTTAGGAGCCCCCAGATGTCACCCCTGGGAGTGCTATGGACCTGGTCTGGAGTTGTTCCAGTAAAAGGACAAAATAAAAATAAATATTTAAATTTTTAAAGGAAATTTCAGTGTTTCCGAAAGCCAGAATTTTTATTATGTGCTGCGTCTTACATATCTAAAAGTTTTCAAACAGCACCTCGTTCTAATACCGCGGAAAACCTCTTTCTTCTTAGTCGTCCATCACAAGCCATTATAGGCGTAGCGTACTTCTAACTTTTTTTTTTGGGGGGGGGGGGAGAGAGAGGAGTGAACGAATTGAATTCCGTTAGGGTCCTCCTCAACGCATTGACTGCCGGACAGTCCTTAAAATATGAAAGATTATGATTTTTTCAAAATTGAATAACAATACAATTGATGTTTGAGTAGTATTCAAAAATTATATAATGAGGAAAAAATATGTAATATAATTAAAATGAGAAAAACTCGTTTGACACCTCGGCCCCCCCCTTCGCTTTCGCATATCGGCCCATGAATCATAAGAAGGCCAGTCGCTACGTAGCAATACCTGAATACGCAGCCGAGGGTAAATTTCCCAAGTTCGGTGACATTTTTCATTAGTGTAGGGCCCGAGGATGCCGGATGGGCGGTACAGATCCGCCATACACTCAAGGCACCCCGAGCCCCCTTAAAACGAGAAAAAAATATAGAATCGAATTTTTTTTAGGGATCATATCACTAATAAAAACTATTTTAAGGCTAAAGATATAATCGGAATCTTCTGTTTCATAGTTTGAAAAAGCTGGAAACAAACCAACTTTCTTAAAAGTTTTCTACAATTTCCCGATTTTAATTGAACTTCTAATAACGTTTTAACTTATTTCAAGTTAAGTCGGGGGGGGGGATGTCCCCCCCCCCCGACGCTACGCCTATGCTATTACGCAAGGGTTCTACTTCACTGTCCCGTGGTGATCAATTGAATGCAGTTACCAGGGACAATTCGTCTCAAAGTGTTTTTGAATTTACCCAGCTTCTCCCTATTCCAGGTTTCACGTTCGTTCCTTCTTGATCGATGTTTTCATCGATGATTAAAACCTCGATTTACGTCTCGGAAAAGGAAGGCGGGACGAAACAAGACAAAATCGCCGTACGCGTAGAGAATAGAAATGAGAGAGAAAATCAAAGACAAAACAATGAGAGAGAAAAGACAAAACGCAAAGCGTGCGTCTGTTCCACCCAAAATATCAATAATGAAATCACTTCAAAATTTCCTTATCGTTTACTCTTTAGAATGTGTGTTAAAATTAGAATATTTTTTTGCTCGTCTCTCGTTGTTCTCATTCCGCCGAGAACAACTGGAGCTAATGCAATTATTATTAAATCGCGAATCCCCATTGGGGAAAATGGCGTAGCACAGAAATATGATAAACAAGTATAACAACGAATCGAGCTTATTAGTAAGTCAGATGTTGTAATAACGAATGAGCTAACAGTCGGAGAAATATTTGTTCCTGCGGATAATTTATTTAAGAATACACGGTACTCAATTTGTGTCTCATCAAGGCTCCAATTATGCATACGAAAAGGGAACATTTGATTTGGGAATTCACATGGAGAGGAAAACGTTAGATAAAATGGAATGGCATGACCGATATTTTCAGGTTTTGATTGATACTGCAGTGTTTCAGGAGCAGTGCTTGCAAAAAAAAAAGTTAAAATGTATGTGTAAGTATAACGCAGTGTTGATTTGACCATTGTGCATGTAAACATAAAATATTTCCTTATATTGAAATTTCTGAACATACAGTTTGCACTTAATAATTAATTTATTAAATAAACTGATACATGAATACTGAGACAACCTTTATCGATCGAAAATTACAATGTAGCTTGTTGTACTAAAATAAGTTCCAGAACGGCAGTAAACGGTTAATTTTATCGGTTAATTCACTTATTAACCGGTTAATACGGTTAATAAGTGCTACAACAGCCGATCGGATTCCTTTGCTGCAGCATCCTCCTTTTATCGTAGATGCATATCCAAAAGTATCGATGAAACAACGTTGGTTCATATGAAGTATTAAACTTGCAGAAGTACCTGAACCAAAAGATCCTTAATTAAGTTCACATTTTTTGTTTAAATTACCATTTAAAATTAGAATGCAAGTTTAAATCCCGAACCTGTTAGATTAATAATAAATTACCGTTAAATGTTTTCATATTTTTAATGTCATTCTTTATAAACACCACTGTGCAAATTAGAAATAGAAACATTGCAAAAATATTGTATCAGAATTTCTGAGTCAGCAATAGTTGTCACATTATTTTTCTGTTACAGAAAAAAAGTAAGATGTATTGATACAAATCATAAAAGTTGGATATAAATTAAATCAAATTTTTTTAAACCTGAAGCTGAGTTTTCAAAAAATAATAGTTTAAAATTTGAAGTTTGCGGATCGTTTTTCATTGGCTTAAAAGTCCAGTTTATTTGTGTGGTACAATTTGTCTACCGCCTCTACTTTAAATATTATGGCTGAATAATACTGAAATGTGTTTTTCTCCTAAATATTTTATAATGTGAAAAATTATAGACTGTCATTTATAACTTCAAAATGTTTACTATTCTTGAAAAAAAACATTAAACAAAGTCTCATTCTTAAAGTCTCATTGCTCAAACCTCCCCTGAAAGCACTCTTTTGAAAGGAAATATATAGGATTTAAGGAATTTTTTTTTCGGCTTTAGTTTTTTGCTCAGTATTTCTTTTAAAAAGCATAGGTGAAATGTGATTCTCGGGCATTAAACTCCAAGGCACTTGCCGTGGGTAAATGTATTAAAGTTTCGTTTTCCACTTCTACGATTTCCCTATTCAAAAGAAATAAACTCCAGGGAAAGAAAGGAGCTAACCCCCAGTAATCGAAATAAGAAATTCTTTTCCTTTATCTTTTCAACAGCCATTTTTTCATTATTTTTACTAAAATGGAAACAGGAATGAACAAACGGTGTTGGGTCGTGAAAGTGGAGTAAAAACTTTAACTGAAATCACCGCTTTGCTGTATCTACTTCAGTTCAACCACAGTCATTAGTTTTGGTTATATATGATCTTTTAAATTATGACATATATATTAACTAGCTAAATACACGTACTTCGCTACGGAAAACATTCAAATTAAATACAACGGTCAATATATGTAGTTAATGCCATTAATGTATGCCATTAATTTGTATTTTTAATATCCATAAAACATACTCATTTGAATTAAATTCGTACAAAACTTCCATCTCAATGAGTCTAGTGGTTAAATTTTATCTTTTACCGTATTTCAATATTTTTTTGTCAATTTATTTCGTTGTTAGGCACGTGACGCAAAATTACTTTAAAGTAGTATCACAAAAGGAAAAGAAACCTCGCGATCAGCATTTAATAAATTAAATTCAATAAATGAATCTCTTAAAATGCACCAAAAATCAGAAAATAGAGGTAAAGATTCGAAAAAGATTTCATTTTAAAGGGATTTTTAGGAACTATCTCGTGATATAAATTTTATAACCCTCATATTATTATTTTAAATGCAAACTCTAAAGAAAGTTACAAAAACAGCTTAAAAATTTAATTTAAAAAAACTAAAAAGAATTTTTCAAAAAGTGCACACCAACACTATAAGAAGAATCGCCATGCCAAATTTCAGACCTAGAGGTCCAGTGGTTTGGTCTATGCGTTATCTGTCAGTCAGGGAACTGTTTTATATAGATATAGATTAATATATATAATATTTTTTTTAGTCTAATGCGGAGGCACTTAACTTTAGACATTCACCTTTTTTGCGATTCACCGCTATTTTACTGACTACTTTATTATGGGAGCACCTTATAAATGAGCCAGCAGTGCTTTCTATGAAGAGGACGACACGGATACGACCAGGCCTTATTCGCGATTTGAACCCAAGAGCACGGCGTGGCAACTCAGAATGCTGACCATTACACCACGTGGACGGGTTATATATAATAATTAATATATATATATATATATATATATATATATATATATATATATATATATATATATATATATATATATATATATATATATATATATATATATATATATATATATATATATATATATATATATATATATATATTCACGGAATAAATTCAGTTTTGAAGTCAAATTCTTCACTTTGACTGTCTGACGTCAGATGAATCTACACTTCCTGTCAGACCGCTTACTAGAAGTCATGTTTCCAAGCCACCTTTTCTTTACATATACATCCCCATTGCATTCACTGGATCTTAAGCAGGGTTCCTAGCGAGAAAAATGCAATAAACCCAGATTGCATAAAATAAAACCCATATTGCAATTTAAAAAATCAACCTAATGGGATGAGTATTGACTCAGAGAAGACAATGTACATCCCCTTTTCTACAGTTACCTGAAGTTCAATTAAAGTTATGTTTATTAATTATCGGCAGATTTCCTTTCACTCCCGAACTAGATTTATTTGTGCCTGCCTCTAATCGCTCATAACATTCTGCTTCTATAACGTCTTTTAAACGGTCTGTTTTAAGTATCCAGGTACGATAATTGTGGTGATATCTATTTATTTTGCCATAATACGATCATTTACGGTTTCAGTTTTAAGAAAATGTGTGAGTTTTGTTTGACTCTTTTCACTCATAAAAGAACTCTCTCCATGCACTCAGAGTTGTGATGTAAAATCGTCAAATGGATTATTAAGCTGGTAAGATTTCATATTTCTGATTATCGAATCCATCTTTGATGGGGCGTAACTAATACCAACATTCTGGAATGGTTTCGAAAGAGTGAGATAAATCTCTAATTTGCACAATTAAATAAAATAATTAAACTTGCATATTTACCTTTAGCTTACGGGGCCCATTTTTCCGATTCCCATTTTAGAACGGGAAACTTCATACCCCCTTTGTAAGAACGGCCATTAAGGGGGGTTATATATATATATAAAAATTCTTGCACCCGTATTCTTCGGATACATGCTATCCCACCCCTTGAGGAAAAGGAGACTGAGAATAAATATAAGAATGAGAAATAAATATTAATTTTATGAATATGTTTAATTGACAGAGGAAAATCCTAGATTTTGAGCTTTTTTGAAAAAAAAAAACCACTGACTAGAATCACTAAAAAATCTGTATTAAGTAGTGAGACTTGTTACGTACTACATCTTAATTCTTTTAGTATAGACGCTCTTCCTCGCGCGTCAAATAATCGCCAATGTGCAAGCCAAAGGAAGGAAAACACCTTCCTTTCTTGAGAATCATTTTTTTCACGAATAATCATTTATTACAATTTTCTCCGCTTTCTTTTTGCATGCAGGAGGATTAACACATTACTGCAGTTTTCTTTAAATATTAATATTGTTGCACCTTTCGCGGCTTTAAAAGTGCTTAAACTAATTACACTCGGGAGAATTTTCACGAGTATCGCGTTACGGTTTATTTAATTTAATACAACACATTTAGTTGTAAAAAAAATAATAAGGGTACATTTTCGCAATTACTTCCTTAAACCTTGCTACAATTTTTATTTCCAATTTATTTCTCTTTCAATAAGGTTTTAAAGAACTTCCGTACATCGCCGTTTTAGAAAATGTCTAATTATTCTCACAAAAACTATGTTTGTGGTCGATTTTATAACGAATTTAAATTACGAACAAAGAAATTCTTCGTGAAGCGGCGTTATGCCTTTCAAAAGTGAAAACTCTTCGAGGCATTCACTTTGTGCCACGCATTTCACTAATTTATGTAATAAACTATAAGATATTAGAAGTAATTATTATTAATTTAATCGCGAAAAATGCTAAGATCCTTTTCAAAAGATCTGTTAAAGTATTTCATTAGATTTATTTGATTCTTGAATGTTTAGGGATATTTACAATGCATCGCGGTGGCTTTGATTATAGATTATAATAGCTAGTTATTTAATTAGAGCTTTAAAATTTACTTTAACAAGACATATGGGAGTTTCGCTACAATAAAGATTACATCAAACGAAATTTCTCTTTGTTATAGCTCGGGGAGTAGTATTTTGAGTTAAACTGACGCTAAAAGTTTCATTTTGCTTTCGATGAAAAGTTCCAATTATTGATGATTTATTTGATTTCCATTAGAAAGTCGGAGACATGTATTATCTAAAGTTGAAGTTTTGAGTCTAATACTTTACAATGGATGTACTTTTCGAATATTGATAACAGATTTTGAGGGGAGTTACTTTTCGCTCACAACACAATCTTCTCTAACTCTAAAGGGAAGTGTATTTCTACTCGAGCAAATATTTGAAAGTCTTTGGAATGGAATATTTTAAATGTGAAGCTACGAAAACAGTGTTATAAATTTAACTTTTACTGTTATATATAATAGTGATTAATTTATAAAGGAATTCTGTTAGTCTGATTACTAAACATATACACTGCTGGCCACTGTAAATGCAACACCCTGAAGGAAACATGCAAATAACATGAAATTTACAACATGCATTAGCGGAGGTGAGATATGCAAATGATTAGAATTTCAGCGCAGACGCACATCACGCGCGCATGTGGCGCCACTTCAAAGCGCTATTTAAGGCTTGGAGATTTCGACGATTTCAAGTTCGGCAGTTGTGTTTTTCTTGTGGTTTTTTCAAAAAAACGATCAATTATGCCTCGTCGAAAACAGCGATCATCTTTTGATCAAGTATCCGAGTTCGACAGAGGAAGGATAGTGGCCTACCGAGATTATGGATTATCTTTCAGGGAAATCGGTAATCGTGTTGGACGAAACCAAACAACTGTAATGCGGATATGTGATCGTTGGGTGTAGGAGGGTACGACGGACGGGCGTGTTCGATCGCATCCACCTCAGCGCACCACTTCACGTGATGACAGGCAAATTGTGCGCATGGCAGTGACCGATCGCTCAGTCACATCACGAACCATAGCACAGAACATGCAGTCTGTAACGCATCATCCAGTGTCTGCGCGTACCATTCGACGCCGTTTACAGCAGAGTGGTCTGTCCGCAAGACGTCCATTGCTTTGTCTACCCTTGACGCAGAACCACAGACGTCTCCGCCGCCAATGGTACGATGACAGAAGGATGTGGACGGCAGAATGGAATGAAATTGTCTTTACTGACGAGTCACGCTTCTGTCTGCAACATCACGATGGTCGCATTCGAGTCTGGAGACACCGTGAAGAGAGGATGCTGAACAGCTGCGTTATGCACCGCCACACTGGTCCTGCACCGGGTATTATGCGCCAGATTGAATTGCTTCCCTGGCCGCCTCGCTCTCCGGATCTTTCGCCGATAGAAAACATGTGGTCTACGATTGACCCAGATTCCATCCCCAGCTGAAACAGCAGATCAACTTTGGCAACGTGTGGAAGCTGCTTGGTCTGCTGTACCCCAAGAACTCATCCAAAGTCTCTTTGAATCAATGCCGAGGCGTGTGGCAGCGGTGATCTCCAACAATGGCGGCTACTCTGGCTACTGATTTTGGCAGGAACCACACTTCACAGAAGTCTACAAATTTAATCATTTGATACTTGGTCAACGTGTTATCTACAAAATAAATTTTGTTGTGATATCTCTTGTCTTTCTTGGTGTTGCAATTTGGGTAGCCAGCAGTGTAGTTTAAGGTGAAAAAAATGAGCAATTGCAAGAAGACAAATGCATAATACAATATATATATATATATATATATATATATATATATATATATATATATATATATATATATATATATATATATATATATATAAAAATTCAGTGATTTCCGCTTATAAGAATCACGTTTGTTATTACTGTTCTTGATTCTTAAAAGTGGTTGATTCTTATAGCAGAAATTTAGGTTTTTGGACAGGCACACACACACCTATATATACATATATTAGATAATTTACCATAAAATACTCTTTAATATACGTTAATTATCTTTTATTAAAATTAGTTTTATAATTTTAAAAATACTACTTAATTTTTAGACCTATATGTAGATACACATGATTATAGTAAGAGAAGAAAAAATTCAATATTTGTTGCAAATTACCTGCTTATCAGTTTTAACATTTCAACTACAGGAAAGGAGCAAGAAAAAGTTTTCTATGGTAGTTTGACGTAATGAAGTTTTCAGGAGGCTGTTTATACCTCTTTCAATCATAATAGTCTCAGACGAAGATTCACCTTCTAGCTTACGTTTCACGGTTTGATAACGTGCTGAATCTACTAATGTCATGTTTGCCTAAGTGATAATGGACACTTCGCCGAAGATTTATGTGTTTCAGGGTCCAGGAAACCGCAACCAGGAAGTGGGAGGTGGCAAAAAATTAAAAATCCCTATTTTTGTTTGTCAGTGGAGAAAATTTAAATCGGACACGGACGGGTAAAGATGCCCCCGGGTCAAGCTAATAGGACAGCGTTGTGCTAAAGCGTTTTAGGGGAAACTATTATGTTATGTCTAACATAGAAAGGGATGAGTTTTATGACTATATTCCATACCATCTTACCAATCTTTCTTTAAAAAAAAAGAAAGAACTTCGGGACTTTTGGGGGTTTAAGTGGCTTTTTTGGAAAAATGGAAGGAAAGCGAAGAGTGTAAACTGATTCTTAAAACCGGTGGATTGATTCTTTAAAGCGAAAATTTTAACATGGAAATAATACATTTGATTTTCTTTTGGCGATATTGATTCTTATAAACGGTTGATTCTTATAACCACTGATCACTATAAGCGGTGGTTACTGTATATATATATATATATATATATATATATATACATATATATATATATATATATATATATATATATATATATATATATATATATATATATATATATATATATATATATAATGTTATGCTAAAAAATTATTTCTCGTCCCATAACTTAATTTATCGGATAATTTCCTAATTTTATCAATCCCCTTTTAAACTTTTCGTAATTTTTATATTCACTACACGGCGAGTGCTGAAATAAAAATTATCGGTGAGAAAAAACCAAATGGAGATTTAAATTTGGAAGGGGCATGTAAGTCAACGCGAAGTTAAATATTTGCTGGCCTAATGACAATTTTGACCGCAGAAAGGGTTTGGTAATGAAGTAAAGTATAATTGCATATTTATTCACTCTCTTCAGGCAGAGCCTGAAGATCCCATGCTCAGTGAGGACCTCATCTCGATCCCAGAATGAGTTAATAAATTTGGTTCTTTTATATACGGATCTGTGCAATTTATTGATGTTTGACTACTTGTACCGCTACGACTACAACTTTACGATGTGTGTCAAAATCTAATATTTAAAACCAAACAACCCCCATATATATATATATGTATATATATATATATATATATATATATATATATATATATATATATATATATATATATATATATATATATATATATATATATATACACATACATATATATATATATATATATGTGATAATATTACTAACTATCTATAATCGCCCATTCTGTACTTCATCTCTGCCATGGTAACCCGTCTTGACGTAAACGCTCCGCCTTCCACATACTAACTTCCTCCGCCAATTCTTGCAACCTCTTTCACCTAATTCTATTTTTCGCGCTTTTTGAAGAGACGCGGGCTGGCTCCGAACTGAATAAGATGTGTTAATCTTTACGTCAATAAACTTTTAATTAATTGCTATGATTTGGAATATTTGTTACGGCCTCGATTGCAGTATAATCACGAGATGTCCACTCCGGACATTTCACATATATATATACATATATATATATATATATATATATATATATATATATATATATATATATATATATATATATATATACATACATATATATATATATATATATATATATATATATATATATATATATATATATATATATATATATATATATGTAATATAATCATTACATCTCGTCAACCTGAAAAGGAAAACTAGCTCAAATTTACATGGCTGGAGCTAGACTCAGCCTGAAAGAATTTAAATTTTGAAGCAGTCGGGTCGAATCATTTTATTAGGAGCGATAGTAACATACGTCCTTTCATTTCAGATGCTCGGAGCGAAGTGTAATATCACCTTTCAACATTACGCGCTAGAAGCGAGGTACATGTGGCTGTTGTTTTGAAATGTCAGCGGAATTTCGGGCTGGCGATGCGAACTCACGCCTTTCTCGGGACGTATACACGTGTAGAAATGCAACGTTTGCTATTTTATGGGAAGTTCTGTTGCTATGGGTTTTTAAAGCGTTTAAGTAATGTTACTGGGGATTGGATTTAGGAAAGGGAATTTAACTGATAGAATGGAGGGCCTAGTATTTAATTTATTACAAATCCCCCCCGAAAAAGGGAAAATCGTCACGTTGAAAGGTGACATTTTCACAACATAATACAGATGAACTCTTATATAATAAAGTGAGTATAATTACAATCAAATATAATCAAAATTAACTACATTATACAATTACATGTCTCTGAATGCAACATTGGTGGAAAGAAGTCACGATAAACAGCCAGGTGGGTGAGAATTAGAACACATCAAGGTTACAGAGTCAAGAGCTTTGTCCATAACCCATCATAAATTAACTTCACCGAAACAAATCCAAAGTTAAATCTTTGCATCTTTACTATAATACTAAACTCACTCTTATGACTTCGTTGCACCATTATACAAAATATATAAAATTAAAGAAATATACAATGAAATTTATAATGAACATTCAAAATATATGGAATTAACATAGTATGCAATAAGTTTATAATTATTATACAATGTTCAATGAAATTCAAATAACTGAAATATTATTGGCTAATATAATCTAAATAACTTGTTAATTAAATCAAAGTTCTTCATTCAATAATGAGTCCTAAAATAACTTATAATTCTTGGAGTCCTTAAGCTCAGTTTAAATTCAAGTCGTTATACATTGTTTATCAACTAAGTCCTTATTGTATGTGGTTTGTATTCAGTGTTTTCATTTTACACATGATTTCACATGATTTCAAAACTTCCTCGTTACATAAATTATCATTCATCGATCTCCATTTTTCATATTCCTAATCTCGAATACTTACATAAATTTTAAAATAATTCACAATATATAATTCAGAAGATATTTCAATAAGTTCAAGTTCAAAACAACATTACTTTAGACAATATTATTACAAAATTGATTTCTTATATTATTCTGAAAGTTTCACTTCAATTACAGCATAGATTTAGATACCTGTCAAGTTTTTTAACAATACATAAGATCATAAATTAAACAATTCAAAACAACTTGTTATAAATCCTTTATTAAGTAAATGGGCATCATTTTCACATTAGGTAATTTTCAAAAACATTATGTGCTTTAACATCGTCACTAGTTTCAATTCAAAATATTCAAATTCTAAAATCATTGGTACCAATCATGACATCAGTGACAAACCTGGAGGTGAAATGGGCTATCCTCTGTGATGTCCAACGTGAAAGATTGTTAGTGATCACGAGGGTGCTGTGATGCAAAGACAGCAAGAGGCTCATCCCTCTGCGGGAGGAACTACCCCTTGTGCTGGAAAAAGGTTTCTCCGGTGTCAACAAAAATAACAACTCAGATCATCAACTTACTTGGCAAAATTAGGGGTAACCTGTGACATGTCATGTTAGCCCTAACATTGACAAAATTTTTCTTTAACTTAGCACATCAACATTTTCTTTTTAATAAATATTCTTTTAATATAATTCAGATGGTAATTTGTGGAAGGCAAACTAGCATCAAAATTCTCTAAATATGAATAACTACGAAATTTAGGTAGGCATCTAAATCCATCAAAATTAGGTTTTCTTCATCATGCGTCAACAGTCTTCATTGGGTTATCAAAATATCGTAGGATTATCGGAGTCATAGTCAGGTAGTTATTTGAGTCACAGTTGGGTAGTCTTAATCATCACAGATAGGTTTTTTTTTTCTAACACTATTAATTTCTACTTGGGATCTTGGGCGTTTTGGGGTTTACTGTTATTAAAATAGGAATTTTACTTTTTCTATTTACTAATCGAAAATTATCTGCAGGGTTGAAAGGTTTTAATCTGGTACAGTGTACAATTTCCGAGGTTTTCTTAGTGAGGGAATTGGGTCTGTTAATTTCAAAATTTACTCTAGAAATTTGTTTCAAAATTTTATATGGACCAGAATAAGGGGGAGTAAGTTTAGGAGTATTTGGTAACGACACTCTTCGTACATTACTATATCACCTACCTTAAATTTAGATTCCTCAAAACGAGTGTCATATCTTTCTTTATTTACTTCATGATTTCTTATAGTTCTCTGTTTAGCAATCTTCCTAGCTTCTTCAATTGGTGGGTACATGTCTTGATCATCAAGTAAATTTTTGTAGAGTGGTTTTCCATGCATTAAATAAGAAGGGGGAAATTTTGTTACGGTATGGGGTGTGTCGTTATATTCATTCGTTATTTCACGTAATAATTTTGTCCAGGAGATTTTACCAGGGTGTGAATTTAATTTACATTTAAGCCTAGTAATCAGGGTCTGATTTACTCTTTCATTTTTTCCGTTTGTTTGTGGTGTATGCGAAGTAGTTAGCAATTGTGTAATATTATTGTTTCTCAAAAAATGCTTAAATTTGGAGGAAGTAAAAGCACTATTTCTATCACTTAAAATTTTCTTAGGTACTTGGTGTTGAAAAATTTGTGTTAAACAATTAATATAAGTATCTGTATTTTCATTTTTAGAAGCAAAGGTCCACATATACCTCGTGGCATGATCTATAACTATGTGTAAATATTTCTTTGTAGACTCATAATAATTTAAGCCACCAACAGTGTCTATGGCAAGAATTTCAAAGGGTTCACTGGTAGGGGGTAACATTTGTAAGAGACCAAATCTTTTTTGTCTAGACTTCTTATTTAGTTGACATACTTCACAATGTTTCACATAGTTACTCACATCTTTAGTTATTCCAATCCAATAATATTGAGGGGATATCAGATTTAACATTGCCGAAACTCCTAAATTTCCATAATTAACATGGGCTTTTTCTAATAATTTTAAACGTAAAGAGAAGGGCACAACAATTTTCATTAAACCTTGTTTTTTAATTGTCCATACATTATTAACTTTTTTAAACTTCTTACCGTTTACATTATCTAAATTTTGATGATGCTCGATTTCTTGCAATGTCAACAATGGGTCACGTTCACGTAAAGTTACATGGTGAGAAATTGGGTTTCTAGTTAACATATCGGCTTCATAATTTGTAGAACCTTTTTTATATTTAATGTCAAAATCGTACATGGAAAGTTTAAGTTACCATCGGAATAATCGTCCAGTTGGGTGTTTAATACTTTTTAACCAGACAAGTGCAGCATGATCAGTATGAACGGTAAAATGAGTCCCATGTAAATAACAATAATATTTGTCAACAGCATCAATAATTGACAAGCATTCCAGCTCGGTAATGGCATAATTTTGTTCATAGGTTCTAAGTTTTCGAGAATGATAGGCTATGGGATGCAAACTTCCATCAGGGTGTTGTTGTTTTAAAATTGCGCCTACCGCTTGTCCGGACGCATCCACGAAAATATGGCATGGGTAATTTGGGTTATAAATAGATAAAACAGGTTTAGATATTAGAGCGTCTTTTAAATCCTGAAAAGCTTTCTGGCAATCATCTGTCCATTCAAATTTAGTGTCTTTCTTCAAAAATTTATTCAATGGTACTCTTAATTTAGCATAGTTGGGAATGAATTTATTATAAACATTTACGCTACCTAAAAATCTTTGTAAGTCTTTAACATTCCTGGGAGGTTGAAGTTTCTTAATAATTTCTATATTAGCGTTACTCGGGTGATAACATCCCTTTTCCACTTCATATCCCAAAAATTTTATTTTTGTTTGGGCAAATTGGCATTTTGAAAATTTCAATTTTATGTTTTCTTTTTCACAAATCGAGAAAATAGTTTTTAAATGCTCTAAGTGTTCTTCGAAAGAGTCTGAAAATATAATTATATCGTCAAAATAGTTGAGCGCAAATTTAATTTGGTATTTATTTAAAATTTGTCTGAGTGTTCTTTGGAATATGGCAGGAGCGTTTTTCCAGCCAAAAGGTAATCTTTTCCATTCATATAAGCCAAAGTTTGAGGTGAAAGCTAATTTTTCTGTATCTTTTTCATTTAGTTTAATATGCCAGTAGCCACTCGCGAGATCAAGGGTGGAGAAAATCTTAGCATTGGTTAGTTGATCTAAAACTGCGTCGATTCGGGGAATTGGTTCCGAGTCCGTTTTTGTAATACTATTTAGTTTTCGGTAATCGATACACATTCTGGATTTTGAATTTTCATCTTTCTTGTAAGCCAAAGTAATTGGGGAAGCATAGGGTGAATGAGATGTTTTTATTAAACCTGCAGCTAAAAGCTCGTCTATTTGCTTCTTAATTTCGGCATTATCTTTTGGCGACGCCCTGTATGGACGAAGGGAAATTGGTAGTTCAGAGTTCAAAATTACTCTTTGTGGTTCAAGACGTATACATCCAACATCATATTTATTTTTCGCGAAAATATTATTATACTCATTCAATATTTTGTTCAATTGAACACTTTCATCATCAGCAACATTATTTTCATTTTCAATTTTATAAAAACGAGTATCACAATTTCTATTATATTTAGTATCAAGATTTATAGTATTATGAGAAAAAGTATGTGGCACATTAGGATTATCATATGTTAAAAATATATAGCAATTATTAGTAACATTTTCCAAAGACAAAGTAGATGAAATATTATTATTTCCTTGGTAAACACAAAAAGTTTTAAAATCCAAATTAATTTTAAATAGATTAATAATTTCCGACGATAAAATTGCATACTTTAAATTTGTTTCAATAACATAAAAATTAACAAATCTGTTCAACTTACCGATTCGGCACTTTGTAGAAATTATTTTATCAGTTTTTATTCTACCTGAGAGGGTACTGACCTGTGAATTGTCCGATGGAAGAATTTTCACATAATATTTAATTTTATCATATACAGTTCGAGAAATAATGTTAATGGTGCTACCTGTATCTATCAGGCCGATAATTAGTTCAGTACCGATTTTTAGGTGTACGGTGAACATCCGTCATTGTCGCTGTTCTGTCATGTTGCTGTTATAGTTGTTTGCATGTTGTGGAGACTGGAACCGAGTCCTAGGACGTTCCTCTTCTCGAAAATTCTGGGGCATCTATGCCATGGTCGCGGTTGTTGGTGCCGGAATCTAGGTGACTCGTGTTGTGGGAATCTGTCATAGTCATCTCGCCGATCGAACGGTCTGCGAAAACCGGACTGTTGATTATGCATGTCTCTATTATGGTGATCTTTCCTCCTATCTTCGTAGCTGTTGATCATTTTCCTCGCAAGGGAAATCCACTCAGTAGTTGTACCAACGTTACTTATTAAAAATAAATCCCTGTATCTTGTCGGCAATCCGTCTGTGAGACCTTGAATTATAATTTCTTCTTCAAGTTTTAATGTTTTACCGATATTCATTTTCTTTTTGAAATAATCATTTATATTTTGACTTCCAGAAAGGCTCAACCTGCTGAAATCTTCGAATGAAAACTGTTTTTCTTCTGAGAAATAATCACTGATTTTTATTTTAACTTCATCCCACTTTTGTGATTCTATTAGGTTTTCGATGTAAAATTCCAAAGCCTCGTCCTATAGAAAATCCGGAAATATTTGTAGTTTTTCTTCTTTCGTCAATTCAATAGTCTTTTTTTCGAAGAATTTCAACCAGTTATTAATTTTGACCAAACCATTAGGGTTATATTTCGGAAGATTACTTAATAGATTTGGCGAAGATATAGCACTGTTTTCCAATAATTGTTTGTCGTAAACTCCAGAATTATCCCCTTGTTTTTCTTCAGGTTGGTCAGAGTCACGATGATCAGCCAATTTTTTATTTAAATCTTTCGATGTCATTTTCGAAAAGGGAAATCAAAACTAGGTCATTTCATTTTCAAGTGCTACGCTGGCGAACTCCTATTGCGCTTCTCTCAAGGTCGGTATTTCACGCGCACACACATAGTCCAAGGCAATGGATTCGAAGTCCGTTGAGGTTGATACGCACATGAAGAATCGCTTTCGGCTCTATGTAATATAATCATTACATCTCGTTCTTAAAATGCAACCTGAAAAGGAAAACTAGCTCAAATTTACATGGCTGGAGCTAGACTCAGCCTGAAAGAATTTAAATTTTGAAGCAGTCGGGTCGAATCATTTTATTAGGAGCGATAGTAACATACGTCCTTTCATTTCAGATGCTCGGAGCGAAGTGTAATATAACCTTTCAACATTACGCGCTAGAAGCGAGGTACATGTGGCTGTTGTTTTGAAATGTCAGCGGAATTTCGGGCTGGCGATGCGAACTCACGCCTTTCTCGGGACGTATACACGTGTAGAAATGCAACGTTTGCTATTTTATGGGAAGTTCTGTTGCTATGGGTTTTTAAAGCGCTAAAGTAATGTTACTGGGGATTGGATTTAGGAAAGGGAATTTAACTGATAGAATGGAGGGCCTAGTATTTAATTTATTACATATATATATATATATATATATATATATATATATATATATATATATATATATATATATATATATATATATATATATATATATATATATATATATATATATATGTATGTATATATGTATGTATGTATATATAGCCGTAGCGGATATGAATAGTTGCTTCAAATAAAATATGCGAACTGAAAATTTAAAATAAACATTACCGTTATTTATTGTTGAACACTTGCGGAAAAGTTTAAAGAATGTTTTCAGGTTTTTTTTTTACTGTAAGAGTTTTCCCTAGAAGTTTTAAGTTAAAATGTAAAAGTTTAAAAAATGACTCTTTAAAATTCTCTATTACTCTGGATATTTTTACATAGAATACTTAGAAAAAATTAAAAACCAAAAATATTTCAGATATCGGTCATGTAAATTCTGAAAAAATAGTGTTAAAACTAAATGATCACGGAAATTTACGGCATCCTTTTTGACCCAAAAGTAAAATGTCCGAGCAGAAGATGAATTCAGTATAACAACACAATACCGCCGTGTTTCTCCATTTGATTGTATAAGCATTTTCCCTTTTTATCACATCAAAAATCAAATGCAGAATACGCTTTTATATCTTTGTGTCATTATTTCGTATCGAACCGAAAAGAATATTCGAAAATTCTATATCAAGGAACGAAATCTATATCATAATTCCTCTCCATGTGCTCTTTTTCTTCTTTTGCGTTGAAGAAAATTAAGAATCATAGACTTGAAAAGAAAATAAAAAAGGCCATAACGTATTATACCTCGAAGCGTGAAATTATAGAAAATTTATCTCCGAAATGAATTTCGTTGAAGTTTTTATTACGCAAATAAAATGGCTCCGCGAGAGTTTATTAGGGCGTAAAATGAGAGAAAAAGGGAACATCTCTACTGGGGTTTTCAATCCGTCTCGGCATCGAATAATTTTTAATGAACGTTTTCTCTCAAAACAAAAGAAGAGTTATGGGATGTTGATTACCTACGGTGGCTGTGATATATGAGAGTGTTTGCAGAATTTGTATGCATTAGAGGGCTTTAAATATTGTTTTCCAAACCCCAGAGAAAGAGATGCAAAACAGCAGTGGATATTTTCTATTCTAAAAAATGAACCCATATAAAGAACATTTGAATATTTCATCTCAAGTGTATGTCTCCAATAGGGTGGAGAAGTTATTTAATGAGTGTTTAAACTAACTACAAATTAAAATTTGAATAGGGTAATGCATAGCACAAAATATGAGAATATATCTACAGTGAAACTTTATACACATGCTTGGAATGAAATGTTTTTTTTATATTCCACCATGTCTCTGAGCTATCATAATTCTAGTCGTTAGTTCTGTAAGTTTTTTTTCTGTTATTTTCCGGAACGGGAATGAACGAAAGATAACCAAACTATAGTCAATTTTAACACTTAATCGCTCGCGCCCGGTTATAGAATGAAATATTTTCGTAATTTTTAATGGTTTGTTTTTATATGTAAGGTTTGAATGTTCTAAGCATTTTCTATTTATAGCTATACCCATTCTAATGCAGGTAGAAATTTTTTAGCCTTCTATTCGTTTCCTTTCATTATTAGTCGTGATTTAATCGTGGTAAACCAGTGATTATACTGGATTACAGTACGACAGAAGCAGCTGTTGATGTAATCGATCCAATGTGCAGCTATTAGGCGGTATCCCGCATATCACGAAAGTGGACAATCTCGTTGCCTTTTAGGGTTTTTGGAGATAATAGGATTCCATTCGCAAGTTGTCCTTAGATCTAATAAGCCGGACAATTTTGAAATGAGGAGATTGTATCTGCATTCTCTGGCCTTTAATTAAAAATATATCTCAATATTATCAACATTTTATATCTTGTCATAAAAAGCAGAATTAATATTTTTAATTCGAAAAAAAGTTTATTACAAAAGAAATAATCAAGGTTGAATAAGGCTTTGCACTTTCTGCAACACGTGTCTGCTTGGGTTCAAAAAGTGCCTGCTGAAGGGTTAAATATGAAATGATTATATGCAAGAAAAGTTCCTGACATTAAACACTTGTCGAGTAAGCCCTATAAAGCGTGCATTACACGTGTTTATGAAGTTTTAAAAAGTTCAAAAAAGAGATTTTTTAGGATGATTGCATTAGTATACGTCCGATCTGTAATTTGAATTACCTTGCTGCTGGTAAATTTTACATGAAATACAGTTGTAAAAACAAATACTGTACACATCTTCTGTTTGATAGAGTAGAAAGTAAACATTTCCACTAAACATGCTTCCGGTAGTTCATTAGACTAACGAGAGCGCGCTTGAACTTAATAATTTGTTTATCTGTCTGTCACCAGAGGCCAAAGTACCTGTTTTAGAGTGAATGAATCATTACACATGAAATCAACGCTAATTCGGTTGCTCGGTTTTAAACTAAGGGAATAGAAAGAAAGAAAAGTTGTAACAGTTTCTAAAGCCGACCCAAAGAGATGCTAATCAAAAAGCATTTGACGAATAGAAATCCAATAAATTTCAAAATAATGACGAATGATAAATTCTAATTTATTAATGTTGAACGTTATGAATGGCTTGAAATATTTGATTGAAGTATTACATTATAAATCCTTATTACAGTATAATATTGATATAGGAATAAATTTCTCGTAACATGTGAATGGTAAAGATGATTTTGTGCGATCAAGTTATTTATATTTATGCGTTCTTAATAGGTAATACAGTCGAACCCTGTTATAGCGAACCTGGTATATAACGAACTCACTGATATAACGAATGAAAATTTTGGTCCCGCCCTTTTCCTATTGTACGTAATTTTGTTAGTATTGTGTCAGTTTAATGTAATCTATTTTAGTCGATTTAATTCATTAATGATCATTTTAAATAGATTTTATCATTTTTAATACATCTTTATAGTAAATTTTACATGAAATACAGTTGTAAAAACAAATACTGTACACATCTTCTGTTTCATAGAGTAGAAAATAAACACTTCCATTTTGACTACACATTGAAACTAATAAGTTATACATTTTGTGAACTCTAGCATTTTTCTTAACGGTTCGGATATAGTGAACCACCGGATAAAGCGAACAAAATCTTTGGTCCCTTGAAGTTCGTTATAGCGGGGTTGGACTAGACTTATGCATTACTTTTAGTGTAAGCCCGTCTGCACACGGAGCAACTCAAAAGAAACTGATAACTGACTCAAATCACAAACCAGTCCGTGATGAGTCGCAACCTATGTAATTGAATGGAGCCACGCACACGGCGCAACTGGTTACAAACCCGTCCGACGGGTTTGTAACCAGTCAATTACATAGGTTGCGACTCATCACGGGCTGGTTTGTGATTTGAGTCAGTTATCAGTTTCTTTTGAATTGCTCCGTGTGCAGACGGCCTTAGGAATTAAAATGTATGCAGCTTTTTTAAATAAGTTGCTTAGACAGTTATTTACTACAAACTTATTTCTTTGTTATTTACTACAAAGACCGTTATTTCAACAACCGTTATTTAGATCGTACAAAGTTATTTAGATAAATTATTTAGGCCGAGTTCTACAGCTCTCTTCCTATTGAAGTGGCTGACATTAGATAATTAACACATTTAAGTGCTATTCACCGATTCCATTGTCCCAAACACTGACCTATTCAGTTATATACCAAAAGTATTTTACGAGTCTGTTATTTCAATAAACTCCGTATTAAAAGCCGAATTTATTTCCGATTGAAGTTCGACAAATAATTTTACTGAAAGTCGGAGAGATACTTTATACACAATGAAAATTAAAAGTGCATTATAAGATCCTTATGTTTTTTAAAGTCAATGGTTCGTAAAATAATGCATCACATTAAAGTGATTTTCAAGTTTTGATGACTCTTAATGCTAATGGTATGCTGAAATTTCATCTACTTTTATTTTAGTTAGATAATTTCATCCTCTTCGGAACTAAAAGGATTATTCTTAACACCTCAGTATAAAGAATTCAGTTTTTTTAATACTATGTAAGAAAGTAACGTGAAATTTATTCATTCCGAATCTTGAACCGTGAATAGCAAGATTGTCAAAGTATTTGATTTAATCATCTGAAAATAAAGTTCATTTCCGTGCAATAATCTGAAATTAATCCCCGCTTCCTCTTTTACGTCATAAATGTAGAAGAGATGTTGGCCAAACATACGCCAGTTACCTTAAATAGAATTTACAATGCTCCTGAATTTTTTCTGCACTGTGGTTGCAACAACGGCAACGGCTTAAGAACCTAATACCTGGGTAGTAATGTAACGATCATCTAGGAACACGGAGTTATGATCTTGAAAATGATACCAAATTATGCCGGCGATGTGAGAAACTCCCTAAATTTAAATAACCTTCATCCAAATTGTACTACTTACTTTTAAAAAGAAAAAATCTATCTAGCAGTCGATGCTTCCTCTGCTTTCAAATGGGTATATAAATGAAAAATACACGCTGATCAAAGCGTTTCGCATATATGCAGCTCGAAGCTCGAAGCTTCTCGGGAAAGAAGTCGAGATGCGAGTGTTAAAAATGAAGGGACAGTATATTCTGCAGTACTTATCACTTATCAATTTTAGGTTTTAAACAAGTTTTTTTTATCGTTTTCATTCCAGTCCAACGTAGCATAGTGGAATCTTGTTGGGCCCCGAACTAGGGGTGCTCCGTTCGAATCCCGACGGACGCCATTCAATATCTTCGTGTCTAGGCTGTATTAGGGCATGTTCAATCTGTGGATCGTAGAGTCCAAGGAGGTCAGTGAGGGCGGAAGCAGGTACGAGCCCCAGAGATGTCACCCCCGGGGTTGCTCTGTCCAAATGTTTGTGGCACTTGGCCAAGTCGGACCCCGACCCTTGTGGTACCAATTTAAAGCTAAGCCACATTCCTTTGCTTGCTTGTATCTATGAACCTGGACCTCGTCTGGAGTTGTTCCGTCCAGGGGGCATAATACTAATAATAATAATAATAATAATAATAATAATACATAAAAAGTTAATTTTTTTAAGTGTCCCTTGCTATGGAGGCTTTCTTAAAATTCACTCTAAAGGAAATCTGATTGCCCTAAATTTTCTGGTTAAATGAGAGCTTATATAACGGAAAAACTTGCCAATTTTAACAATTTATTTCTTAATACAGATGTCTGGAGTATAAAGTGATAGGAAATTCAGGCTTGTGAAAAAAGGTCACCTCAAAGAAAGTCAGTGTGAGGTTGCATATAAATGAAATGGTTACGAAGCAGTGTAAAAATCGTTGTGAATCTCCTCTTTATTGCATTCATCGTATTTCATAGCTCTCTGTTGATGGGACATTACGATAATCAAAACAGTACAGAAGAGGAGTTTCTAAAACTGTGTCCTGTAGTACATACTATCCGTACTCAAAAATATAGAAATATCGGTAAAAACTATTTTTAACAGAATAGGTGTTTGTTGCTTGTTTTGGTAAAAAATGTTTAGGTAGGAGACATTAAAAGGAATTTCGCGGCAGAAAAATGGGCTTGATATAAAAGTTTAGAAAGAGTTATTGAACTGGACTATCTATTTCTCTACAAAAATATAACTAGCATTAAGACAAACTTGCTATTTACTCATTCACCACATCTGTTTGAATTGCTTTTGAAACGTTTCATTCACTTATAAGTAACAGAATATGCTACTATTCAGTCCCTAAGCTTAAATTCACGAATACGAAAATGGAGTCAATTTTTTAATGAATGATATCAGCTTATTCGTAAAATAAAAATATTCAAAGGTATAAAATACTAGTAGATTATTAGAACGATATTGAATTTATGGGTGAAAATAAAAAAAAATAAAAAAAATTCAGCTTCATAAATGTTTCTTTTGATGGCTGAAATCAAAAGACTTAGAGGGAAAACAAAAGGCTGGGAAGAACATGTCTATATATATGAAACAGTTCAACTAACTGACTGACTGACTGACTGACAGACAACGCACAGACTAAACCGCTGGACTTAAGTCCAGAAAAATGGGCTGAAATTTTGCATGGCGATTCTTCTTATAGTGTAGGGGTGCACCAAGAGATATTTTTGAAAAATTCTTCTTAGATTTTTTTAATTAAATTTTTAAGCTGTTTTTGAAAAATTCTTTAAAGTTAGCATTTAAAATAATAATTGGAGGGTTATAGAATTTATATCACGAGAAAGATCCTAAAAAGTCCCTTAAGATGAAAAATTTTAGCATCTTTACCTCCCTTCTCTGATTTTTGGTGAATTTTTAAAGATTAATTTTTAGAATTTAATTTATTAAATGTAGATAACGTGGTTTCTTTTCTTTTCGTGATACTTTAAATTAATTTATCGTCACGTGCGAACGAAATAAATTGACAAAAAAATATTTTTTTCTTTCTAATCTGGAAGGCGATTGGAAATTGTCCAAAAATAAGATTAAAATACAGTAAAAGAAATGTTCCTTAAACTGTACTATATTAACTCTACTATATTCTGTGGCAGGTTCTATTGGATTTAATTTGAATATTTTCTTCTACATTATTTTGCCGATAAAAATACCCCTTATGATTTCTTTATAAATATATATTTTTTGTTTGTTTTGGCATTAATTGCATACATTGACCGTTGTATTTAATTTGAATGTACTCCGTAGCGAAGTACGGGTTTTCAGCTAGTACTTTTATATAAAAGCTTTAAACTATATTCTTCCTTCTCTAAAAGTAAAGTAAACGTTTAAAACTTTTCCATCGCACCTGTCGTACTTTTAAAAAGTTATAACACTCTTTTCACAGTAATGACTTTAAAAAATAAAGTTTATGACCGAAAGTTAACGAATGTCGTCCATATCACATATTTTTAAAGGAATATGAATAAATGATCCTTTGAGATGAATAAAAGATCTGTTCGTAAAAGATCTAGGACCGAGAGTAAAATCTTTTTATTCTCTGATAAGTATGAGACGAAAATATAGGAAATCAATTATGTTGAAGATTTGTGTTATACAAAATGAAAGGAGGAAGAGAGAATTCATTAGAGTTGGCATAGAAAGCCAAATCTCTCTTATCGTTTTTTTTTATCTCTTTGTATAAACGATCTTTTATCCGCATTTCTATGGGTAGTAAATGCTATTTACGCTGTGATGAATACTTATAATTTCTATTAATGAGCATTATAGTAATTTGTAGCAAACAAGTTTAAAGTGTGTTGAGGCCTGAAAAGCAAAATGAAAAACCTAATTTTTTATCATGTTATAAGGCTTTTAGAAATTTTCATTGCCCTCTTCTGCTACATGCGTGTTTCCTCCTTATTTCTCGAGGACAAAAACAGCCTAAGTATGTAGTATTTTGTTTCAGTATTATGTTCTTGCTTATGAAGTTTTAATATTTTTTTATTTCTATACTACTTCTATAGAAAATGGAGCTACAAAAACATAATTATGATCACGGAAGAACATTAAAGCCTTATAGATGTTAGAAAACAGACACACACACACACACACATTTCTACCACGTTCTCAGATAACAGCTTCTAAGGTGTCACGTGCATTAGATAGCTGCGATTTCTTCTTTATTATATTTCACCCTGTACTGAATTAAAACTATAAATGATCGTATTGCATGTTCACACTAGCGAAACCGAACTGGCTTTTGGTTTGTATCGTTTCTTTTAAAATTTAAATTCGTAAACATCCTTGATTTCAGAAGAATAGAAATTTATGTTTTGTACTGAAGAGAGAATAAAAAGTATGAAAGATACAGCAAATGTTTGTTGTGGAACAGTTCGAAATAAAAGAATATAGTATGAATAAATTAGATCCAATTTATGAAGTAAAATTAAGACACAGCGTATTTCCTTAACCACTTCCATGAGCATTAAAATAAATAATAAAAAAAAACATATTAGGTTGTCTCTTCTAACGAAACTACCGTGGGTTATTAACGTAGGATTACTTATCGTTGCTTACGTCTTTTTTGACACATTTTGGTACTTTTCTGTTTAACTGTTTATTGCTACTGGGTTTGGCGTGCTGCCAAAATTATAAATCGCGACGCCGGACAATTTTTTTTCTCTCCGAAGGACCATTATTGAGGAACGTAATCCTATGTTAAAATCTAGAAGAGTAACTTACGTCAAACTAATGAACATAATTTTCATCACACAGGACAGCATTATGTGATTGACGCTACGGACTGTTAACAAATACCAATCACTTGAAAACAGCATTATTCATTGCCGGCATTATTTGGGCATCGTTTCTACACATAGTCACACCTAATGCTCTTTAGCCTTATTAATCACTTCATTTATGAATTTGGAACTAGTCACGATTCTTAGTTTTTAGTATGACGGTGCGGCATTGATTGCACCTCTTGCCAAAGTGTAATGAGCCTCAAATATATATTTATTATAAAAATCACTGCTTCAAAATTAGTTTACATTTTTTGTTGGATTTTCAATGAACAATGATTTTCATCGGAAGCTCATTAATAGTATTTTGTGCAAGCTTTAATGCAAATCACTAGACAAATATATCCCTGATGGTTTCGGGGAGGCCCTTTGCACAAATAAACAACTGACCTAAGTTAATGAAAGAGAAATTAGCGGACAGCCCCCGGCGTTCATCAGATATGTTTTAAACGCATCTTCGATTGCGACCGTTTCGATCCTGATCCTGCGTAATGCGCAGCCACATGTCAGCTGTTAACATATATCAACGAGTTGGATATATTCTATGATATTTTGATAATAACATTCACCTCCGTTTAAAAAGGAATTTGACTGAAACCTTGGAAAAAATTAAATTTTTAATTAAAATATAGTTTTCGAGAATAATAATCCATTAAAGTTCATTTTTTTAAAAGTTATAGTAATCCTTTTCACTGGACTTTAGATTTTGTAACATGTTTTGTCTATAAATAAATAAGGAGTAAATGAAGGAGAATTTATCTATGCAGGATTTGAGGGACTATAACGGGAAGTTAAACTTATAACCGACACACTCTAGAAAAACGTCTTCTAAATGTCCTCATGAACAAGTACCCCACACTGGCAAACAACAAAAACAGCAACAACTTTTGGCTAAGGGGCTGTTCACATAGAATCCTTCAGCGTCAGCGTTAAAGTTTCCGTTGGCGCTAATTGGTTAAATGGGTCATTAATTGGTATATGATTGGTTAAAAAGTTTTACACTCACGCTGACAGATTCCATGTGAACAGGTCCTAATTCTGCCCAGAAAAAAATGCTTTTAGTCGTAATTTGTGTGCTTCCTTAATCAAGAAAGTAAGAAACAATGTGGGACTATCTTACGTGTGGAGGATATTTAGGATTTCTACGAAATTT
The DNA here is from genome assembly GCA_907164885.2 of Dolomedes plantarius. Classification (NCBI taxonomy): domain Eukaryota; kingdom Metazoa; phylum Arthropoda; class Arachnida; order Araneae; family Dolomedidae; genus Dolomedes; species Dolomedes plantarius. The sequence continues at coordinate 29,969,482 of OU015495.1, read as the reverse complement.
TTTATACTAGTAATAATTCGTCACCTGGTCGTCTCTCCAAGTTGAACAAGTTGATCAAACATTGCTTGTCCTCACTGTAATAGGAGGATTGATAAAAAAAGAGTTACAAGGGTAATAGAAAATTGTTTATTAACAATAGACAGAAAATACAAAAGGGAATTAAGAGGCATACTTGCCGATCATTTTTCCACATAATCACCAAATCTATTTAGGCATTTATCTGAACGCAGGACCAGCTTGTTTAACCCGGCTTGGTAGAAATCACGTCCCTTTTCATTGAGCCAGTTCTCGGTAGCTGTTTTCACATCACTGTCTGAAGAGAACCTCATTCCCGATAAATGTTCCTTCAATTCCGAAAAAAGGAAATAGTCACTGGGTGCCAAATCTGGGCTATATGGGGGGTGGCTCCAGACTTCTCACTTAAACTTTTGAAGCAATTCTTGAGTTTGGCGAGAAGTATGGGGCCGGGCATCCAAGCGAGATCACTTTTCTAAACGTCTTGTCATTTCAATCGTGCTGACGCGTCTGCAAACTTACTCTACCTACCTGCCTAGTGCCATCTGTCTACACTCTGGGGTAAAAGTATTCGCTCCACAATAATTAATTTTCAAATGCTGATGTTTGTAACCTTTTGTTTGGGGGAGGGATCCACCCTCGTATATACAGAACGCTATTAACACAGTATCTCGCGCCCCTTAACCGAGTAAGTCATGAACTCATTTTCAGTTCTAAAATGAGTTTACTTGTGCTATTGATGATTCGTATTACTATAAACAATAGATAAATTCAGTTTTTTTCAATCTTTTTCATTTTATTACATCTTTTTTTTTGTCCAGGTTACGTTGATATCTAATTAAAGAGTTTTCTTTATAGGGAAGTTTTTAAGAAGAACAATGCAATGGAACTTTGTTAAATAGGAACTGTATCTAAAATTGAACTTATATCTCAAAATCCTCTTTAATTCCTTTACATTACATAGCTGTGTCAAATTGGAGAAATTCACCTCTATGTCATAAGATTTTATGATATTTTTATTTTACACTTATTTCAAACATATATGCGAAACATGTTAGACTAATTGAAATAATTGTTAGTTCGTTGAATCTAATGCGGCTGAAATTAAGTAATCAATACATAAAACTTCAAAAAAAGAAGACGCCATTTTTTTCTCTGAGAAGAATGAAAACAAAGTAAAGAATATTAAAACTTTCAAAAATGTATCACTGGGAAATCTTTGTCTCTAATGAATCAGAATAAACGGGAAAAGATATTCAGATCAGAAAAATTTAGAGATAAAAAAATAAGTATTGAAATTCCTTCAATTTTTTAAAGGTTACATACATATGCTTTGCAAATTCATTAGCAGAAGTTTGAAGCTCTTACTGTCGGATCAGAATCTAAACGATATTTCCATAACTCTAAATGAAAAGGTTGAGGGCAGGGGAGAAATTCATTTTATTCTATCTTTGAGGTGCAAATGAGAATATTCATAATTACAGATCTAGAAAAAATAAAAAACATTTTGATGTCTGGCTCTTGCGAAATCGTACAGACGTACGTGGAATTAATCCATCTGAAGTTTTTAATATAGGAATAACAGATTTGCTTGGATAATTGCAAAAAAAGAGAAAGGAGACAATTTCCATACGTTAATTTTATGCATTTTTTTATTAAATACCACTAGAATTCTTGATGTCTTTCCCTCCCATTACAAGTTTAAAGCAGAATATTAAGTTTACGCCGGTTATTATGGTCAAATATCACAAAGATTCAGTATGCAACTGCTGTTATCAAACATACTCTAAGTCAGGGGTCCACAACTCTATGCCCGCGGGCATCATGGCGCCCGCCGATCGTTTTAGGTGTGCCCGTCGCTGTGCAACCGCTATGAAAATATTTCAGTTTTCAATAAGATGCTATGTAAAAGTTTTCTCATTTTCAATGATTAACTACACAAATGTAGAAAGGGCGTCCTACACGGATAAAAGCACAAAGCGTAATGCGACCGATCTCTTTTCCCCCTCTTGCCAAATCTTCGCCAACCTAATTTCAAATGCCTGACGCAAAGGAATGGAGAAAATGGAGGGAGAAATATGTTGCTTTAAAAAATCCTTTCAAGGGCGCCGTTCGCACAGTGCGAGCGCCTAAATCTTGTCTTTTTTCACTTGCATTCAATGTATTCTAGTTAAATAAGCAGAAAATGTGTAGTGCCGCCATCTGTTATCAGTTTAAAGAAGTAAAAACCTTTTGCACCCTTTAATTGGGAAAATTTTGAAGATTTTTTAGGTTAAAAAAATCAAGAAAAAAATCTGCATCCTGCAAACGATGGAGGTTGTTGTCCCTGAAAGTGTTAAGAAGAAAAAGGGTAACAGGGAAAGGGTAAGGGTCTGTTCACATAGAATCCGTCATCTTCAGCTTAAAAATTTTTAACCAATCATATTCCAATCATTGACCTATTTATCCAATCAGAGCCAACGAAATCTCTAACGCTGACGCTGACAGATTCTATGTGAACAACAGCCCATAACTCCCTAGACAGGGAGAAACTAAAGTAGTTTTGACACTCTAAAGTAGTTTTGACACTTCTCCACTCCAAGCTCAGGTACAATATTTGTTAGTACAGTAATTAATGACAATGCATGGAAAAGACCCGCAAAAACTGTAAGTGTTTTTCTGAATTTTCACAAGAAAAATTTATGCATTTTTCTCTTTTAATCTGGCTCTAAATCGAAAAAAAAGAAAAGAAAGTTTGGGTATATTTGAAAGACGGCAAATCTAAACCCAAAACACTTTGTCATCTACAATAAACTTCTTCACATAGGTCAGTTTCAGTTTATGATAATAAGGAATAATTACTTCTGATTCTTGAAGAGTCAATAATAAAAATAAATTTTCTCAATGAATTATTCCAAAAGAAAAATTTCTCTACAATATTGGAAGTACCTAGAAATTTTGATTGGGTGGTTGGTAATCGACCTCGTTGACTACATCGGTAATGAGGAGGTGATAGAGACCCATACAGATGATGACTATGCTGAAGAAATCGAAGACGGAAATTTCGAGTGGCCTTCTCACGCTTACGGGTATTATTTTTTGGCGATTGCAAAGAGTTTGTTAGACAAACAAACAGAGTGAACGGCAACTATTTTGGTCTGTTTATGAGGAATGAGAGATTTCACTGCGAAAAATTGAAGCGCACATCTTGTTCAAAAAGCAATCGGATTTCTTCCGTTAATAATGACAGTACTGCATGGGAATTGCATCTAGGTACAATCCATTTTTTCACATTCATTATTGTTTCATCTAAATTGCAGTACTGTAGGCCTATTTTGAAGGTTCTTGCAAGGGGAGTTTTCTTTTTGATTTTAGTTTTTCAATAAATTATATTGACATTTTTTATTTAATTTACTGAACCATAACCCGTGCTATTGCTTGAAACATATTCTAGTTCAACACCTCCCATACTCTAACTTTAGCTGACGGAATATAAATTATGCAATACACTAAAAAAATGCATTATATGAAGATCTTTGTCTCATAAAAATTCTTCAGAATGTCTTAACGATGTCCCTGATGCGTCATTCGGACTAGCCCACGTGATTTCTGAACGCATTTTTGTGTGGACGTCTTTACCACGGTTCCAAAATTGATTTCTGCGACACACATTTGGGTGATAAATATGGAGAAAATGATGCAAAAACATTCCAGTATCGACTGAAAGTTGTCGACTTGGAAGCATCTTTTATCCAACAACCTCGATTTATGATTCTGTTTTTACTTTTTTCGAGGTCGTAAATTCACTTCAAGAATTCTCTGGCTGGGAAAAAAAAATTAATAATTCCTTTCTGTTGAATTCGGGGCAGCGAGAAATATCATAAAAACTTGCGTTTGTTTTCTTTAACTGCAGTTTTGTTTTCTTCGACCGACTAACAAGTTTACTATGAGTAAATGGACCATTTCTTTATCCATTTCGGTTCCAGAGGTAATTGTTTCGTGAAGCAGTTTGTTGGAAGAATTTGTGTTTCCTATGGGCTTAGAATTTAAATTTTATAAATGCCGTGCAACGTTTAGGATTTCCTAATCATTTTAATTTAAATTTGACATCATGGGGATATATTGAAAAGTAACCGAATAGATGTATACTGTGCTTGTTAAAAATGCAAAGTGGGGTGCGGTGGCCCAGTTGGCAAAAGCAGCGGGCCACGGATCTCAACGTACCTGGTTCGATGTTCGTCGCTGCAAATCCACCGCCGTGTTCACTAATGGTGGTCGGGGCACGTAAAGTAGGGTGTGGCTACAATGTCCTCCAAGTTCTCAAATTTACCTCGGGAGGTGCGGGATTAAGTGTTCCGGTCTTGTCACTTGAATCGGTTCAAAATTACAGCACAGACCATTTAGCCAAGTCGGACTCCGGCCCTTGTGGTGCCAATTCAAAACAGGAGCGGCACCTTCGTCGCCCATAGCTTTCGGGACTTCATCTGATGTTCCCGTCGGTCAAATGGCATAAACAACAACAAAAAAATGCAAAGTAAATATTTCCTTACCGTATTTTCCTACACGTTGCAGAGTGCAACCGCTATTCCCCTGCTTCTGGTATCTACCGAATCTATTGTGTATTTGGTATCACCACAACAGGTGTTCATGAGCCACAATAAACGTAACTCGATGAGAGGCATATCCCTTAACGGAATTAATTTTTTCTTTTAGCTGTAAAGGCCATAAAAAACTATCGTAATTTTCCCTATTCCATCATAACATTATTTTAGGGAATACCCATACGAATCAGTTTCTAACTAATTCCTTATTTCTTAACTACCTGAATATCCGCGTTTCTCTACGGAGTACATTCGAATTAAATACAACAGTCAATGTATGGAATTAATGGCATATTATATATATATATATATATATATATATATATATATATATATATATATATATATAGATATAGATATATATATATATACATATATATAATAAATACAACAGTCAATGTATGCAATTATTTTGTATGTTTCTTATCCATAAAGCATTCTAATTTGAATTAAATTCTAAAAAAACTTTCCATCTCAATGAGTCTAGTGGTTGAATTTTATCTTTTACCGTATTTTAATATTTTCTTTTGTCAATTTATTTCGTTGTTATGCACGTGACGCAAAATTAATTTAAAGTACCTCAAAAAGAAAAGAAAGCAAGTGATCAGCATTTATTAAATTAAATTCTAAAAATTCATCTTTAAAAATTCACCAAAAATCAGAAAATAGAAGTAAGGATTCAATAAAGATTTCATTTTAAAGGAATTTTTATGATCTTTCTCGTGATGTAAATTTTATAACCCTCAGATTATTATTTTAAATGCAAACTTTAAAGAATGTTACAAAAACAGCTTAAAAATTTACTTTTAAAAAATCAAAGAATTTTTCCAAAATCTTTCTTAGTGCACCCCTACACTGTAAGAAAAATCGCCATGCAGAATTTCAGCCCTTTAGGTCCAGCGGTTTGGTCTGTGCGTTATCTGTGAGTCAGTCAGTCAGTTACGGAACTGTTATATATATATAGACTGGTCTAAGTTGAAATCTTGGTGTCGTTCTAGTAATACTCTATTCTTATTTATATGAAAGGTTATGATTTTTAAAGAGAAAAACCTTCTTTATTGAAATTTATTTATTTTTGTTACTTTTCCTATTTTTAATTTGCTGAAAGGTATATTTTTCATTCATTTTTCTTCTAAATAATCTCAAATCGCGATCAGGTTTAATTACTTTAAAAATATACATCGAGAAATTTGATCCTGCGAGACTTTTTCGAATAATAAATACAGTGTGTGTAAAAACTTTAGGGACAGCAAAAAATTTTATTTTTTTTTGATAAATTTCAAATCAGATGAAAAAAAAGTATACTATAATGTGCATCATAAAGTTGAAAAGATAATAAAGGCAACAAAATTTATCTGTAAGTATTTTATTACGAAAATAAAATAATTATACAAAAAGAAATATACTATTTCGCCTGTGTAAAAACTTTAATGTCAGGAAAATAAAATCAATACAGAAAGAAAGAAACAAATACTTAATACGTTGTGAACCCACCACTGCTTTTATTGACCGCAAATATTTTATCTTTCATGGACATTATTAATTTTTGACACAGTTCGGGACTGGTTTTGTATCATTCATCTTCAATCGTATATCTGTAGTCTGAAGCTGGGGGAAAATGCCTTCCATTTTTGCAAAGTCCTCTTTCTAGATCTCCTGACAAGTTTCCTATAGGGTTTAGATCAGGACTTCTGGGTAGCCATTGCAAAACTTCAATAGTTTTCTTCTGGAACCAGAGTTTTGTCCTACGGCTTGTGTGGATAGGCTCATTATTTTGCTGATAAATCCATTTCCCCTATGAGAAGTGTTGCAGCAGGTGAAAGATTGTCAGAAAGAGTTTTTAGATATGTCTTTGAATTAACTTTTCCTTAACCCCTTCCGTAACAGCATATGTATATGAATATTACATGCAAAACCAGTTTTTCGGGCATTTAGATTTAAAATATCAAGTAGTAGTTTTCAGATAAATGAGATGCTTTTATTCATATTAATAAGAAGAGATATAGGTATCGATATTTAATTCGATATATATATATATATATATCAATATATAAATCAATACATATAGAAATATAACAATATCTGCATCGATTTATGTAAAAATTACATAAAAAAGTTTACAGTTTTGTTGCCTTTATATATCAATATCTAAATCGATGCATATAGAAATATAACGATATCTAAATCGATACACATAGAAATATAACGGTATATAAATCGATTCATATAGAAGTATAACGATATCTAAATCGATTCATATAGAAGTCTAACGATATCTAAATCGATACACATAGAAATATAACGATATCTAAATCGATACACATAGAAATAATAACGATATCTAAATCGATACACATAGAAATAATAACGATATCTAAATCGATACATATACAAATATAACGACATCTAAATCGATACATACAGAAATATAACAATATCTACATCGATTTATGTAAAAATTACATAAAAAAGTTAATTTACAGTTCTGTCACCAGTGGATCCATACGTGGATCCACTGGTACAGAAGGGGTTAAAACAATGCAAGTGATCCCACACCGTTAAACGAAAAGCAGCCCCATGTTATAATGGATTCTCCACCTAATTGACAGTTTGAGAAAATTCCTTTCTCTTTTCTCAAATCATACCAATAATGCTTCAAACCATCAGGATAATCTAAGTTCCACTTATTTTCATCGGAGAAAAGCACCTGCAGCCGATTGTGGTCCCAAGTCATCACTTATCTTGCAAACTGTAAACGCTGGGTTTTGTGTCTAGTCGGAAAAGATGGTTTACACAATTTTGCTGTGTATTGGAAATTCTCAGATCGAGTAATTGTACTGCAGATTATTTTCTTGCACACATTGAACCCAGTTGTTCATAAAATTTATTTACTTGAGTATTTTCCAGTTGATGCTCACTTTAAAACTCCCCTTTCATCTCTGGGTGACAAAGCTTTTGATTATAGTTTTTACACGCACTATAATCAAAATAGTGCTCCTTGAAAAACTTGCTCTACTTTGAAGATTTCTCCAATGAAAATTTTTTGATTTTGTTTTGTATATTCAACATTTCTTATACGTGAATTCTTACTGCCATTCTCCACTTTTTATAAAATGTAAAATTTATGGTAGATTTTTTGCCCTCTTAAGCTAGCGTTCACGTAGCAAGCAATTTTCTGAATATATTAAGAGACACATTGTGTCGTTATGTATGCGAAAACATGATATGCTGTGTTTGTATGGAAACAATGAGGAATTATTTGAAGCACACCTTACTTTTATGCAGTAAGGAAATATATTTGTACAACATACATTCGGATAATAAATAAAATGGAATAAGGTGAGGAAAACGAACACTAGTTTACCACCATCCACTCCACAGAATATCTTTTATCCAGAGTACGGAATTTATGGTCCTGTTTTGAAGCTTTTTAGGTCGTAAGTTCTCTGTTGGCCGCGGGTGGAGAAACGCTTTCCTTTAATCCAGCCGATTTCTTTATTCACTTTTTTTAGGATACAGATAGTGAATGCAAAATCCTGGTTTTTACGTCTTGTTTCGACTGCATTGATCGATTGTCTCATTTGCATTTTTATTGAAAGAAACAAAAATGGTATCGCTGTTTTGAATCTTGTCGAGATTTGCGAAGAAAAACCTTTTTCTTCGCCATTTAAGCTTAAGCGTGGTTTGGAACAGTTAAATAAAAAATCAAAGTTCACTGCTGGGAAACAAGACTGAGGAATATCATTCAATGCCAACTATAATCTTTAGTGACAATAGTAATAGTGCTTTTGTAGGAACTGGGCTGAAGAAAGCCTCAGTATTTTTGTTTCTACTAGTTGACTGCTTTTTGAATTCCTAGCCGGTCTCCTGAGTGTTGCATTATGCGCTCATTTCAAAGCTAGTTGGCATGAACTAACTTATATGTGTATTGTTTTTCATTCATCTACATATAGGCATTCGTAATTACCATGTTTTTATTAACTCGCTTTCTTGTTTGTTTGTGTGTGTTTGTCCAGTACAAACCTTGAAATCGCTTTTTAACTAACTTCTCGACTAGCTAGACATTTTAAACTTTTAGAATACCTCAGAACACGATGACAATGCATTATTTTAATACTCTTAGCCATCTTTAAGCAGGATGGAATTCCTTTTCATTTAATTTTGTTTTGTAGACTTGTGCATCCATCTATCGGCCGGGACGGGAACTAAAAGTTAAACGCAAGTTAACTTCAAATTCTCGAGCTAAACAATTAATTAAGCATTTGATTACTTTCCTTCAAGTTGATGGGATAATTCATCAAAAAATTTTTAAAAAAGTATTTATTAATACATAGAATTGTCAAGTTTATATGATTCAACAGAAAATTTAAAAACATGGTATATAAAAAGTTCTTTTTATCTTGTAATTATAATGCAATTAATTTACAATTGTATAAAACTATAATTTATCGGGTAGGATCTTCTGTACGTCATGCTGATAAAGTATCAACAGCACAGTCATAAATATCATTCTATAAAGACACAGTAATGATGAGGACGGATCAAATATAAACGAGATTTTAGACATCATTCGTTATTTAATTAAATTACAAAGAAAACGTATCTATATCATTTTTCTAAATATCTTCCGTCAACATGTAACACACTTCCGCCAGAGCGTTAACAGCTTTTTTCATTCCTCTGTTATAAAATGAAGTACAATAAAACCTCATTTATCCGGACTAACTAGGACAATAGGCAGTCCGGATAATCCGGGTAAAATGGGTAATAAGCAAAACAAAATCTTTAACTAAACATACTCACCGTTTATTACGATAAAAAGCTATGTTTTGTAACAAAATTACATAGTATTGTTTACAAGACATTAAAAAATATAAAAATAACTTTTCACCTGATTTCTTAACAGAGAAATGGTAAGTCTAGTAAAGCTTTTTTAAACTCAACGAAAAGCATTTTATTACCCTAATTTATTGTACAATCTATGCAGGAACTGTAAAATGAATCCAACTCGAAAGCGAATGTTTGGCGTACTTGTAGTGACGTTCTTGCTATCATAGTTAAAAATTAATGTGAATATTAAATAAAGATGTCTACAAATCTGATCCTGATTATCCGGACATCCGGATCAACGAGGGCCGGATAAACGAGGTTTTACTGTACATGTAAGAAGCCAAATGAGCCCAAATTCTACCTCTTCATCAGATGAAAATCTTACTACTCCTATATTTAATGGAACTAAAACAAATGGTTGTGCCAGGGTGATATATATAGACTGTAGGGGGGTGGGGATGTTGAATATGCTCTAATGTAGTGTCAGTAATTTCTATTGCGTTGCAACAACAGAGTGAGGTTTAGCATCATCTTGGATAAGCGACACATTTCGGATCTTTTTTATTTATTTATTTTATTTTATTTTTATTTTTTAATTTTTTTTTTAGCGGAAGGCTGCTTTAACTTTTCGAGCCTTCGAGGCACCAATCTTGCTGGCTTTTCAACTTATTTCAACTTATTCTTTATCATGTTTTGCGCAATTTCATAGCTTATCTTGGTTTTTTTCACGTATGTCAGGAACTGTTATTCGTATGTCGTCCAGAAAAAGGCTACGAATTTGTTGAATTTCTTCAACCGAACGCTGGTCGACGAAGGATTTTTGACTTCTCTGGCATCGTTTGGCACGTGTTGGGTCATTCGAATATACAAGACTTGCACAGCGTGTCGTTGTCGAACTATGCTAGCCATCTGCGCGAAATTTCAATAGGTTTAGTATTTTCATTCTCTAATTTTATAATAGTGCATTGCGTAACTGCACGATGTATGTTTCGCTCGCTCATCGTTATTTCTACTAAACAAATAAACATCTGAACATCTGACGCATTCCAAATGACCCTGGACACCGCAGATGGCGGTAACGTATTTATTTAATCACGAGAGGGCGCTGCTTTTCCATGCCCTATCTTTGGTTATCAGAATTGAACCATCAGTGGTAGGACACGGAGTGCACATTCCGCGGGTCCGCAGTAATGTAATGCTTGTAATTAATATAGTTATACGTTTGTAAGACCCTTCTTAAGTGCATTGGGTTTGGGTCAATATGTTATTGTGTCAATGATTTTTCACTGTTGCCACAACAAAGAATTTTAAAACGGCTCCCTTGCTAGTAAAAACCTTTAGATGGGCCCGAGGTAGCCTTGTGGTAGCACGTTGCGCCTCGGAATCGGGGTGCTCGGTTCGAATCCGGACGAACGTCATTAAATACCTACTTATCAGGGCCGGATAGGGTCAAGTTCAATCCCTATACCGGAAGGTCATTTTATGAGGTTAGAGAGAATTGAACGAGCCCACCAGATGTCGCTCCTGGGGGTACTCGGTCAGAATTGTGGACGCAACTGGCCAACTCAGACTCCGACTAGTGCCACTGAATATAATTCATTGTGTATATTGCTATATTTTTCAATTATAAATAGCCTGAGATACGTTCACTCTGTTTTCTCCCTAGAATTTTAATACGGCGTTACAAAGCTCAAATCACAGTGTTGATGAAACATACACACATGGTTGCACCACGGATAAGCACATATGGGGAGGGCAACGTGAGATGTAGTCATGAAGTGATTCACCTCATAACTGATAGAGTAAATTTTGACTCAATCATCAGTTTGTAAAGATATTCTTTTCCAACATCTCCATTTTTGCCTTCTTTGATTTAACTCATATATATATATATATATATATATATATAGGTATAAATGTAGGTATAGTTTATATCCATTTTACCCATGCAAATTATGAAAATGTAATTTATTTTACTTGATGAACATATATTTAACAATACCGAAATTTGTTGCTTTAAAATCCAAAAATTTACATTTTCTACCTTAATCCAATAAACTAGCCACCATTTTGTACCTTTTAACAATTGTTGACAGGATGTACATCTAAAGTTTATGCAGTTTACCATGGAATAGATTTAAACTATATAAATCTGGACTACACAATAAATCTGGACTATGTTTAATTTAGCCGTTGAGGGGGAAAAAGGTCTCTCCTTGCCTGCTATCGACAACACAGGGCGATAAAATGATATCTCTATTCTCGATTTATTACTACTTTGTGAAGCTTCCAGGTTCTTTAAAGAATTATAAGCTAGTCTGCAGAAGCTATCTTTCTCGAATTTATATTTTTCAACGTAATGCTACACCAACTTGGTTTTTAGATGTTACGATTCTATAATCTCTTTCTTTGTTTAGTTTACAGTGTTGTCAGTGGACTCACGTGAAACAAAGGTATCAAAACGCTTTGTCCAAAAAATATTATTTTCTAATACACTTTAATTCTACGCTTCAAAATACATTGTAATTTACCCATCTTATAATTTCTTATCTATAAATTCCACTTTTAAAGTATTAGGGAATTTTCTTTTTGGTATTCCGTCTTTTAAATTTTCTGCTTCGGTTTTTAAACTTGATCTGAATTTTCAGTTTTATTCTGCATTAAGGAAGTTATTTTAACTTTTAGCAACACTTTGTTTTACTTTGTTCAAATTTTTCAGTTTGAAATATTTTTATTTCAGTCAGTATCAGTCTTATATTTTTACTCTCAGTGGAATTTTACAGTATAATACATAAATCCTAAGAAATAGAATTGCAATTTCCCTGTAATTCTACGGTAACAGAAGCTGAGTTTATTAAAAAACAGTTAACTAATCAATTATACTCAGTTCTAAAAAAAACAACTAAAAAACAAGTTTTAGTTAATTTAGTTTAATTTAAATTGTAAAACTAAAAAAATTTCTTAAACTGGAACCTAAAGACGCAATATAATTCGTAGCTGTAATTTGATACCAGAGTTGTTACTCTGGGGAAAAAAAAAACCTAATTTGGATTTAATTTCCTGACTCTGAAACTCATCTGAAAGATCTCGGTTTGGTCTCCAGTGTCATGCAAAGCTTCTTCGGCTAATTAGACTTCAACGGTTAAAAAACTACATTTCACAATCAGCTTGCTTCTTTTATCTTCCTGCTCCCATAGATACGTTTAGATAGAAGTGCATACATAATTAGAAAGATAGAAGTTACATAGATAGAAATGTTTCTTCAGCGTACACTTCAGTTGCATGGAGCGTTGTAAAACACTTCGGCACATGTAACAAGATAAAGAACGTATCTTAAATGAAGAGCTTGAAAAGTGAATGGAAGTGCAATATTTCACAGAGTGGCATTAACAGAGTGTCGCTGCTTTGATGCCAAAGTATTCCGGTCTCTCTATTTTCTACTTTTAATGCCCGAATGTTTAAGAAACCTTTATCAATTGTATGTTTTCTTGTACGAGATAGATTTATTGAATCCCCCCCCCCATTTAATTTTAGAATCGCTGCCTGAATTATGGTCTCATTAACGGTCTCATTAACGGTCTCATAAATTTTTTAAATCTATAGTTTTTCTTTTCGCAGCTATTTGTATGCATTTAAACTCAGCCTTTAGTTTGGAATATGTACAGTACTGTGCAAATTAATTGGGACAAGCTTCATTTTTCATAAAATTCTTCCTTTCCCAGGGATTTCCTGCCTGAAACCGGTTTCAACTGCATTTTGTTACGAAGGGAGGTTGGCCTTGACTAGTCTAAACTGGTTTGACCACGTGATCGTCCCGTATAGCATTTTCGCGTCAGTTGCGTTTGAGCTGCTGTAAGAAGTGGTCGATTGTGTGCGTTGTCTGGTTCTCCCGTGTAAGAAAAAAAATTATATCGCTCCCAGGAAAAGGACTAGAATTGTTACCCTTAGTCAACTTTCCTCTTTGACTGTGAGGGGATATTGCTGTAGTAGTTGGAGTTGGAAAATCCAGTATTTCCAGGATTATTAATCAGCAAAATAAGTTTGGGGCAGTTTCTGCAAACCGGAAGAGTAAATGCGGACGCAAACGTAAGACAACACTTCGGACAGACAAATTTCTTGTACGAAAACAGTAAAAGGCATCCTCGCAAGGCAAGTACAGATCTTCAGAGAGAATTGTTGGCTACTGCTGTGAGCGTTGATTCATCGACAATACGACAAAGGCTTATTTTACTTGCATACAAGGCAATAAACCTATTTTATGAATACCTACTAGCTTTTAGTATATCTTCTTATGCACACCTGTCTTTCAGATACATTTATTGGCTTGGAGCAGTATGCAGCAGGGCTTCGCACCAAAAAATCCAGCCGACCCATCCCCACATCATGATAAATTCTGCATTTTCTTCATTTAGACTTTTTTTCGACATTAGTAATTGGCATGATGTTGATGGATACAAAATTCGATGAACGATATCATGTAACTTAGTTTTCGGACGTTGTTAAAGTTCACTGAAAACTTGTAATAATTCCATTTCTTAATAAAACTTACGAGAAGAACTCTGACCAACTGAAACTAAACTCTTAAAGAAATTCATGAAACTTATTAAACAACTTGCTCTCATGTTCTGAGAGAGATTGTGTAAAATGGATACTCTCCAGGTTTTTCGCAAAAGCAGTAAGATTTCTAAACACGCCGTTGATGAATCGACATAAACAGATTACAACGCGTAGTTCTTTGTCTATAAGAAAAGGGTACGAGAGCACAAATTCATTTAAATTCGCTTGAAGCATCATTTTTTTTTATCCTATAGCCTAAAACCACGTTAGAGATTTTAGTACGCCCTACTTTGGACAGATAAATTTGAGCGACATAGTTTTGGATAATAAATATAGAATGTGTTAGGGGAAAAAAACTTTTTCCCTGATATCGACTATTGGGGACAGAGATTATCTTTTCTCCGAGAGCCGTAATTTATGGCCCTGTTTTGGGAAATTCTGAGGTCGTAAACTCTCTGTGCAAAATCTATTCGGTGGAGTGAAAAGAAACACCTTCAAATTTTGTTTCCTCGTGTTTCGAATAGAAAAAATAAAATCTCAATATTACTGTAGTCGTATAATACGTTAAGAGGTAATCTATCTCAACTGTATCCTTTTCTCTAGTTTTGCTGATAGTGCTCGAATGCTCGGAAATACCGATTTTAAAAGGAAGTTCTGTGTGTCACCAATCTGTCAGCATTATTTTAAGAAAATCTATTTATGTCTCCTCCTAAATGCATTATTCGTACGAGTAAATACACATTCTTTATAAAATTTTTAATTTCGTAAGAGCATAGATCATGTTACTAGTACAGGGTGGTCATAAAAACACGTTGCCGATATATATGGACCTCTAGCGGCCGTTCCGTTCAACCGATCGAGATGAGATTTCAGATATAGTTTTTCAGAGGTATGAGCTCGATTTTGTGAACGGCAATTAAGTGGCGCTTACGGACACGGTTATAAGTATAGAAGCTCTAAATTTTCAAATGTCAACGTCCACTTTTTCCCTCGCAAAATGCTCAACGCATGCTAAAATCATAGTGTTGGAACGGTACGTGATTCACAAATAAACGGACGCGTTGTGCACGCACGAAAAGCAACTCTGCAAATGGCCAACATAAACAATGTTGTTACCCACTTGGAAACTGTGTAATCCAAATAAAAGTTTTCTTTTGTCCGATCTGTGTTGTAGTCAGTTATTGGTGTCTTGCTGCTATCATATGAAAATTTCCTCCGTGCGACCGATCGTGTTTTTGTAGACCGTTCGCAGAACTGTTTTTTGTGCGTACGTAACGCGTCTGGTTTTTTGTGACCCTAAAGAGTGTTGGAACGTACAGTTCCAACACTCTTTAGGGTTTTCGCATGCGTTGAGCATTTTGCGATGGAAAAAAGTGGGCTTTGCCATTCGAAAATTTGGAGTTTCTGTATCTGTAACCGTAACCGTGAGCTCAACTTTGTTGCCGTTCACAGAATCCCAAGCTCATACCTCTGAATAACTATATCTGAAATCTCATCTCGATCGGTTGAACGGAACGGCCGCTAGAGTTCCATATATCGGCAAAGTTTTTTTATGTCCACCCTGTATTAACTGTACTATATTCATTAGTATGTTCCATTAGATTTAATTTGAATATTTTCTTCTACATTATTTTGTTTATAAAAATATCCGTTACGATTTTTTATAAATATTTTTTTTTGCATTAATTGCATACATTGACCGTTGTATTTAATTTGAATGTACTCCCTACCGAAGCACAGGTATTCAGCTAGTTCAACTATAAGCGAGTTAATGTTAATTTATTTTGAAGTACTAGTCTCCAAGTAATAATGATGCGTTCGTGTGAAAGACAAAACAATCGCAATACTGTTGTTGAATAACAGAGGAAGCAGCGCTATCTCTCTGTTGTAAATAACATTTACTGGAATATAAAATCCTCAGATATGCTCTTTCTGTTTTCAGCCTGAGTGACAGATCCCTCCTAAAGCTTTATTGTTCGAGAAGCAATGTGTATTTCAAACTAAAGTATATGCCTCACAGTGCTGTAATTCTCTTTCGCAGATCCCTTTTATTCATTTTTTTTTTTTTTTTTTGCTTCGAAAAAGTTTTCTATCAATTTACGGTGGATAGATGCATGCGTGCATCTACCCTCCGGACGGATTCATGGTTAGACAATCGGAAAACCTGATATTCCTACTTATATTTGCTCATTCCTCGATTTTATTTCTCTAGCCGAACGTGATGCGGAAATAGGAGAAAATGAGATTTTAGCTTTATTCAATATTAAGAACTAAATTTGCTTTTCTTTCCTGGGCGTAAACGGAGCTTCAGTTCAAACGGATGAGCCCGATTCATTCATAACAACTCGATATTTTTGATTTCAAGCGTGTTAGTGAACAGAAAATATAACCAAACTTGAAAAAAATATTTTAAGTCTAATTTTTAGTGATACAAAATGGACTACTGACCGGAAGTTGCTTACTGGTAGCAAGTTAGGCTTCGGACAGGGGGTGCTCTGTTCGAACGCCATTCAACACTTCCTGTCTGAGCACGTTCCATCCGTCGATTGGAAAATTCTTTTGTGAAGTCAGTGGGTTGGAGAAGGTACGAGCCCCCAGATGTCACTCCTAAGGGTTATTGATTCCCTTTTCAGGGGCGCCGTTCGCACGGTGCGAACGCCTAAATCTAGTCTTCTTTTCACTTGCATTCAGTGTATTCCAGATAAATAAGCAGAAAATGGCTAGTGCTGCCATCTGTTGTCAGTTAAAAGAAGTAAAATCATTTTGTAACCTTTAAATGGAAACTTTTTCGCGATTTTTTAGGTTAAAAAAATCGGGGGGGGGGGGGAAATATGTACCGTGCAGTCGGTGGAGGTTGTGCCCCTAAAGGGTTAAAAGAGAGATGGCGGCACCCGGATAAAATCTGACTCCGATCCTTGGAGTACCAGAGTAAACTAGAGCTACATTACTCTGCACTGCAGTTGCGATCTAGTCTTCGATGTTCCGGACAGGAGGCCATAAGTTACAACAACAACAATACTTAACGATGAAGGTGACAAAATTTCGATGGCGTACCAAGGAGGCGAGCTTAAATAAATGTTTAATAATTTTTTCTTACAATTACCGATGGAGTTTCAAATTTAACAAGGAAATTCATCTCTAGCTTTCGATTATTTTTTATCTCTTTACAAACCTCCAAATCTTAGAGTATTACTGCCTTTAATTACCTTCTCCGAAATTATATTAATTAATGCAAAAAAAACATTTGAATTTTTATGAAGAAAACTAAAGCTAACATTTTTTTTTTCTGGTTCTAAGCCAAAGAGAAATAAATTTGAGAAATAAATTCTTGGATATTTTTTGAAGCACTTTAGAAAAAAAATTTCGATTCTCGTTTGGAAACAGATTTCAGCATTTTTGAAATATGCATCGAGTATTGAAAAGATGTTAGAGTGCAATTCAACCTAAAATGTCATCAACAGCATTCTTTTTTCGAGATCATACTTTATGTCTTAGTATGAAAAGTCGGATTTTATAATTACTAGAACAATTGAATACAATTCTAGAATCTATATATATAAAACAGCTCCGTAACTGACTGACTGACTGACTGACAACGCATAGACCAAACCGCTGGACCTGAATGGCTGAAATGTTGCATGGTTATTATTCTTATTGTGTAGGGGTGCACTTACAAAGATTTAAAAAAAATTCTTCTTAGATTTTTTAATCAAATTTTTAAGCTCTTTTGTAACATTCTTTTAAATTTGCATTTAAAATAATAATTTGAGGGTTATAAAATTTATATCGCAAGAAAGATCATAAAAATTCCTTTAAAATGAAATCTTTTTCGAATCTTTACCTCCATTTTCTGATTTTTGGTGAATTTTCAAATATTAATTTTTAGAATTCAATTTATTAAATGCTGATCACGTGGTCTCTTTTCTTTTTGTGATACTTTAATTCAATTTTGCGTCACGTGCATAACAACGAAATAAATTGGCAAAAAAATTGAAATACCGTAAAAGATAAAATTTAACCACTAGACTAATTGAAATGGAAGTTTTTTAAGAATTTCATTCAAATGAGTATGTTTTATGGATATTAAACATAAAAATTAATTGCATACATTGACCGTTGTATTTATTTTGAATGTAAGGCATTAATAAAACGATTAGACTGAAGCAACTGAAAATGAATATTCCTTTCGTTGCAATATTAAAACGAGCTTGAAATTTTTCCGATTTTGATTGTTGGTTGATTGAGTCTTAGGGAATTAAGTAAAATATAAATTTAGTATTTTAGGGTCTTTTTTCTGTAGTTGAGTTGAATCTATTCAGGTGAAACTCATGATTTGGCTATGTTTGACCGTGGGAAAGTCTTACCTGTTTTTAATTTTAAATCATTTTTCAATTACCGAAACGAGGGAATCGGGTATCATTCGCTTCCAGCGTGATTTCACAGTTTTTGAACCGATCATTAATAAACGCTTTAAAAGCCAAGCATTCAAATGGGGATTTTGCCGACATATAATCTCTCCGGAAAACACTGCAATTGATTATTCGTCATGAAGATTTCCGACTTTAACGGTAATTCCATCCCCGATTGCATTTGGGCCTATCAACGGAGGGGGGATTAGTTTCTGAACGGCTGTCGGTCCGCAAAATGGCTACGGGAAACATGTGTCATTCTTTAAAACGGTCTATTTCCAGATAAGGTACTCTTATGTGACAGATAAAAGGTGTCATTGCGTTTACTCGCGCGGCCTACGGTGTCATTAAAATAACTGTGCCCTGAATTCAAATGATTCAAGTGATTATATAGTTCGTAATGCGATTACCTTGGATCGTCTTTTCCCCACCTTAGCCATGTTGTTGACCGAATCAATAGTTAAATGAAGCACACGACAAAATATGTGTTTATTTTGTTATCAGGAGAAAAAATGTATAGAAGTAGCACAACCTGCTTATACCTCTTCAAGTAAGTCTGAACTCTAAAAATGCAAGCTTATTAGAAATATATATATTTTCACTCCATATACTTCAGATAATTGAATTTTTTTTATAAAATTGTGTATTTGCAGATTTTACAACTTTTTATGCAACTTTAAATAAAGTGCATATATATATATGAAACAATAACCTTTCGTTATCATTAAAACGTCTATTCAAAATTCTTTCATCTTATCGTAACAGAATACTGTCCCTCATTTAAATCTGATCTAGGAATAACCGAAATAATCTAGTAGTTTTCCCCCTAAAAGCCACATGCAGCCAACAGTTATATAAGGTCGAATGTCGTGGAACATTCGAAAATCGTCCCCCCATATGACGTGTTAAAGTCAGGTGTCAATTTTGACCAATCGGAAGTTCAAACTAATCGTACGCGGGCGAGAAATTTTAGTTTCGCTGGCACTTTGTGTGTTTGCCACGGTGTAGTTAAGATGTAAAACTTGCGCGCTGCGTCCCCTTTGTCCTGTAAATGCCGATCCCGAAAGAGGCCGGAATAGGCTATAATGTACGGATTAATGTGCAGCAACGATGGTATGTAATTCAGTGTAAAGAAAACTGTATGATGCTCCCCGGAAATTCCTGAAAATTAAATATAAATTGAACGGAAAATGCCTCTTCCTTTCTGGTATTGGATTTAAATTATTCTTCTTCGTGCCAGCCACTCATTTTGCTGAAACAACCACGACTACCTTTCTCAGACTTTTTGAATTCTACTGCAATCGTTCCAGAGTTCACCGCTCAGTTTTCGCTACAAGAATTCCGTTACCATTTCATATATATATATATATATATATATATATATATATATATATACATATATATATATATATATATATATATATATATATATATATATATATATATATATATATATATGTGTGTGTGTGTGTGTGTGTGCCTGCCTCCCTGGCCGGAACATGCCAGACCAGGTCTCGACTGCGGGCAGAAGATTTGGGCTCCAGTTTACAAAAGCACCACGAGAGTCGGAGTCCGACTTAGGCAGGTGCCAACTCCCGTTTGACCAAGCATTCCCAGGGAAGACATGTGGAGGGCCCGAACTTTCTTCTACCCACTGACCTCATAAAAGTGCTTTCTGTTCTATGGATCAGTTGTGCTCGTATCCAGCCCACACGCTAAGTTGCTGATTCGTTGGGATTCGAACCGAGCACCACCCCCCCACCCCAGTCGCAACCAATAGGCTATCACGGGCCCAGAATTAGTTGTTAAGGAATTAATATGCAAAATGTCGGATATGAGTGATTCTCAGAGAAGTATAACTGGTAAAGTACTTGCACATGCTTCTTTAAGGGGACTGTAAACCTTTGACTTGTGAAAAATGTTAGAAAATTGACTAAGATTTCATGATTTAATGAAGCAAATTTAATGCATATTCTGGACTGTTAGATGAAACATAGTTTATTGCAAAAAAATATCAAATCGATGTAAATTATTTAAATTAACTAGGAAAACTTAATTAAGTAACATGCTTTTCTATTTTCACAATTACCCTTTATCACTGCGCACATGATAACTGATGCTAATTTTAAATTACCAACATGAAACACACTTTAATTTAAAGAAAACATTTAGCTTAACATACGTATCGAATAACTTCTAATTACCTTCATTTTTAATATTTATAATTAAAAATTAATTACAAAATTTTTTTTTACAAAAATTTCTCATAAAACCTTTAAGGAAAATTTTTATTACCTCTGATATTTTAAGTCATTTTATGTAAAAGGTTGAAATTAACGCTTGCAGAAAATTTCAAGCATTTATCTCGAATATATTTTGAGATGTCCTGCGGGCGAAGTCAGAAAATGATATTTTGAGATGAATGCATCTCTCGATTTTCCACAACGTTACGTACCCGTGCATCGTGCGCGACGTGTCGACGTATTGTTTGAAAAGCATAAGGATAAGGTACCTTATCCTCAAGAAGTAACTAGAGGTATCCTATCCTCAAGTTCCTGTACCTGAGGATAAGGTACATCATCTATCCTGGACCTTAGCTTTATGAAATTTCGCAATTGACTAGTCAGAGAAAATTCCATCTCGTTGCCTCCCTCCAGCATCATTGGCCCAGTTGCAGAGGGGTGGGGGGGATGATACCAAGCTCCAATATCTGACGTACAGGAATTGTACCACTCTATTCCCCGTCGATTTCGTGATTTTTCCACGTCGAATTCGTGTAAAGCCAAAGGTGGGCCTACAGTTTATTAATAAAATGTTATACAGAAAATATCATTATTTTCATATGCTGAAGAAAATAATAAATATACAGAGTGTCCCAAAAAACCTTGACACATTTTAAAAATTTATACAAAATAAAAGCGTACAAGTTAAAAACTGGAAATTCACATATGAGCTACTGTTTATATTAGTTTTTTTTCTGTATCAAAAACAGTTCAACAGGAGGCGCTAGTTGTTCTGTGAAGGCGAAAAGTTGTAAAATGGCTACTCCATCAGCGAAAGCAATATGTGTTGGCTGGTATTTCAAAACGGAATCTGTTACGCAAGCGCAACGAAATTTGGAAAAGATCCTCCAAGTCGTAAAAACAGTCTAGCTTGGTATAAAGAGTGTCTTGAAATGGGAAGTGTCCTTGATAATTGACTCTAGTGCTGAAGAACTCAAAAGAAAGACAACTGCTGCAATTTCATGTGTCTACGGAATCCATTTTGGAATGAACATGGGCTGATTACCAACTAGATTGATTACCAACTAGATGTTCTCCGTGTCATAAAAGTTGCACTTATTAAAATTCATTCAGTATACTAAAATATACTATAATATATAAGGTAACACATATGTGAATTTCTAGTTCCTACCTTGCATACTTTTAACGTAGGGTTACGTTCCTTCATAACGGTCCCCCGGAAAAGAAAATTTCAGACGCTAAAACCGTCCGCCCATACCTCGCGAATTATAATTTTGGCAGCGCACCCACCCCAGTCTGTATCGCTTGGACAAGCAGTAAAAAGAACAACAGTTAAACAGAAAAGTACCAAAATGGGTCAAAATTTTTAACATACATATATGTATATATATCTACGTGCATATATAGATACATATATGCATAACACATACATACATATATACATACAAAAGAGGTAAGCAACGATAAGTAATCCTACATTAAAAACTCCTCGGTAGTTTCGTTAGAAGAGACTACCTGAAAAATTTTTGTATAAATTTTTAAAATGTATCAAGGTTTTTTGAGACACCCTGTATGATATTTCCTTAATATAAAGTAATTAGATTGTTAATTATATCGTCATTAAATTTTAAAATTAAGTTGTCTCACAATGCTGTTACATTTAGAAATGCCTTTTATCTCCTTAACTTACTGGTTGATTGGGAATCCGTTGTTAAATAATAAATGTGTGTCAGAAGGGTCGACTTTGGCAGAACTCGAGCCATAATAGCACTGATGTTAGGGTAAGTGCCCATGAGTTATTTTCCATAAATAATCGAAATTATTTCCGTATATCTAGATTTTATCTTAAGACAGAAGTTTGGGAAAAAAATTCTCCCCCCCCATAAAAAAAAAAATATCATAGTTTTTGTTTTCACATATGAAGGAAATAGTGAAACGGGTCCGAAATTGGCACCACGGGAAAACGTAACTCAGCTACAATTGTGTTAGTATCCTGTAAATTAGGTAATGGCAATAACTTCATCTCTAGGGTAAGAACTACTCCCCTGATGATAGCTGTGATGTATCAAAAGCTCCAACAGGTGTGACGATCTAGGAGCGCTCTTGTTTTTGCTTATTCCTTGGGGTAATTTCTTCTTTATCACTTACTTGAGTTTCGTTCTTGCTGTGAGAGTATTCCCAAATTTATTTCTATATGGACAAGCATTTCATGGTGATTGTTCTTTTTTTAAATATTTATTTACATAAATATTATTATACACGTATAGAAAAAAAGAATGACACAATTTAAAATTTTGCAAAAGATTTCAAAATGTAAAGGGTCTTTAAATTTGCATATATTGGTTGGAAGGATTTTTCTATTTCGTTTTCGTACCTAGGTAAGGGTGCATTATGTGTCTTCAGGATTTATAAACGAATAAATCATTCATTTATTTGTATTTTTTGGTCATAATTTATTCGTATTTTTTCATCGCTTTCAAATGACAAGAAAAAAAATTCAGAGAAATTATCCTTTAGAGCAGAGATTCTCAACCTTTTTTGCGTTTGTGGCATGTGATTTTAAGCTAGGTGCCCTCGTTAGAATTTTAATTTTTTTTCAATTATTTTAATATTAACCCTTTAGAGGGCGCGCCCGTGCACAGAGTGCAACATTTTCGTAATGTTGAATGGTTTGTTTTTACATGTAAGGTTTGAATGTTCAAAGCAGTTTCTATTTATAGTTACACCCTTTGTAATGCAGGACTGATTTTCTGAACCTTGTATTCCTTTCCATTCATTGGTAGTCGGGATTTAACCGTGGTAAACCAATGATTATACTGGATTACACTTACGACAAAAGCAGGAGTTGATGTACTCGATCAAATATGCAGCTCTTACACGGTATCCCGCATATCACGAAGATGGACAATCTCATTATTTTTTAGGTTTTTGGACATAATAGGAATCCATTCACGAGTTGTCCTTAGATCCAATAAACCGGACAGTTTTGAAATAAGGCAATTGTATCTGCATTCTTTGCCTTTAATTATAAATATATCTCAATGTTTTAAACATTTTATAACTTGTCATAAGACGCAGAATTGTCATTCTCACTATGAAAAGCAAAAATGTATTACAAAAGGAATAATCAAGGTTGAAAGAGACGTTGCACTTTCTGCCACGCACGCCTTCATGTGTTCAAAAAATTCGCCTGACCGCTGAAGGGTTAAATCAATGTATAATGTATAGCAGGACATGCCAAATGGAAGTTATTGCTGATTTTATTCAGTTTCAAAATTAGGCATGGAATGTATGCCACTGTAGTGTGAAACTAGACGACTAGGATGAAAATCGCCAAAATCAGTTTTGTTTTATGAATGCGAGACTTGCGACGGATGCTTGGAGCACACGTTTGACATCCAGCCTAACAGCTGTGGGCGCGAGGGTAGCCCATTCACCCTCAGGAACGACTGCATCGATTTATGTCACGATCTGTAGGGCGTGAGAATCATTCATTCAACTTAATATTCATTTTAAGTAGGCCTTACTCATATTTGTTTGTGTATACCCTTAAAAAATCTCGCGGGACACATGGCCGATCTCACGGCACACAGGTTGGTAATCACTGTTTTAGAGAAAATATTTTTAGAATTATAATAATTTTTTTTTAAATTCCCGAGAGCATTTCGCAGAACGAAGGATTACTGTACAAAATTCGTAGAGATAGTGTGAGTATTTTTAAATCCATCCTTTTATCACGTTGAATGCTCGCGGACGAGATAAGTGTTAACTCGTCGATGGAAGTTTGCCGCAAAGGCTCACCACTAGTAGGTACTATACTTGTACCTATCGTTGTATCAAAAGCAATGTATGAGTTAACTCACAGTTGCCTTCAGCAGAAAAAAAAAATTTATGTTACATGACAACAACGAGATAACTCTGAAAATATTTTCAATAAACCAAACGAGTTCCGATTTACTCCACTAAATATCTTGCTGCCTAGGCCGGATATGGGAACGGGCACTCCGTAGACCGGGAAGTCTTTCTACGATGTCAGTGGGAGGTATCCCAGACTTGTTTGGTCTGGCATGTTACAGCCACGGGGATATAAGTCACTAGAACAACATATCTTAATCATGTAAACATTATTTGAAATAGTAGCCTTTATAAAATCCTTCTTAAACTAATATATATTATATATATATATATATATATATATATATATATATATATATATATATATATATATAGTCCATTTCGTGAGTTAAAATCTGATGGCATCCCATTTAGCCAGCGGAAGGAGTGTTCATTAGAGCATCGGAAGCTAATATGCCATTCAGCGTCTCAGACTGACCGGTTAAAGCGAGGAGCATTGCGTGCGCATTACCGCCGTAGTGGCTATTCATAGAGTAGATATTGGCTCATTTGTATGACGGTATTGACTATTTGTGTTCGAGAAGCTTTGTGACGTCTTTTTGAATATTTTGTGAGTGCTGCGTTTCTGCGCCTGTTGATATTAGTTAGCACCTAATTTCGGGAGTTAGTAAGCCAATAAATTTCTAATGATCCTAAGATGCGATTTTTTATTTTAAAGAGGAATTATAACAACGATACGTCTTTTTCGACTAATCTTGTAATGCTAATCGGTCATTCTACTATCGTCTTACAAACGTAACTAAGAGAGAGACTTTGGAGAAACAAGAGACATATATATATATATATGTGTGTGTGTGTGTGTTAAGTTTGACAATCAGAACTGGAAACACATCGTAAAATTGTAGTCGTGGCAACAAGGGTGGTCAGACTTCAGTAAAATTACATTTTAGATAACAAAAACATCAACCTTCTGCATGATAATTCCTTTTTTTTCTTTTCGTAGGGTTTTATTAAGATAAATATTAAGTGGATATCAAAAATTTGTTCTCTCAGAACTTATCGCAAGTCTCACATTCCTAAAGCAAAACTATTCCTAGTGATTTCCATCATAGTCTTCTAGTGTTATACTACACTGAATCTCACGGATATTTTTGAAATTGTATTAACATACAGGGTGTCTCAGATCTCCGTGACCCCCATTAAGGTTGAAAAAGCTTATGCAAGACTATATAAAGGCGGAGTATTAAATTTATATTGCCTCACACACCACTGCATGTTTATCTATTATCCCATATCAAGTATGCTAATAAAAAAAATTATACAGGATGTCATAAAAGCCTTTGTCTCATTTTAAAAAATTATACAAAAAAAGTACACAAGGTAGGAACTAGAAATTCACAAATGTGCTACCTTATATATTAGAGCTTTTTTAGTATAGTTAATGAATTTCAATATGTGCAACTTTTGTGGCACGGAGAACATCTAGTTGGTAATCAATCTCAACCCATGTTCATTCTAAAATGGATTCCGTAACACATGAAATTACAGCAGTTATGCTTCTTTTGAATTCTTCATAATTACAACCGAATATCAAAGCCACTTCCCGTTCCCAGACACTTTTTATAGCAAGCTAAGATGTTGTTACGACTTGGACCTTTCCCAAATTTCATTGCACGTGCGTAACATATTCCGTTTTGAAATACCAGCCAACGCATAGAGCTCTCTCTGATGGAGTAGCCATTTTACAACTTGAATTTCCACGGAACAACAATAGCCACCTGTTGAACTTTTTTGACACAGAAAAAAACTCTAATATATATACGGTAGCACATCTGTGAATTTCCTGTTCTTAACTTGTATATATATATATATATATATATATATATATATATATATATATATATATGTCAGAACTTAGTTGGGAAAGGAATAATTAATTTAAATTTAAGGGGGCTTCGACATTAAATTATTTTCATGGCACGAGAAAAACCAAAGTAATTCAGATTTCCAGACGCGCGAAATAAATAGTTGGTTTTTCCCCGGCTTTGACAGTGACTTTCGGTTCGCAATGAAAGAAAATCGCGTAGAGAGAATTATTTTTAGAATCAGGTACAGGAGTTAGGCCCGAGGAAGACCTTCGGGAGTCTTTTGGGGGGCTCTGCGCATGTGCCGAGTAAGTACACGTGCAGAGTTTGACCGTGAGATGGTCAGAGCGCGGGAGTTTTCGTTGCTGTTGGACGTGCGTTAGCCGGATCTATAATTCAGAAATGGCGAGTGCTCAGATATACGATGTTTGGGTGCAAAGGTTGCTGAAAGAAAGATAATAAACGTGGTTTAATTCAAACTATGTGTGTTTCCTGAGGTTGGACTAACTTCTTTTACGCCACCGGACCACCACTGACTGCAACAACATTTAATATGGCGGGCGTGAAACGACGCTCGACATATATATATATATAGCTATATCAATCAATATATATATATACACTCAAGAGCCAAAACATTATGACCACCCCTACATTTTGCAATGAATTCGCCTGGATGACGTGGAAGGCACGAGATCAGGTGGAAGTGGTATTTAACTGCTGCTGGAGAGTCTGAAGAATCATTCTTTCACTTACTTCTGTGTGTGATGGGAAAGGCTGCGGATCTAAGCGACTTTAATAATGGGCAGATTGTAATGGCTCGAAGGCTCGGAACAGTTATTTCCGAAACTGCACGACTCGTGGGTTGTTCGCGACCTACAGTTCTTAGTACTTATGCAAAGTGGATGAATGACGGTGAAACCAGCAGTAGACGGCATGGTGTTGGACGTCCACACGCTATCAAAGAAAAAGGTCGTCGAGACTGTCTCGCATGGTGAAGCAAAACCGGAGCCAGACAGTGGCTCAGCTGACAGCCCAATACAATGCAGGGCCAAGTAGAATAGTATCGCAGCACACTGTTCAGCGGACACTGTTGGATATGGGGCTACGCAGCAAACGTCCCACTCGTGTGCCTTTGCTGACCAAGCGTCATCGCCAACTGCGCCTGCGCTGGGCCCGGGAACATCGCGACTGGTCCATGGATCAGTGGAAGAGAGTTGCATGGTCAGATGAATCACGGTTTGTCATTCATCACGCCGATGGCCGTGTCAGGATACGCCGTCTTCCAGGCGAACTTTTGCTCCCTCGATGTACAATAGGTCATACACAGGCCGGTGGTAGCGGTATTATGCTTTGGGGGACGTTCTCTTGGGCGTCTCTGGGACCCGTGGTTGTGGTAGAGCAGACCATGAATGCTACAGGGTATCTGAACATCATTGCGGACCAGTTGCACCCTTACATGGTCCTCTGTTTTTCCAGCTGGAAATGGAACTGTTCCAACAGGACAACGCCCCGTGTCACAAGGCTAAAATTGTGTTGGAGTGGTTCCAGAAACATGATGCTGAATTCCAGTTAATGTCCTGGCCGCCTAACTCACCGGATCTCAATCCGATAGAACACATTTGGGATGTCATGGGACGGCAGCTCAGAGTTCAAAGACCACCAATTCGCAATATCTCGGATTTGCGAGACCGTTGCTTAAACATCTGGTACAATCTGTCTCCGGCCATCTACCAAGGACTTCTGGCATCCCTGCCAAGGCGGGTTGATGCTGTGTTGCGCGCCAAAGGTGGGCCAACTCGTTATTGACAGGTGGTCATAATGATTTGGCTCTTGAGTGTATATATATAAAAGAGGTTGTCTGTTTGTTTGTCCGCTATAGAATCATAGACTGTTTCACCCACCGGACCAAATTCGACACAGTTAATGTTTAGTAACCGAGAAAGTTAAATCAAGAAAAACGAAATTTGGACTCAATTAGTTTTTTAAAAATTAATTTTTTAATGATTTTTGTGCCCCTAAGCGCACCTCTTAAATGTGGATACAGCCCCTTCACCACAACCAGTCTAATTCGATACGCGGGGGAAAAGAGGTTTGTTCTGAGGGGTGGTTTGAGAGTTGGTCTGGGGGCGACGGGGAGGGAGGGCGAAGTGTTTATTTTGCGGGGGGGGGGGTGCAGCCCAGTATTTTTCTATGGAATGCATGAAAAATTTTATATCTATATATGTACCCGGGCAACGCCGGGCAATAATGCTAATATATATATATATATATATATATATATATATATATATATATATATATATATATATATATATATATATATATATATATATTCTGTATATATATATTGATATATATTTTTTCGTAAAAATTTTTAAAACGTGTCAAGGTTTTTTCGGACACCCTGTATTCGTGTATGGAGTTTGGGCAACCAGCAATGG
This sequence comes from Dolomedes plantarius, assembly GCA_907164885.2. NCBI lineage: Eukaryota > Metazoa > Arthropoda > Arachnida > Araneae > Dolomedidae > Dolomedes > Dolomedes plantarius. Next base: position 29,940,684 of record OU015495.1, on the reverse strand, counting down.
AGTCAGTATTCATTTGAACTTAAATTTCTCACGATCCTCATATAAAATCTTATTGGATTTAATATTTAGAACTTGAAAAAAAATCTAAAGAGGATGCCCCAAGTTTCTAATCTCATTCCCGAGGGTGCCGCAAAAGTAAAAAAAGATTGGGAACCCCTTCCTTAATTTATTACAGCATAAAATATTTTTTACGACCTATTACGTATTAAACGCCTGTACGTGTGTGCCTCAGAAATATTTACGGAAACGTAAATTCAATGTTTTATATTTCATCTACATCCTCCAACCAGTTTTTTTATTTATTTTTGTTGCTCCAGATCTTCAAATAATTACCCACCGGAAAAATACGCCTATTATACACAATTTACGCCTTCTATTTATAATTTCGATCTCCAGCTCCTGATGCACTTACATGTATTGCTTATACAGCGAATATTTTCCGCCGTGATTCCAGAAAAGAAACGCTTAGGGGAGGAGGGGGGGATATCCCTTCGACTTCATTCCCGCATAAATATTGATAAGAGAAATGCGCCAAGCGACAGGGGGATTACTGCAGGCTATTTCTTGAAATGATAACTGAATTCATATCTGCATCGGGGGCGAAATAAATTTGGGACAAACAGGAAAAAAAATGGCAGGGAGGCTGGGAACGTACTGATGTTTACTTCCGGCAGGTGGTAACGTGGAACAGATAGGATATTTCGAGCTGCTCTTCGTAATGCCTACATCGGAATATGTATGTTCGCCCGTCTCTTGACGCTTTAGCATTCGAATGTATGCATTCAGAGATTTCTTGAAATATTTATTCAAATGCAGTCATAGGTTGGAAGGCTTTCTTTGTTACATATTGTGTCCACGCATGCAAAACGCTCTTTAGAATTCATAAGTGCTCGGCAGTTTTTAAACGTTTGTAATTGTATTGAGATTTATTGTATTTTAGTGCAGCCTTCAATATATGTACATATATATATATATATATATATATATATATATATATATATATATATATATACATACACTAGGGGACCCATGCGACCCTTTCGCATTCGATTAAAATACGATAAATTATATAGCAAGGTTGGTGGTTTGTAGTAGGATGAAAGAAGAACCGGTTCATTTGTAGCAATTGTTTATTTGTCAAATAACAATGGTGCGTAAGGATAATACAAAACCAATTATAAAACGCCTTTGGCCACAACATTGGAGGTGAAGCATAAGACAAAACAGGGGAACATGAGATATGTACACGTCAAAACACCTTTGTAGGCAATATTAAAAGTTAAATATGACAGAAACTCGTGGAAAATGTGATATTTACATTACAAAACCTCCTTGTGCACACTTTTTGAATGTGCCATTTAAAAGCATGCAAGGATAGAACTTTTGTACCAAAAGTCAGTTTTTCACTTCGATTTTTAAATAAAAAATACAGTGTTGCATTCTGAATTAACAATTCGTGAGAAGCGGAGAACTCAGTCTTTAAAATGGTACCTCATTTATCGATCTTGGTTAAGCATGAAGGGAGAGAAAGGGATCGTTAGAGAAAATCACCTTTTAGAAATGATAATGGTTTTTCCATGCAAAAAAGAATAATGTACACCTACGCGAATGTTGCCAATGAAGAAACTCATTAATGAAATCACAGAATAATACTAAAAGCAAACGATTTTTAAATTTAAAAGTTCAGTGCGATTGATAATAGTAATTTAAAAAAAAACTAGTGCGCACCATCTAGGGGAAGATAAATTGTTTATAATGTGTATACTTCTATTTTTAAACAAACAATAAGATATGCCATTCTAAATTAACAATTCACATGAAGCGGAGAGCTTAATCTTTAAAATGTTACCTCATTTATCGATTTTGGTTAAGTATGAAGGGAGAAAAGGGATAAAAAAAACTTTTAGAAATAATTTATATATGATGTGTGTGTGTGCGTGTGTATATATTTTTTGGGGGGAGTGACAATGTACCTAGTTAACTAGAGCGCTAATTAATGGTTCATCCCTTATAAAATCATTCTCGAAATGGCTGGCCACTTTCAGCATTGACTAAGTCACTTGGACAAAGCCCGAAATAATCGAGAACTTACGACTCCTTCGGGCTTTCCCGGCCTATTCGGGATGTCAATAGCCAGTTCACGAATTGTCCAAGAGAAATGGCCAAAGCTAGAAGTTTCGTGGAGCTGGATTATGCAGTAACGGGAGTTGAACTTACCAGTTATATCTCATATTATTACCGCTTTAAAACATCTCTTTAGTCAAAGCGGGGAAAAATCACTTCAAAATCAAAGAGATATGGATAATTTATCTTCGTTAATTCGGCAACGGCCATTGATTGTAGGGCGCATCACGAATGGATCGACCGAAGCCCGAAGGAGTCGCAAAATCTCGATTATTTCGGGCTCGATTATTTGAGGGGAAGGAGTGGGGGAGAGAAAAGGGATTGCCACAGGCTCTCACAGAAGTAGTAAGATTTTCTGTTCCTGTTTCTATGTTCTCTAATATCACTGTAAAACTTAAATGAAAGCCTGATTTCAAATTTTAATGAGATTTTCAGGTTCTTGTAGCAGTTCTCAGTTCTCATAATCGTAACATAATGTGTTTTTCAGTTTCAGTGAATAATTTTTGCAATATTTTCTTATAAACTGATTCGTTAGTTTGACGTCATATTCCTACGACACGTTATCTAACCATTTATGCTATCTCAGTTCGTGTATTAGTGGTTAACTTATCTGGATTAATTACTAACGCAGAAAAAAGAGAAATGCAATCAGTAAAATGGTCATAATATGGTCCTCTTGTGACGTGCATCTCATTAATTCCCTTCCTGTCGTGGTCAAAATGCGGTTATTTTACACTTTGTGCCATAAAATCCGACTTTCATTTAACCTGGAATCCGCTGTCCCAGAAAGTCCGATAAACGTTGTTGATATTTCATTTAGTACGGAATATAGCCGAAGATAAGCGTTTCCCTGCTGCAAGATTACACTTCGTGCGTCATTTATGAGTTAAATACAGGATGCGGCAGAAAAGACCTCCCCCATTTCTGATAAGGAGGGGGGAGTGATGGGGGTAAGGAGACCGCCGGAAGTGGCAACAGTTCGGACGGATTTTCGAGTAGTCAGTGGACTCCATGAGATGGTCCAGTGATCGTCGCGGTTTTTCTAAACGATGCGTTCTTTAACCCCTTTCTCCTCGCTCCCGTCAAAATTGCGGGGGGAGGTTTCGCCCTCTATTTGTCCTGCCCGTGATATTTCCGGGCTAGTGTGTTCAAAAGTAATGCACCAAAAAGATTAAAAACAATCCATTTCATTTACTTTTAAAATTTTTTATTTCTTATTTTATATACCAGATGGCAGCACCAGACTATTTATAATGTAATTGGGGAGGGATTTTTTTAAACTAGATGTTTCAGATCTAGAACTAAATGGAATCCTCCGGAAAAAAATAGGCACTTTTTTTACAGTTTTCATGGAAATGATGTGATCGTTAAGGGGTTAAAAACGAGCGATTCTGTCACCAGGACACGGTAGGTACTTAGGAAGTGCTCTGCAGCTGATCCCGTTCCTGGTTGAAAATGAATCCTGCGACGGATTTCCAACGGGAGAGTAAGTAGGTCTCCATCACCGAGGATGCCTAGTCGTCCCCTCAACATGAGACCACCTGTCATTGGGCATCGATGCCGCTATTCGTGAGGAAACTGCTGTCATTCTAGCAGAGACGACCAGCAGAGTTATTGAGAACGGTTTCGGCAGTGAGTTGCTCATAACGGACGCCACATGGGTGATGTTAATTTCAAAATCTGGTGAAAATAAAAACTAAGATTGTTAGTACTTTTCGAAAATGTAAAAGTTTTTTCTGTAAATTGTTTTGTTCGTTTTTAGGACCATTTTGTGTAGGGAAGTCCATTCTTCCGTACCCTGTACTATAAAGTTATTTGCATATCAAAATTGTTTGTATTCACATTAAGTTAGAGGAAGAGACTAGTGATACAGTTTTGGAGTGCAGTTTTTTGTTGCAAAATTCTTATGCCTGATTTTATGATACTTGAAATTCTGCCATTTTGGTTATAGTTACAGTATTTTCAATAAATAATATTGATTTTCTAACCAAATTTAGAGATGACTTTGGCATCCAAATCAGCATTCTCCACATTCCTCTCTTAGACTGAGGCAGGCTTCCAGAACCATTTTATTTTCCAATTTGGAGGAGACACTTGTCGTCAAACATTCTCCTATACTACGCCGCAATTTTACTGCCCATTTTATTGTGGGGGGACCATATAGGTGAACAGCATTACCCCCTATGATGGGACGACACGAACGGAGGCATTATACGTGGCGCGACGCCAGGATTCGATCCGAGCACCCTCAGCAACGAAAACCAGCGCACTGTACCACTGGGCCGCAACAAGCCCAGAACCTTTTGTTATTTATACAAAACAATTCATAGAGTCCTATAGCTATCCTGTTTTAGTGCTATCATATATTACCGTATTGACCATTCAGTTAAAATGACATGCTATATCGACAAAATAAAGATATGAGATTAAACATATATATATATATATATATATATATAGATATATATATATATATATATATATATATATATATATATATATATATATATATATATATATATATATATATATATATATATATATATATATATGAGTGTGTGTATGTATATGTTTATATATATATATATATGTGTGTGTGTGTGTGTGTATATATATGTGTGTGTATATATATATATATACAGGTATGTATATATGTATATACCATATGTATCCCATGTATCCATGTATGTGCCTATTTATTATTCAATTAAGCAATCGCCGAATTTGAGGAGAAGAAATTTGAGACATCGTACTTAGTGTGTTCCCTTAAATTTGCATTGGACTAGAATATCGTCGCCAAAGTACGTGGCATTCGGTGAAAATACCTCAATTCCATCCGGGACCGAAATGTGAGCGGTCTAATACACGTACGTGTATTATTCAAACGCTTCACGGAATGCAGAGGAATGATTTACATTTCCAGCCTCATCGGTTTAAATGGAGTCCCTCGCGATTAGTATATGACAATGGCATAGTCTCAAAATCCTAAAATAGAAGTTAAGTAAGAGGAAAAGAGGACACTAGTGTCACAAATGCTTGAGGGGGAAAAGTAATTATGGTGTCGCATAGTCTCAAGCTATGAAAAATTAAATATGCCAATAACTCCCAAAAAGTAAAAATTTATAATTAATATATTGAAAATTGTGACAAATATCGCATTATGTAAATTGCTACTTTACATGTATTCAGTTATGTACGTTAGATGCATTCAGTAAGTATTTTGTATGCATTTAGTGATTACTTTACATGCAAACAGTTAAGTAAATGGCTGCATAAAAGAACTACGCAATTTGAAAAGATAGATAATATAGATTTTTTGCTGCTTTCCAAAGGCGTAAACATCCGATAAGTATTATATAGATATCTGTTAGTATCATGTGTTCTCGACACGCAAACGAACCCAGGAACCAGTCAAATGGATCTAAATATCTTATCGTATACTCAATACAACATAGGGAAAATAAAGATAAATCAAAAAGATTACTATTAAGGAATTTCCGTCATCGAAATCAGCAACACTATAACTGAAAAGTTCAAGAATCGCTCACACTACATGAGACATGTATGAGGTCTTCCTAAGCAATATTAAATGTATACATTCCAAATATAGTATGTGCAATGTATACATTCCACTGACTAAACTATGAGAGTCAATATGTTTCCTTTATTTGACAGCTAACACTTAATTCGCAAAAGGTAAGTTATTTATGAAAAGTAAAAAAATCAAAATCATAGTCCATGTATACATTCCACTGAATAATTTCCGAGATGTAACGAGAAGAAATTATTTTGTTATTTCCCCGACCAGATGCATATATTCAATTCGCTACAGCGTTGATATACCTAAACTTATTGCCAAGTTAATATCTGTATTGAATGATAGCCTTAAAATATCTAAGTTATTCACAGCACTTACCGAATCGAGTGGGAAAAAGCAGTCATTTATAAACACTTAACAATTTCCAATATAGAATTTTGCATAAAGGTGATTGCGCTCGATTAGAAATTGCTTTATCATTGCTTTTATCTCAAAGTCCATTAACAAACGTTTCCATACACCCTTTTTACCCCGATTTCTGCTTTTATTTGCTTCAACCTATTATCCCGGCGAGTGCCTCTGTGTATTCTTTCTTTTTATTGTCGAAGATTAGCTTGTATCTTTTGTGATCATTCAAGCTTTCTTTCTGTTTATCTTTCACTGTTCTCTTTGAGCTTAGCTTTTTTTGTACTCCCCGTTTATACAAGTTAAGAGATATTTTTCGGCCGTTTCGTCTGTTTGCTTGCTTTAAATTCTGATTATTACAATAACGAAATAGAAAAAAATCTAAAGCTAAAGTATTTTTTTTTTCATTTTACTTTTGTCATTCGAGAACATAAAGTTCGAACGGGATTAAATAATTATATCTCCACGAAATACTTTATTATTTAGGCAGTAATGCATTCGGTTTTCGCGGAATTTTTCATTTACGAATTGGGAAAACATTATTGCCCTAATATATAAATTGATTAAAAATGTTCCCCATTTTTTGTACGATTCGCGCCACATCTACTTTCTTTAGTTAGTACAGTTGAATCCCCTTATAGCGAACCCGGTATATAACGAACCCACGGATATAAAGAACGAAAATTTTGGTCCCGCCATTTTCTTATTGTGCATAATTTAATTAGTATTTTGTCAGTTTAATGTAATCGATTTCAGTCGATTTAATTCATTAATGATAATTTTTAATAGATTTTATAATTTTTTAATACATCATTATTGAATACACATTTAAACTAATGAGTTATACATTTTGTGAACTCTAGCTTTTTTTCTTAACGGTTCGGATGAAGTGAACCCCCGGTTAAAGCGAACAACACCTTTGGTCCCTTGAATTTCGTTATAACGGGGTTCGACTGTACCTGATTTTAGGAAATGATGATTTCCAATTTCGATGAGTTACCATTCTTTGCCTTCCCCACGGGGAAGAAAACTAAACATGACGTGTAAAATATTTATATTTGAAAATATAAATATTTAATATTTTTAGTATAATTATAGTTACAAATTTGTAAATTTTATATTTTTAACTATGCATATTGATAAATATTTGAATTTTCTTAATAACTTTCACTTAAGCAATTATCTTTTTGAAAATTTGAGTTGCTCGAGAAGGTCAACAAGAAATATGTGCACTGTATTCTCTTTTTGAACGGGTGATACGTTCCAGACACTTCCGTGCAAAACAAAACGTGTAAAAAGAAGCTACATTGCACATACGAAAATTGGTGATACGTTCCATCTAAATGTACTTAATAAGAAAATGCTAACTTTCATATGAAATTTGTATTCGATCGACTGAACTCAAATAAATACGTAAGAGGAAATCCAAAAAAATCTTATTTTAATTATGCTTATACAGGTTATTTTTTAAATGAAAAAAGTGCGGCATTCTGAAATGGTTAAAAATAAATTTAATTTATTTTTTATTAATACATACTTTCGTATAAAGTAAACATTCAGTGTTATGATCAGACAATAAACGTGCCCGTTTTCTGTTGTCTTTCGGTGGAAAAAAATATCTCTCGTTACTGGAATATATCTAGAAGTGAATCTTGACTCAAATTAACATCTTGTGTTTCTTTTGCTTCATTGGTTTGAATACGAATTCGGCTATCAGACGCTCCGATTTTATTTTTGTTAGTTCTTTATATGATTCTTTATTACGTGACACAATCATTTTTAAATCACATTGGAATTGTACAGCTCGTTCGACATTGTACTCTAAATATTAGACCATAAAAAATTAAAATAAAAAACTAAAGGAATATATATTTTTCCCTCTTCGAGCAATCTAAATATTAGACCATAAACAAAATTTAAAATAAAAAAAGGGAAGAATTTATATTTTTCAATCTTCAAGCAGCCTAAATATTAGAAAATAAAAATAATTAAAAATTAAAAAGTAAAAGAATTTAGATTTAAGTAATCTAAAGTAACTCTCTACAAGTAATCTAAATATTAGACTATTAAAAAATTAAGAAGAAATTAAAATAAATTAGATTTTTCCTCTCCAAGCAATCTAAATATTAGCTCATATAAAAAATTAAAAATAAAAGTGAAAGAAATTGGTGATAGGTTGGTAAAAGAAATTGGTGATGAGTTTTCTCTTCTTCAAGCATTCTAAATATCAGACCATAAAATAGATTAAAAATAAAAAAGTAAAAGTTTTCTACTTTGCGAGCTGAAGGGAGTGTTAATCGCCAGCCACATAGAAAATAAAATTGAGTGTAACCTGTTTTGGAATGAATTTACCCTAGAGTAATTGTCTATAATGTCCATGAGAAGTGTGAAACTATTGTCCATGCTGGTACCCATCAGTCTTACTGCGGTTACCGTGATCATTTGTGCACACACACACACACACACATATATATATATATAAACAATATTCATTTGTTTTTGTATAAGTCTGAATTCTACCGGGTGGGCAAAAAGTCCGTAAAAATCAGAAAAATAACCAAAATAAAAAAACGCTGGCAGGGTTAGCATCGCTAGGTCACGGGATTTTTTTTAAGACAGGAAATAAAATAAATAAAAAAACAGCCGACAGGCGGCGCTGACGTACACAAGTCAAAAAAAAAAGATACGCAAATATCGAAAAGAGTGCGTCTAAATCGTGTATTACAGCAGTAGGTGTTCCACATGACCCCCACCACAGGGGATAATACATTGCAGGCGAGTCACAAATCCAGCAACGGCAGACCATAGGACCATAGGATCAAATGGCTAACTGTGTTGCCTAGGCCAGCGCCTTCAGACACAGATATTTCATAATTATATCATCGAAGAGCTGAATTTCCTCAGAATATAGAACAGAAACGGCAGAGTGCAGCAGGTCCGAATATATACATGACACCTCTCGGCGGATCGCATCTTTCAGTTCCAACAGATTGGAAAGACCAGATAGATACACCCGGGATGATACACCCGTTGACTTGTGTACGTCAGCGCCACCTGTAGGCTGTTTTTTGAGTTCTTTTTTTTATTCCTGTCTTTAAAAAAATCCCGTGACTTAGGGATGCTAACTCTGAAAACGTTTTTTTCATTTTGGTTATTTTTCCGGTTTTTATGAATTTTTAAACTTTTTACTGACTTTTTGTCCACCTGGTATTAAAATTCCTTTGTAGGTTCATAAACACGTTGTATTCTAGAAATAACGGAACGCGGTATTTTTCTCCGTGATTCAGGAATAAAATAAATTGAAATTAAAGACCAGGACGTTTATTTAATAAGTAGGTACATTTTCTATGAATTTGAACTAAAATTCTCATTTTTACTAAATTATGATAAATCAGTGGACCGCCATTTACTTCCTACGGGGCTGAGCTGGCCGATTCCTGTATTACCGTGATGGACAATGGCTTTGGGCTGGCCTTCATTACCAACGTCTGCGGTTTCGAGCCCCGTGAGCAGTTGAGTTCGGGATAAGCTTTAATCGGAAGGCTCCATTCTGTCAATCCTTCGAGCAGCTAAAGATGACCGTCACCGTCCAATTGGCTCCTGAAACCGCACCTCTTTGCACTGGACTCATAGCGGAAGAAAAGTTGTAAAACGTATTACTATTATATTTTTTATTTAAAATAAATTGCGTGTGATCATAAAAATGGCGCTTGTATGTCCTCTATATAATAAATCTATGTTCGGAAATAATAATTATGTAGTTACTAAATAATAATAATAATAATAATAGTTATGTTTGTTTAACAAATTTATTTACATGAAATTTATAGTTAATTATAATTTCCTTCATTTCTATTATCATCTAAGTACAATATTTGTGTGACTTTTGTTTTGTTGAAAAAGCAATAGCTGAAAACTATACACTGATAACGCGATTCAAGGAATTCCCCGATTTAGAGAGATGTTTTTACTATAATCAGGATCAGGTCCAGGCCAAATAAAGTACACATAATTTTATCAATATTAATTCTTGAAAAAAAACAAACTTTTTTTGCAAGAGTTAGCAAACATCAGTATTTCTCACTACACTTATTTCTTGTTCGGAAGATTTGTCCATTATTGTTCGGTGACCGTAACAGACCAGATGTGTTCATCTCCACTTGTTTTATTTTATTTTTATTTTTTTTTTTATCTTGACGCAAAAATGTGTTTCCTAAAATTACAAAAAAATGCCGACTAGCTTCAGAGGTCATGGGGCTTCTTCTAAAACAGATTGTCTGTAGATATTTTCCGACATTAAGGGGACAAGGGCATTTAACCTACATTTTTAAAATTTTTCAATTTTCTACTTTATATACAAAATGAGAATAATTTGTATTATTTTTTACTACATTGAAGACCCTTAGAATGCAAAATAAGGATTTTCTGACGGAATAAGTTTTTAAAAAAAATTTCAAAATTTCTGGCATTTATTAAGATGCTCCATGTGCATTCCAAATCATTTAAAAAACCTTAATTTTTTATTTTAAGTTTACCTTACATATATAAACATAATTGTGCAATAATTTTTTTTATGAATCTAATGCCATAAATAATTTTTTTAATCTGTCTGTAGTTTTTATTAAATGTATTTGCTCTATTTCATGGTCTATAAATTCGAAAAATATTTTTGGTGTCGAAGAATGATGAACAGGTTTGGTGAAAACACTTCAATGAACAATCCTGAGAAATTTGGAAGACATCAGAATAAAAAGTAATGCGCATGGAGCATTTTAAAAAATGCTAGCATTTTTAAAAATGCTAGCACTTTTGAAGAATTTTTTGAAAAACAGGTTTTGTTGTTCCACAAAATACTTATTTGTCGTGTCTTCAACGTAGTAGAAAATAATTTTGTTTATTCTCCCTTAAGTAAGCTAAATCGAAATAGCGTATGTTTCTTTCTATTCCTTAGTTTCTCGCAACTAAAAGTGTCTTAAACAAGTTGATATTGAAATATTTAATTAAAAAAATTACAATAAATATGGTAATAATTTGAAAATATACTCTTTATTAATTTTAATTTTTGTTTATTTTTTCTTTAATGACATACAAATACATATTAACCTTCAGCTTACGGTTTCCATTTATCCCATTCCCTCTTTAGAACAGGAAATTTCATACATACATACATATATATATATATATATATATATATATATATATATATATATATATATATATATATATATATATATATATATATATATGCAGTGGCACCTCGATATATCGAACCTCAAGGGGAACGAGAAAACTTCGAACTATCGAGGATTTCGATATATCGAGTTTCGATTTATAGTGTTAGGCAGGTTCAAGGAAAATGGAAAAACTTCGATTTATCAAGGAATTCGATTATATCACGGTTCTTCTATATATATATATATATATATATATATATATATATATATATATATATATATATATATATATATATATACATATATATATATATATATATATATATACCGGGTGCGTCATAAATTCGTGCAAAGTTCAAAAATTCATAATAAAAGAAGTAATGCTCGGAAAACTTTTCTGTTTGCGCCAACAAGATGAGAGGGACGTTGGATTTTTTTTCCATGTAAAAAAAAAAAAAAGTTTCCAAAAATAATCGAAAGAGGGCGCTCACACGTTATACTGAGACGTTTTATGAAAATCAGGCAAACTCAAACAGAAAATCAAACAGATCACAATAACATGAGACTGTGCATTTAATTTAAGGTAACAGATGTTCAACATTTCTACCAGCACAAGGTAATAGACAAGTGAGGCGCTTCACTAAGCTCATTACAGCTGATTCTAGCATCGATGACAGCGACTGTCTGTCGTATGACATTTTTCAGTTCCAACAAAGTGGTTGGGGAGCCCCGGTACACACGACACTTCAAGTATCCCCCCAACTAAAAATTTGCCGGGTCAAATCTGGTGATCATGAGGGCCACTGAACCTTACAACCGCGACTTATAGACTAGGTCTTCAGTGAAAGTTTCCAACAGGAACGTCTTGATATCACGTGAAACGTGAGGCGGGGCACCATCCTGCATGAAGGTGACATGTCCTGCCTGCATTGCATGTCTTTTCTGCAATGCAGACTTAACGTGGTCACGCAAAAGCACCCTCGTTCGGTTACTTTTGAAAACTTTTTTTTTTACATGAAAAAAAATCCAATGTCCCTCTGATCCTATTCGTGTAAACAGAAAAAATTTCCGAGCATTATTTCTTTTATTACGAATTTTTAAACTTTGCACGAATTTATGACGCACCCGGTATATATTCATTCTTGGGCTCGTTTTCTTGGGATACATGTTATCCCACCCCGTAAGGAAAGGTTAATATTTCAAAATTAATTTTAGTCTCGCGATATTTGCCCAAAACAAGTGCAGAGGGTAAGAGAGACATTTTATTTTTGATACTATGCAAAGTAAATATATATCCACAATCGTCTTTTAAAATAGTTTGTCGAAATTTGCATATTTATTTGTTCTATTTTTTGTTAACATTTTTTCTGATTTTTTTTTTCTAAATTGCTACAACCAAAAAATTTTCACTGTAGTTTTGAGTGATTTTTTTATGAAAACAAAGCGGGTCACGGTCAAAAATCGTTTGCGCACCTTCGTCTTAGACTATTATCGCATCTATTTCACGAGCTGGTGTTGCGCGAGCCTAAATGGTTCGTTCACATAGCGTCAAATAAGGTGCGTTTGAGTTATTTTTTCAATTTTCTGCGCACAGAGCACGACTGTTTTTTCCCCAGTCCGATCGTAAATCATTTATCTGTAACCGCTGCCATACCTGCGGCTGACAGGTGGAGGGGGGGGGATTAGGGTTCCATTATTATTATCTATCCGGCTTGGAGGCCCAGGAGGGACCAAAAAAATATATGCATTTAAACCCGCAGCGACTAGAATGTTCCAATCGAAATTCAGCGAGAGTTCTTGAACCGAAAATAAATGCATACCTGGGAAATAAATGTCACTGCGTCCTCTATTATTACGCAGATTGAATTGAGTTTAATGGAAAGGAAATAACTTAATCGAGAAACGCATTAATTTGTCGTCGGAACTCGATGTGTGGGTCGGGAAGTACCATTACATATTCAGAACACCGTGACCCCCATTAATGCAGAAAAGGCTTATGCAAGACTATATAAAGGCAGAATATAAAATTTATATTGCCGCGCACACCACTGCATATTTATCTACTATCACATATCAAGTATACTAAGTAAAAAATTTTTACAGGGTGTCTCAAAAACCCTTGACACATTTTAAAAATTTATACAAAAAAGTACGCAAAGTAGAAACTAGAAATTCTCATTTGTGTTACCTTATATACAAGGTGCGGCCATTAATTTCGGGGACTGATCTAATAACTGCAGAAAATATTACATGAAATTCATACCCATTTAATATGTTTCAAATAACTCCAACCTGCCTTAATGAACTTCTGTGCTCGGCTGCATAAGTTTCGGATGCAACTTTTAAGTCCTCTTTCGGAATGCTCTTTAATGTGGACGTCACTGTTTTCTTGATGGCTTCGACATCATCAAATCTTCCTCAATAATTCTCAATCAATAATTGCATCTTATTGCTATTTGGGCTTTATTTACGTTGGTTTTCCTGTTTATTCCTCGAGCTCAAAGGCTGTATTATTTCTTTTCAAAATCCTCAAATCGTGTTCCCTTCAGCAAATCTTTCAGTTTTGGAAAGAAGAAAAAATCTTCCTGCGCTAAATTCGGAGAGTATGGAGAATTCTGTATCTCCAAGACCTCATGCTCGGCCAGTTTGCTAAAGGGAACAATATTTGAGGATATCGAAGCCATCCAGAAAACGGTGACGTCCACATTAAAGAGCATTCAGAAAGAGGACTTTAAAAGTTGTTTCCGAAACTTATACAGCCGAGCACACAGGTGCATTACGGCAGGTGTGACTTCGAAGCATATTAAATGAGTATGCATTACATGTAATATTTTCTGGAGTTATTAGATCAGTCCTGGAAATTAATGACCGAACCTTGTATATAAGAGTTTTATTTTTCAGTATAGTCAATGAATTTCAATATGTGCAACATTTGTGGCACAGAGAACATATAGTTTGTAATCAATCTCAGCCTATGTGCAGTCCAAATGGATTCCGTAAGACATGAAATCACAGCAATTATGCTTCTTTTGAATTCTTCAACGCTGCAGCCGATCATCAAAGACACTTCCCGTTCCCAAACACTTTTTATAGCAAGCTAAAATGTTGTTACGACTTGGAGGATATTTTCCAAATTTCTTTGCACTTTCGTAACAGATTCCGTTTGTAATTACCAGCCAACACATAGTGTTTTCGCTGGTGAAGTAGCCATTTTACAACGTTTCGCTTTCACGGAACCAGAGCCACCTGTTCAACTTTTTTTTTGACACAGAAACAACTCGGTAACACGTATGTCTGTGAATTTCCAGTTCTTACCTTGTATATTTTTTGTAAAAATTTTAAATGTGTCAAGGTATTTTGGGACACCCTGTAAATTATAGGGTGTTACGTCATCTTTCTGTATTGCTAGCCCATTTTCTAAGTTCGTCTTCCTATTTGCAAAGTTTCACATTCTCAACTAAAAAAATATAGCCTCACCCTCCAAAGGAAAAGCGAAAAAGCTGGACAGCCAGATGTTGATTCGGATTAATGACATGGAAGGAGTTATGAGGGAAGGGCTTACGCATGTATTCTCCTCCAATGATCTAGGCAGCTGAGATCGAGACTGACTGACAGATAAGGACAACTCGTCAAGGTGATTAATATATCAGCCTACCAACGATGTCAGACAATCCCTAGAGGGGAAATAACCAATCAATAAGAAGGCTCACTGACACGTGTAGGAATTGGTGGGACTGGAAGGGATAGATATGAAGTAAATGTTTACATTCTCTCATCAGCCTACTTTAATAAAGACATGTGTATATATCATTGTTGAAAATTGCTTTAATTAGAGAAAATAAGATTTTTTTCCCCAATGCTTATCCGTTTAGACATTCGTACTTTATCCGCGAGAATCGTTGGTTGCTATCCTTGGGGCTACCGTACAGGTAAACCCCACACCCCCACCTGGTGTCAGCTCCATTCGGACTCATATATATATATATATATATATATATATATATATATATATATATATATATATATATATATATATATATATATATATATATATATATATATATATATATATATATTATATATATATATATATTATATATATATATATTTTATATATATATTATATATATTATATATATATATGTGTGTGTGTGTATATACATGCACATACATAAACACATACACGCGCCCAACGAGCGACCACTAAGCTAGCTCGGGCCGGAAAATAAGGTTATTGACTCACGAGATTGTTTCGATCCCTGTAAATGTACTTCTACCTTCACAATAGTCTTGATCCGAGGAAGAAAACAATACGTTTCTCTACAGCTCTTTTTTTTTATTTATTCATTTCGTCCTTTCGTGAGCAACGCTAAAGCTGAATGTGCATTTTTATTGTAAAATTTCTAAGTGCGCATGAATTCACAATGCAGGTGAGTGGGAAAGAACTTTGGAAGAAATTGAATGGGGCATTAGAAAATATTTTTTTCTTTTAAATAGCATTTTGTTTCTCTAATTTGGTTAAGAACTTCAACCTTGTTTTTTTTCAAATTTTCAATTTTTATCTCTACATACAAAGTGAGAATAGTTAATATTATGTTTTACTATATTGGAGACGCTTAACAGAATCCACAAATAAGTATCAGAGCGATAAGTAAAATACGATCATTTTTACAATGCTCCACGAGCATTCATTTTCTTTTGATATCTTCCAAATTTCTCAGAATTGTTGATGTTTGTCACAGAAATGTGCATTATTTTTTTAAATTAAAAATATTTTCCAAATTAATAGGCTATGAAAAGAAATAAAATGATGCATAAACGTAAAAAAATAACATTCTTTATAATAAAAAAAATTATTTAGGTATCATACGAAAAAAATTCATTGCACAGGTATGTTTATATTTATATGGTAAATTTATATTTAAAAAATTTAAGGTTTTAAATGATATGGAATATGCATTGATCATTTTGAAAAATTCTAGAACTTTTTTTAAATTAGACCTTATTCTACCACAAAATAATTATTTTTGAATTGTTGATGTCTTCCATGTGGTAAAAAGAATATTATCTTTCTGTAGCGAGAGCCAAAAACTGGAAATTAAAATGTATGAGTTTTAAGGTCCCTTCTCTCCTTAAGACTGCTGTGTACTAACCCTTTTGGATTCACTCACCTCAGTGTAAACCTACGAAGTAAATGTGTCCAAGGATTGCTGACTGGGATTCAAAGATTTTTTTTTATTGTACTCCATCATAGAGAAAGAAATTGTACACCTTGAGTAATTTTTCGTTTATTAAAAAAATGCAAATAATATTTTTAAATTTTAATGATTCGGGTGGAAAAATCAGGTATAGTACGTTTTAACCGCTCATCCATTCTTTTGGTGTATGAAATTTATAATACGAGATCTGTTCCAAGGTGCAGAAAAGTTGAGGCTAGTTGAAAATACCATTTTTATTGGATTATCGGAATTTATGCAGCTGCAAATAATAGACACATTTTCTCCATAGGTTAACATGGAGGTGAGTGAATCCAAAAGGGTTAATACACAGGAGCCTTAAATATATTGCGATGGCGGATCACCTGTACACTCAAAATATGACATATTTTGAGTATTTTTTAAAAATTATTTAAATACTATTGATGTTGCTGTGTCATTACCACGGTTCACAAAATGGGAAAAAAAGGTACTTGAGACTTCGAAAAGATTATAAAGTAATGTATTAATAGTACTTGTATTAACTGATATTTAATATTCCACTTTCAGATCAAAGTTACGAGGCTTGAAAGTGTTTCCCATGGAGTAATGTAAGTAAATATTTTAAAGTTAATTCTTTTAGTTGATTTTTTTTTGTAAACTTTTCTTACTGTGGGGATATCAGTAACCAAATCAGAGTAATGAATTTAAGTGCATGGTCGAGGTAAGTGCGGACAAAAGTTTGACTGTGAATGACTGTATAAATTTGGTTTTAGCAACTAGAAATGAGAAACGTTTGCCAGATTGAACACGAAACCTCTTCTTTCAAAAGACTCATTTTAATTCAAAAGTTTAAAATTTCCAGAATCGAAAATATTTGTGGCATCTAAGATGCCCACTTGCACCCCAAAAATGGCCTAACTTAGTATGTATATGTATACACTCTATAATAAAAAAAAATCCACGCGCCAAGAAGAAGTTGTCCGATTGTAATGAAATTTCGTATGCAAAGATGCTTCGTGTGCAAAGATCGAACATTGAAACGATTTAAATTGTGTTCTATGAATGAATAGTGAGAGCTCCAGCACACCAGAACTGCGCATCTAGCAAGTGTATATAAGGATCGATTCTCGATCTGATCTTCAACTCGCCAAGCGAAATCCAGCTGACAGGCAGCCAAAGACTTCACCCTTCAAAGTTCTGACCGAACCAAACGCTGCTTCACTTTTGGGAAGCATTTTGAAGATCCTCGAGTCAACTAATCATAACACTCCATTTCTCCCATATATGAACATTCGCTCTCCGTTGCCATCTTTTGAAATCTCTGCGTTAGAAGGCGTTGGTCTAAGGAACGCAGTTCATCACAGCTTCCTATGGTCCTGATCTTCAAAATTTCTGTTGGATTTAGACTGAGGATATCTTACGTAGACTGTAACAATTCCTCGCCGAAGGATTCATGTTCATTATGAACATATTTCAGAGTTTGAAAGAGGTCATGTTATCGGATAGAAAGATGCTGGTTGGGTAAATCGAAGAATCGCTCGACATCTGGGTTGAAGCGATGCACCGATTTATGATGTTGGCTAGAGTAGGTCAACAACGGCAGATTTAAGCGTCTAGGCGGCAACGGTCTACCTAGGACCACAACAGAACGGGAAGACAGAGAGATTGTCACATCAGCTGTCATAGTACCGGATTCGTCGTAATGAACCAGGCGACGCGTGATCCGCCCACAGGTGTCCAAAATAACCATTGACCGACGACCGACAGTGCTAAATCTACGCTCGCGCCGACCGTTACGCCGCTTAACCCTCAAGCCTGTACGCCGTAAGTTCCAATTACAGAGGTGCTTAACTCGATCAACTTGGGATTACACTGACTGTGAACGTACAGTCTTTAGTGTTGAGTCCCTCTTCCAGCTGTGCCCTGACGACCACCGAAGACATGTCTGAAGACGTCCAGGACAGCGAGGGAATCCTTTGATGGCTGGATCCCTTTGGTAATGCATGGCGGGACACCTTTGGGTGTGTATGCATCTTTGGCTTTGCATTAGGATTATTCGTGTGCTTGTATGTACGGTGCGTTGAGCCCTTACTGTAAGTTGTGTTTGTCTTTTCATTTTCTTTCGAATAAATGTTTCCATGGGGGAACTCGGGGCCTTGGGATGTCTTTTGGTCTTACCTGCATCCTATTCAGAAAGTTCCCCTTGAGGTAACTGATTTGGTTAGGCTCCCTGATGACGAGACCTGTCGGTTACCTCTATGTCTTTTTATGGTTCAGTTCCGGCACTTATACAGAATCTTGCCTCTGGTGCGTGGATGCCCTGAGTCCTTGATTTCTGTTTGTTTTTTGTCTATATTCTTCTAGTATTTATCTAACTCTGTTAGATTATTTATTTTTAGTTATATATATATATATATGTATTTCGTGCGTGTGTGTGTAAGTATGTATGTATGTATGTAATCTGCAGAAGTGTAGAATAGAGAAGCAGAAGGGAAGTAAGGGAATATACGTAACATAGGAGAAATTTTATGTACTAGGTTAGTGTATGTAAACATATGTGAAACTGCGTACAAATAGGATATATATATATATATATATATATATATATATATATATTTATATATATATATAATATGTATGGGTGTATGTTGTTCATTTAAACTGAAATAGTGTTTTTAATAATTCCTAATTGTTATTAACTGCCATCGTTTCCATAAATTCGCAATATTCAATTTCATCGTCAGAATCCTCGACTCTGAAAGTATCGTTATCAGACTCTAACGAGCTTTCGCGTGCTTCTGTTTTATATTTCCTAGTAGATTAATTCAAGGATCTTTGTGTTTCTTTCGTTCATCTCTTTGCTATTATAAAATCTCGCGAAAATTACGACCATAAATGAGAATTATAATTTAAATCGAGGGAATGGTGTTCAGAAGTCCAAACTTACCACCAACAAGGAACTTTTGCGGAGTAACGACCTGTTCACTTCGAATCCTTAGCGTGACGTAGCGCTGGCGTTAAAAGTAAAAACGTATCAGAGTTATCATTAATTGACCACGTGATATGTTAAGCACATCATATATCATGTCAGCCGTCTCGGAGTCAATAGTAATGTACCGCATTGCTCAGGATGCAGTGGGAACAGCCCTTAAGTAAGATCGGGGGTTTTTAAATTGTCGGGAGCGTTTAAAAATTGATAAGTAGAAGGAAGACCCAAGTAACACAAAACCGTTGGCAAGTCGTTGGCCAACCACTTTCGGGCATGGTTGGCCAACGGTGGTTTTTGGCCGTTGGCGCGAGGTTGGCCCAACGGTTAGCGTTCAGTTGACCCAACAGTTGGCGTTTAGTTGGCCCAACGATTGGCATTCAGTTGGCCCAACGGTTGGCATTCAGTTGGCCCAACCATTGGATTTACAGGATTTGGCCGTTGGCGTTCTGTTGGCCCAACGGTTGGATTTGTATGGAAACGGTTGGCGTTCTGTTGGCCCAACGGTTGGATTTAAATGATTTGGCCGTTGGCACGAGGTTGTTCAACAGTAGGCATTCAGTTGTCCCAACAGTCAACTTTGTAGGTAATCCTACATTAAATTTATTTGGGGCCATTATGCATTTTTCAACCCAGCCAGCAACTCTTTGTTCATCAGGCCAATGGTCAAACTATCCAAGGGTCAATAGTTTTGATATTTTGCTATTTTTCAGCAGATCGTTTACAAAGAGGATTTCCCCTTTTTAAACAGTTTATTAAGTTCTAGTATTTAGCCACCAATAATTTATATAAAAATAGTATATTCCAAAAAGAATTTTTGAATATCCTATTTTATATATTCAAAAAAGAATTTCGGATGTACTATTTTTATATAAATTATTTGTGGCTAAATACTAAAACTTAATACTGTTTAAAAAAGGAAAATTCTCTTTGTAAACGGTCTGCTGAAAATTAGCAAAATGTTAAACTATTGACCCTAGGATAGTTTGACAATTGGCCCAATGAACAAAGAGCTGTTGGCTGGGTTGAAAAATGCATAACTCTTTTCCCCAAAAAGTAGTTTGAAAACGACAAAATTCACTCTTTTATGAAATCAAAAAGTTTCCATAGTTAAATATTAAAAAGGTACAAAAAGCAACAATACATTTTAATTTTAATGTTATTTTTAACAGTTTACATTTTGCTTGACATTGTTTATATAAAGTGTTTTGTTTAAAACACTTTATATCTTTTTGAAGAGAATAAATCTTATAGATTATATCCTTAGTGATATTATAAATCTCATGTCACTCTCTCTCTCTCTCTCTCTATATATATATATATATATATATATATATATATATATATACAATTTATAATATCAATGCTACCTGTTGTTTTTTAATCAGTCACTTTAATACATATATAAATTTTTTTTAAATAAACACCTTTCCATTATAATGAACTGGTGTCAAATTGCACACTCATGCTGAGTTAATATGACAAATACTTTTTGTAATATTACCTTTATATAAATATTTTCTTCAATATATATATAATATATATATATATATATATATATATATATATATATATATATATATATATATATTATAAACACTTTATCTTCCAATTTGTCTTCAGGTCTGATACAATATATACAACTGAGGTCTGATTTTTTTAAAACTTTCCATAAAACTATTATATCAATTTTTGGACTTACCTTGTTTAATATTTTAAAACAGCATCTTAATAAGGCATGTTATATTAATTTTAATAGAACACAACTTTCCATCAATTTTTTTTTTATTTTAACAAAAAATTTAATAAAATTTAATTTTATATTGTCAAAAATACACAGTTCTTTTATCTCTCCCTCCTTCTATGTCTTTCTAAAAAGGGAAAAATCCCTTTATTAAGTCTTCAACGTCAAATTTTTCCGGTATGACTTCTCGCTGGTGAACCAGTCCGACAGAAGCGGTCAATAGAAAAATAAATTAGTACAGTAAATGAGTCAAAAGAAAAATAGCTATATATGCACCAAACAGTCAAACAAAAATGCCTGATTAAGTTAGTTTTTTTAATTTTTTAGAAACAAGTTAACTTATTATGAAATCTAACCCTAGCATTTACTTCATAATCAAAAATTTCTTCATGTTGCATGAACTTGTCTTAACTATTACTTCAGGTATGTATCAGTAAAGGTTTATTTATTTGCTAAATTGTCAAAGCACAAAATAAAACAACAATTTCAAATATGCAAACTAAATTAACATCAGAGACAAATTAGACACTGCACAGATCTTTAATAATTTTAGTACATATTTATTTACATGAATATATCAACTCTCTGAAAACTTACTTAAAATTTAGACATGAAAAATTAAAATATCAAGAGCTATTGGAAGAAATTTCTTTATATTATAGGAACTATTCATCTTAAACTGCTTGCATGTATTTAGCAAAGTTTATTTTCATAAATTAACAGTGCAGAAAATTAAAGAATAATTTGAAATATTTGAACCAAATTAAAATTAGAAAAATAAGATATTGTAGTATATGATAGATAAGATTAATTTCCACATACATTTTACCAATACAACATTGAAAAAATTAAGGTGAAATTTTCCTTCTCTTAACCACACAGTAAATGATATTTTCTCAGTAAATGTCAAATTAATTCTGTAGCATCAAAAGCCCAACAGTGTGTAAATGTATGTTTGTCAACACAAAGCTTTTTATTAGCACAATATCTTTAAAAAAACCAACACTTTAATAATTTTAGACAATATTTATAACTCCACGACTATAAAAAAAAATTGCAAATGTTTGTACAAAATATCAACCCTACTAATGCCTTTCTATCTACTGAACATCACAGTATCTATATATTTAAGTTGCTAAGCCAGACCGATTCTTTGGGCTGTCTGGGAGAGAAAACTACTGAATCAATTTATTTCATTTTGTTCTTAAAAAAAAGATTTTAATCTATAGATGTGTCAAATATGGTTTTTGTAACCATAATCTCTATTAATTAGCGATAATTTATAATCTAAAATTGCTTTCTGTGCATGCTCAGCGACATGTTTAAATCTGGCTTTAGATACTCACTAAGCACGAGGCTGCATAAACTACTGCATAAAATACTGTACTAATTAGATATAACTAAAAATTTAAAAAACATTAACATAATGATTTAAAAATACATATTTAATAAAGTGAATCAAATAATGCTAGTAGGAAACAAGAGAAAATAAAAAAGAGTGAGGAACAAGACGTCAGTTTATACAAATAGGCCAAGAATTCAAAGTAAGATTTTACCTAGATTCAATCATTCATAAGATGATAACCTCACTTCCAATTCTTTCATCTATGGTACTAATGAGATCAGGACTGGCAGTCAAATAAAAATTTCCAGAATTTCCAATTCATAATCTTATTTCCTTTGCTTTTTCTATATGAATCACATGCTGCATACCAGTTCCTTGAATACATGATCTTATAGACAGCTAAAAATAGAAAAATAAGTCATATACCATGGGATTGACAAAATACAGTCTTTAATATTATGTACAAACTTTATAAAATATATTGTCAAAAATATTGCTAAAAATGTAAATATTATAATAAGTAACAGCTAATCAAATGTTAAAGACAAGTGAATTATTTTAATGAGTGATCAGCTTACTTCATAAATAGTCTTTAATATTATGTACAAACTTTAATATATTGTCAAAAAATTGCTTAAAATGTAAATATTACAATAACTAGCAGATAATCAGACGTTAAAGACAAATGAATTATTTTAATGAGTGATCTGCATACTTCATAAATACTTTGTATTGATATTTTACTTTCAAACAAAATATTTAACATTAAATACCTGTCGGAGTCTGAGACAGACAATTATTTTAAACTGAAATAAAATACAATTGCTAAGTTGATAGTAAGGCGAGAAAAATTACTGAAATTTCACCAAAGCAGACAGCTAATTGTATTTTATCCTTGTATTCATAAGCTAGTGATGAACGGACGCTTCTTTATAAATTTGACGATTTAATAGAGTAGGTTTTCTAAATTTATGAAGTAAACTGTGAGATATAAACTTATAAACAACTTAAATACACTTAGAATAAAAGGTTCAACTTCTTATATAAAATGTTCAGTAAACTTTAATAACAGATATTTGAGCATAAATAAAAGTTTATCATAATGTTTTTATTATAAATACTCTAGTTAGAAATAATCTTACTGAAAGTACAAGGTAAGAATCATCAATAAACACCAAATTTGGTCAACTATTCAATTTAAAACTTTCTGAACGATCCGATTAACTAAAGTAACTCAACCATTTAAAATAAGTAACAAAAACAGATCCATGATTTCAAAAAGTTTAAATACAACCATTCTATAAAGGATTCTAAATATACAGATTACTTAATGTGTTCTAAAAATAGAGAAACAGCAAATACAATTACAGTAGTTAAATTTATTATTTGAGGAAAGCTTTGGCTGTTTTTATAGAAGTTTAAGTATTTTACTTAAATTTACCAAGTTACGCTTCATTTTGCTATGCATTTTAGAAAACTACTTGATGCTACTAATTAGCCAAGTACATCCTTTTGTTTACTAAATAAAAGTATATTACTAATAAAATAATATACTTACTCTGGAATGCTTCGTAATATTACAATCACGTGGAATGGCGGACATCCATTTCTTTTTACCGTTCATTTATTCGCCACACGTGCAAACATTTCGCCAAACCAGTTTCTGTCGTAGTGAATAATGCATTTTGTAACTGTTGGCCCAACAGCTTTAATTTGCAGTTGGGCCAACCATATTTTGTAACCGTTGGCCCAACCGCATCCATTTCAAGTTGGGCCAACCATATTTTGCAACCGTTGGCCCAACCGCTTTCATTTGCAGTTGGCCCCTCTGAATTTCTGGAATTTCTGCCAACGGTAACCATTCCCCAACGATGCCATGAAAATATGCGGTTGGGCCAACGGTGTGTGTTACTTGGGGAACCTCTAATATAAATAAATAACGATGCGAAGTGGCGCGGTGGCCCAGTTGGCAAGACCAGCGGGCCAGTGATCTGAACGTCCCTGGTTCCATGTTCGTCGCTGCAAATCCACCCCCGTGTTCGCTAATGGTGGCCGGGGCACGTAAAATAGGACGTGGGTACAATGTCCTCCAAGTTCTCCAAATTTACCTCTGGATGTGCGGGGTCAGGTGTTCCGGTCTCGTCTCTTCACTCGGTTAAAAATGACGGGATCGATATTCTTCGAGGTCAAGTCAGACTTCAACCCAAGTGGTACCTAGCCTTAAAGTGAAGCTACTTACTACCCTTCGCCAAGGACCCAGGATTTGAGGACCTAGGTCCTTTGGACTTGGTGTAGTCTTTCCTACATCAAGGGGATTGGAAACAACAGCAACGATACGAAAGTTGTAAACTTACTCTAGAAATGATTTTAAACAGCTTCAACTAAGATGGATAGTCACTGATATCGATTCAGGCACGCATCTTATTAGTGCAGGTTCAATAAACACGTGACACTTTGTAACCATGCGCAGATGTTATGCATTACGATGCCTACCATGTGAAAGAGTGTATATTTTACTGTACATTAGTAACATGGCACAGGTTAAAGAACTTGGATGTCTTTTACTTGTAGAGGTTCGTCGAGTAGGAGTAACGCACTTTTCCCGACTCACTTTACTTTATTTTAGCGATCATTTGTTTAATAATGGCTTAAAGAAAAGTATTTTGCATATTCGAATGTGTTTTTTTGACTTTCTCTCTGTCAAAAAAAATGTGATTTGAAGCCAAGTAAAAGGAATTAATGCTTCGTTATAAAATAATACACTTAAATGAAAGGAAGTGAATCTTGGGTTTGCTTTAAATAAATTTCTTTAAGTAGAATCTTGAAGAAAAGCACAAAAATAAATATTTGCTTCCTGTCGAAAACTGAAATATCCTTAAACAAATATAAACGCAAGCGCTTAATTATGTTTAAAATATTTTTCCCTTCTATTTTTTGCGTAATTAGAGCTCTTTCAATTATTTTGCAAAAATGGCTATTGATTCATTAATGAAACTACGCATTGAACAAATAATGTTATCAGACTCCTTCAATAGGCTATATAACATTTCATTAAAGAGCTAAAACATTTTTCGACTTTGGGGTGTATTCGAGCAAAGAGAGTTATCTAAAAAACATAAATTTGAATGAAAGATGTTTGCATTTAGAACTTTTTTGTAAAACGACATGCTAATATAAAATTTAATATCAATAGAGACTATTTTATCAGGTGCAACATAACTCAAACATCGTGTTCAATTAGATTAGTGAACTTACAAATACGTACAAAAAATTATATAAATCATGAAAAGATTTATAATTTGTTTCGATTTCATGTTTGAAATAGTCAGAAATTTCTAATGAATGGATTTTGAGAGTTTTTTTATACCTCCATTAAACGCTAGTGATATGAATGTTGATAAGGTATGCAGTTACTTAAATCTTATGAATGCTATTAAAAGTCCTTATTACTTGTATTTAATAGATATCTTTATGTCTATAAACATCTATTTATAAGAAATAATTTCTTACATGTGGACAGTAAGTTATGTGTTCGTAACCTCGATATTATTTATTTTTCCTGTAATAATTTTTTTAAGAACTAAATGTATAACTGAAGTATTAGTTACGTTATTCGAGACTTTGAACATGTTTTTTTTACTAACGTGATACATTCAAGAAATAAAGCAGCAAAATAGTAAGCTATTACCACAGATAACTTTTAAATTTTAAATACATATACGAATCCACAAAATTTGAACCGATTGCTCATAGATCATGCGCTTGTTACGTCATTGTAACGTCGAAGCCTTCATTTGGTTTATGAATGTGTGGTGTTTTATTTAGCGTAAATTATATCGTTCTATAAAGTTGTCTCACTTTGCTGTGTTATTTTAAAGTGGACATTAAAATCGAAATTCCTTCCAGCTGTGAAGTGCGGTCCATGATACGATTTTTGAACGCGAAAAATGATCGTGTGGTACGACCATAATGTGCGACTATAATGCACGAAGATGCAGGGTATTTCACGAAGGACCCCTAACTTCCAAAATAAGTAATTCGGAAACGGTGATAGATAGAATCATGAAAGCAGTAGTGTTATGTTTATTAAAAATACCGTAGAATCTGATACAGAAACCTCAAAACTTAATTAATAAATTAATTATATTAATTTATTAATTATTTATTAATAAATTTTAGTAATTGATTTTATTGATTTATTAATTAATTATTAATTCATTTTATTAATTAATTTATTCATTTATTAATCACCCTGTATATGCTGAATCCTTCTGTGAATCTCTTAAGAAGTTGCGCCGAGCCATTCAGATTCGACGGCGAGGGTAGCTGCCTGCTGGAGATTGTCTCTTGCACGACGCCATTTTTTAAAAAAAAGGCGGCCGCACAACGCCGTCCGCATACGTGCATTGCTTGAATAGTTTGTTTAGGGAATTTTCGAACAACCACCTTATAGGCCCGACCTAGCTCCTCTCGATGACCGTTTGTTTCTCCGTCTGAAGAGATTTTTTGCATGACGGAGTCTACAGAGTGATCAAGAAACAAAAGACGTTGTGAAGGAGTGACAGAATAGGTCGGCGGTGAGTTTCTTCGACAAAGAAATACAAAAGCTAGTCTCACGATACAACGAATGCCTCAATAAATAGGGCTGTTGCGTAGAAAAGTGGTGTAATATACGTTTTAACATTGTGTGAGAAAAATCTTCCAGAAACTTCTTCCTACATATTTTTACACCTAATCGGTTCTTTGTGGATGCACCTCCTATATATAATAAACTAGCTGAATACCCATGCTTCGCTACGGAGTACATTCAAATTAAATACAACAGTCAATGTATGCAATTAATGCCAAATATATATATATATATAAATCGTAACGGAACTTTTTATAGACACAATAATGTAGAAGAAAATATTCAAATTAAATCTAATAGAACAGGCTGAAGAATATAGTACAGTTAATACAGTACAGTTTGAGGAACATTTCTTTTATTGTATTTTAATATTTTTTTGTATATTGTTTAATCGTCTACCGCATTAACAAAAATATTTTTTTTCGTCAATTTACTTCGTTGTTATGCACATGACGCAAAATGAGTTTAAAGTATCACAAAAAGAAAAGAAACCACGTGACCATTTAATATATAAATTATAAAAATGAATCTTTAAAAATTCACCAAAAATCAGAAAATGGAGGTAAAGATTCGAAAAAGATTTCATTTTAAAGAAATTTTTAGGATATTTCTTGTGATATAAATTTTATAACTCTCAGATTATTATTTTAAATGCAGACTTAAAAATAATGTTACAAAACAGCCTAAAAATTTAATTTTAAAAAAATCTAAGAAGAATTTTTCAAAAATCTTTGTTAGTGCACCCCTACACTATAAGAAGAATCGCCATGCAAAATTTCAACCCTTTAGGTCCAGCTGTTTGGTCTGTGCGTTATCTGTCAGTCAGTTAGTCAGTCAGTCAGTCACGGAACTGTTTTATATATATAGATTAAAATTAAAATGTAACAAAAAGGAACTCTTTTTACTTTTTTACTGATTTTTTATTTTATATATACTAACAATGACGTGAACAATTTTGAACAGTCACTATTATTTTTTAATATAATAAGATTAAAAGTGCAACGCTTACTTTTAAAATGGATTCTGAAAAAGTTTTTTTTTTTTTTGGTTTTCTCCTTCACTTATTTTTTTTTAATGACAAAGTACGTCGGATTACAACTAAATTTAATATTTAAGAAAATAGTTTAGAATTCTAAAAAATACTCTTATAAATAAATCTAATTATAGTGGTGATTTCTTTGCTATAAGTACTAAAGATTTAATGAAACCAAAAAATACAGTCTCAAAAGATATTTCGTATTTAACATTTAATAAGTCGCCAGTTCTATACAAATAGTTATCAAAATTTGTTAAGCTATGTAAAAATTTCCCTATTTTCTTTAAAAATATGGGCCATAAAATAGCTTGCCTTCAAAAGAAAGTCTAATAAAAAAAGACAATGAACCTTTTTAAATGATTTATAACACACTAAATTTCTCCGTTATGAAAATTTATTCAGCCCTTTTTATGGATTTTTCAGCCATTTAACACCCCGCAGAACATAAAAAGAAGATATCAATGTCTCTGAAAGTTTAATTTTCTCACCCTGAAAATACTTTTATAAAAATTTCCTTTATGTATATCTCTTTTACTTTTTTTATATCTCCTGATCTTATTAAAATATTTTTCTTTGCCGCCATCAGTTCCGAAAGAAATTAAGGAATATTTTAGCGGCGTCCTCTGTTTCGCCGAGGCAAATAGATTTTCACTTCGCCCCGAGCGATACTCAAATAAATGTCAATTTAATCTGTTTTAATTCATTAAAGTTGGAACGTCGAATTAAATGATGCGCATTAAGTGCTGTTTCTTCTACAATAATTCCTCGGAGGTAAATGGAATGAAGCAGAAAATTGCTCATATATTTGATCTTTGCTTTTCAAAAATAACTTTTTTCGGTTCGTCGCATTCCTATCATACATTTTCTGCTTTAATGTTGTATTGTTTCTGTTATCATTTTCGAGTATATACAAGGTGCGCCCATAAAGCAACCGGATAATTTTTTATAAGTAAGAAAAATATTACTCATATTCAAATAAATTTATCTCCTTCAAAATAATCGCCAAAGGAGTCTATACAATTTTTTCCAACGCTTCTTCAAGTCGTACCACTGTTTATAAGCGTTGGAACTAACCGTTCGTAAAATACGCGTAACATTTGATTTAGCATTCGAGACGTTTTCCCATCTCTGTACTTTCATGGATTTTGCATTTTTTGATTTCAAAGGACTTATTAACCACGAATTTGTTCCTGAAAATCCAACAATTAATCAATATCTTTACAAGGAGGTGTTTTACGATTGAGAAACAAGATAAGGCGAGTTAGGAAGGAACTGTTTGATTCTGGACATTGGTTTTTTTACACGATAATGCTAGGCCCCATACAGCAATTTCTGTACAACAATATCTTGCTAAGCATTCAATTACAGTGATAAATTACTCACCATATTCTCCCGACTTATCGCCAGCTGATTTTTTTTTCTTTTTCCGAAGTTTACGATGGCCATGGAAGGGCAGAGATTTGAAAACGTCTCGGATATTAAATCAAATGTTACGCGTATTTTCCGAACAGTTAGTTCCAACGCCTATAAACAGTGTTTCGACGACTTAAAGAAACGTTGGAAAAATTGTATAGACTCCTTTGGTGATTAGTTTGAAGGAGATAAATTTATTTAAAGGTGAGTAATATTTTTTTTATTTAAAAAAGTTGTCCGTTTACTTTATGGGCGCACCTTGTACTTAATACAGTGACAATTCTCTATGGCGGCCAGTCATCGTTCGGAAAAAATGGCCGTTTGGAGGGGTGGCCGTCGGAAAGAGGCTTCTTCCCTAACACTGGCTCTACGGAGTTTCGAATTCATTCTGAACAAAATAGAGCCGTTGAGAGGGGTGACTGGCTAGAGAAGTTTCACTGTATTTGTAGAAATATACCGCAGTTATTTAAAAATGTTGTCATACCATTTATGGGGGTACTTTTCTTGAAATGTACAGGGTGGTCCAAAATTATTGAGCGCATTTCATGTTTGAAAAAAAATATCTTACAACGGATTTGCTTTCATGGAACCACAAAGCGCACATTCCTTTTTCCTGTAAGGTAGCCATTTGCAGACTGACGCAATTAGTAAATTTTTCTTGCGAAATGTTGTCGCGCCATCTACACATATTGGTACACATATTGGTACATATTGACACATACTGGTACTTTACTATTTAACTGTTTACTGCTTGTCCAAGCGATACAGTCTGGGTTTGGTGCGCTGCCAAAATTATAACTCTCGAGTGCCGGGCGGACGGTTTTAGCGTCTGAAATTTTGCTTTCCGAAGGACCGTTATGGAGGAACGTAATCATATGTTCAAAAAAAGTATGCAATATTAAAAGTGCCAAAATCTTTAATAACAGCAGCTTAAAATATAAATGATATCAAACTAATTAACCTCATTGTACTAACTTTAAGATGAAAAGAAAAACAAAAAATAGTCGATTTTTTTTACAAATGACTTTGGTTAGTTTTTAAATACTATTGTTGATGTATCACAGAGATAATTTGTCTACTTTTATGTTACTACTGATTATGTTACTACGACATATTGGTTGAAGCAGGGTCACCTGTATCGTGCCCCCATAATAAAGAGGCCAACAATACCGCGGTGATAACAGGCGAATGTCTAAGGACAAGACCTCCGCATTGGAAACAAAAAAAAATGTTACTTTTGAAAAACGTAATTTTTAATCAAGTAATTTCATTATATAGGTTTTTTTCAAAATAAAAGAAATAAATAATTTTGAGTAATTTATAAAAATGTACGCAAAAGCCATGCATTTGTATATTATGCGTGGTATAGCAGCGAGTTGTATATAATCATCCTATCTATATACACTGCTGGCCACCCAAATTGCAACACCAAGAAAGACAAAAGATATCACAGCAAAATTTATTTTGTAGATAACATGTTGACCAAGTATCAAATGATTAAATTTATAGACTTCTGTGAAGTGTGGTTCCTGCCAAAATCAGTAGCCAGAAAAGCCGCCATTGTTGGAGATCACCGCTGCCACACGCCTCGGCATTGATTCAAAGAGACTTTGGATGAGTTCTTGGGGTACAGCAGACCAAGCAGCTTCCACGCGTTACCAAAGTTGATCTGCTGTGGCAGCTGGGGATGGAATCTGGGTCAATCGTAGAGCAACCATGGACCACATGTTTTCTATCGGCGAAAGATCCGGAGAGCTTGGCGGCCAGGTAAGCAATTCAATCTGGCGATTGACGAAAAACCGTTGGACAATGTGCGCCACGTGTGGTCGCGCATTATCCTGTTGAAATATGGCTGTGGGCAAGCCCTGAAGGTAAGGAAGGACAACTGGCTCCAACACCTCGGAGATGTAGCGCTGGCTGTTTAAAGTACCGGCAATGAGTACTAGAGGTGTGCGAGAGTGATATCCAATACCGCCCCATACCATAATACCCGGTGCAAGACCAGTGTGGCGGTGCATAACGCAGCTGTTCAGCATCCTCTCTTCACGGTGTCTCCAGACTCGAATGCGACCATCGTGGTGTTGCAGACAGAAGCGTGACTCGTCAGTAAAGACAATTTCATTCCATTCTGCCGTCCACATCCTTCTGTCATCGCACCATTGGCGGCGGAGACGTCTGTGGTTCTGCGTCAAGGGTAGACAAAGCAATGGACGTCTTGCGGACAGATCACTCTGCTGTAAACGGCGTCGAATGGTACGCGCAGACACTGGATGATGCGTTATAGACTACATGTGCTGTGCTATGGTTCGTGATGTTACTGAGCGATCCGTCACTGCCATGCGCACAATTTGCCTGTCATCACGTGAAGTGGTGCGCTGAGGTGGATGCGATCGAACACGCCGGTCCGTCGTACCCTCCTGCATCCAACGATCACATATCCGCATTACAGTTGTTTGGTTTCGTCCAACACGACTACCGATTTCCCTGAAAGATAATCCAAAATCTCGGTAGGCCACTATCCTTCCTCTGTCGAACTCCGATACTTGATCAAAAGATGATCGCTGTTTTCGACGAGGCATAATTGATCGTTTTTTGAAAAAACCACAAGAAAAACACAATTGCCGAACTTGAAATCGGCGAAATCTCCAAGCCTTAAATAGCGCCTTGAAGTGGCGCCACAGGCGTGCGTGATGTGCGTCTGCGTTGAAATTCTAATCATTTGCATATCTCACCTCCGCTAATCCATGTTGTAAATTTCATGTTATTTGCATGTTTCCTTCAGGGTGTTGCATTTACAGTGGCCAGCAGTGTATATAAAACAGTGCCGTAACTGACGGACTGACTGACTGACAGATAATGCACAGACCAAACCGTTAGATCTAAAGGGCTGACATTTTGCATGGTGATTCTTCTTATAGTGTAGGGGTGCACTAAGAAAGATTTTTGAAAAATTCCTCTTAGATTTTCAGTCAGTCAGTCAGTCACTCAGTCACGAGCTCTTTCATATAGATAGATTAAGGAAATATAAAATTTCTTTAGTTTTATTTTCTAATCCTTTTCAAATAAAAATTTTATACCAAATGTTACTCATTTGTTTCGTGTAAAACAGCAGTTGATTCATTGTCTATTTTAACCTGTACTATTTCCGTTTTTTTGTTGTTTTTTTTTGTTTGTTTTTTTAAAGGGTAAATTTGTTTCCTCGTATTTTTTTCCTTTATTGAACTTTCAAGACACAATCCGAAGAGTTGTTTTATTCCTCGTCTGGGGCAAACTTCTTCCTCAAATAAATTTTCACAGATTTGATTTGTTTAGGGTAAACTGTAAAGAAGGCTCTCTTCATTATTTTTCATAGGAGAAAATACTTTACAAAAAACATTACAAGCAAGTATTTGTTCTATAAACGTTTTATTGTGATTTATGAAAGCGACTTATTTCAAACAAACATTAAGTAAAGTGACATTTCGAGACAAAAGAGCGAAATAAAATGTTAAATGAGATCTTTATAGATAAAAATGGGAAAGTAAATAATAAAATTCTCCGCATTCAGCAGATAGAAATAGTTATAATATAGAAAAGAAATTGGGGTTATTTTTAAGCTTTTAAAATGTTGTAAAGATTTTTTTAAATTTTATGTTGATTTTTGTTATTCCGTTGTGAAATGAGTACCTCGAAGCATAATTGCTTTATGGCTGGTTAATTGTAAATATCATGTCTAGTAAATACTACATTTTTTTTCTATTGAAAAGAGTATGTGGAGAAAAAGTGTGTGCATAGAACCTCCTTTGTTGTAAAATAATAGTTATGTATTATTTAATGGATAGATGATGAATAATATACTATAGAATGGATGATGAAGGATTTCTTTTTTTTCTTTATAAAGATATAAATGATGACTGTGAATCTTCTCTATGGCGTCCAGTTACAGTTCCAAAAAAAATGGCCGTTTTGATGGGGTGGCCGTCTAAAAGAGGTTTCTTCTATAACATTGGCTCTACTGAGTCTTAAATCGTTTCTTAACAAAATTGGGCTGTTTAGAGGGGTTTAGGGCTTGAGAAGTTTCGCTGTAACTGCATGACCATTTTTATCCTGATTAGCCATGATTTTACCCATGAATGGATAAGGTGTGAAATTTTAAATATCAATTTTAAAATACAAGAACATGGTTTTGCTCTGCTAGAGCAGGATTTCCGAACCCTTTTCGACCCCCCCCCCCTCTTTCAATGGTTGTCAAGTATCCTGAGTCCTTATCCCCTCCCTCCCATTTAGCATATTTTCATTAAAACAGAACACGTACAAAAATAGTAACACTAATAGACGGCAGAATGAATAAGGCGTACCAAAGAGGCGGAGCTTAAAAAATGTTTAAATATTTCAGCTTATTATTAACGATGAAGGTTCAACAAGGAAATTCATCATTAACGTTCGATTATTATTCTATCTCCAAATCTCCAAATCGTAGGTTATTACAGCATTTGATTACCTTCTCCAAAATGGTAGTAGTTAACGCAAAAATGATACTACGGTCGAACTCCGTTATAGCGAATGCGATATATAACAAACTCACGGATATAACGAAAGAAAATTTTGCTCCCGCCGTTTTCCTATTGTACGTAATTTAATTAGTATTGTGTCAGTTTAATGTCATTAATTATAGTCGATTTAATTCATTAATAATCATTTTTAATATTTAGCATTTTTCTTAACGGTTCGGATCTTAGCGAACCACCGGATAAAACGAACAAAACCTTTGGTCCCCTGAAGTTCGTTATAACGGGGTTCGACTGTACTTTGAATTTTTATGAAGGAAACTAAAGCTAACATATTTTTTCCGGTTCTAAGCCAAAAAGAAGGCACCGCCCCTCAGTCAAAATGGAGGTAACACCTGTGTTAAGTCGGACTGCAACCCTCGTGGTGTCATTGTAAACCATTTCTCTGCCCGCAGTCCAGACCTGGCCTAACATGTTCCTGCAGGAAGGGTAGGGAATGCGTAAATCACAACAACATGTAATACGGTGAAATGGGTTACGTGTTGAGACATCCTACGATCTGACCGTGTTGCAGTTAAATAAGAACATTTATGACGAACCCTTTCAAGTTACAACTATTTTTTCAGTATTCCCATTTCCTTTTTGTGAATTTTGTGTGTTTTTTAAATTTAAAATAAAATTCAATGGAACAGACAAGCTTCTATTACCTGTTAATGAGACATCAAATGAATCAAAAATAAAGGTTTTACTCACGAATCCTCTTTTTGAATTGATGGCAGTGTTGTTTGATTTCTAACTGAGGAATGCTCTTTCCGTTAGAATATCAAGTTGGATAAGTTTAGATAAACAATTTGTTAGTAATTTTTTTCACGATTCGGTGGAAGATGAACTAAGAGAGAAATAATTACGTTTTTATATGTATTTGTATAGGATTCATAAGCATGAAATACAGGAAAATGTGGCATAAATTGCTTTGAAATGGAACATTCATATCATAATGGAATACATTACAAAAACATCTGGAGGTAGAACATACTATAAACGTCCCTACAATAGGAAAGTGGTTAAAAGTATGACTTTTGCATAAACACGAGAAATGAGAGAGATAGGTAAAACATTTGGATTTTATAGGATAGATTACGCCATTTCCAATTTTGAAATTGAGCCACTCACAATATACATTGTTCTTTAAAATTCATTTTAAAATCTAAATTCAAATACTCATGGTAGAAAGTATTATTGCAGATGTAGCTTTTATCTAACGACGTATGAGATATCCTTGGAGTCATCGTTTCAACTTTTCCATGGCTAAGGGACTTTCACAAGTGAAAAAAAAAAGTAATAACATCATATTCAGTCTTAAAATTAATTTTTATTAGAGAAAAAAATAAATAATTGTTTTATAATTCCGAAGTATTTATTTACGCGTCAATTAGACTGTCATTGACTCATTAATTTTTCTTATTTTGTGATGAAAGGACACTAAGCATTTTACCGTTATCAATTGCTTCTGCGTCAGAACTGCATTATTGCAACGATTTACAGTACGTACAGTATGGAGTTCAATGGATTGACTTCTGAAATAAGTTAAATTATTATTTGATGGCCAAAAATTTATTGCCATTCAGTGGTGTTAATCCTTATCATTAGGGAAGTTCATTATGAGTATAAAAAGTTAGGAGTCCATCAAGTGCTTTGACACTAAAATTTTAAAAATTCAAAATGTGGAGTTAATCTATTTGTCTTTTGAATGACCGAATTCTGTCACTTAGAACTCTCAGACGTCAGCCTAATAGACATTTTTGCGTAAGATGCATTATTTCCAAGTACCTCTTAAGTATTCACAGCAATGCCCAGAATCTGTCGTAAAATATCTGGCTGCACCAAGGGACGATCAGCTGTTTTGACATGAATTGAATCACATAAATTCGCAAAGGAGCCGAAGTGGCCAAGTAAAATGTATGAAATATCGTGTCTGTGTTCAGCTTGGGGGAATTTGGGAGCCAGCTTCCGTGCGTTTAATATCCGGTGGAGATATTTGTGAAAATCGGCAGTAAATATTTTCATATTTTTCTTTCCTGATTCGGAACCATTTCGACACTCGGGGAAAGATGCATATTTTTGCCCGCGTGAAATATCTACAGAAGAATTTTTTAGAGAATATTTTATTTCGAGTGGGCAAATAGTTTATTCTATTCAGATATTTTGATTCTCTATAAATGTAATATTCGGATAACCGTACTTGAAAAACAGCCGTTGTGTAAAACGCAATGAGCAAACGAAGCACAAAACCGGTCGTAATGAACAAATAGGATTAACTGCTTTAATTTTATCGATGACGACATTTCCGTTGTGGCATCTCAAACGGGGATGTTGGTAGTCTAATGCGCGCTACACTTAGAATTTACTATTTTCACCAGAGTTTGATGGAATTTCAACTCTTTTGGACTGTTTTAAAGGCAGATTATTAATCCAGGCTCCGTTATTATGAAACAATACTTTGTGTGGATTTCCCTGTTCCATTTGCATACATTAATCGGCTGTAAGCACGAGGGTGTTTCAAACAGTTACAGGAAATTGAATATTTCGCGATATATCATTCAGTAAGCGATACTAATGACATACCATCACCCTTCTTTTTTAATACACTTCTCCGGGCGATTGCCGAAGGGCTTGGGTGCTGGCATTCGGTACCCGAGTCTGTGGGTTCGAATGTCACTGTTGGCAGGGATTATTGTAGCCGTTCGGAATCGGCTTTAAGCAGTAAATACCGGTCAAATGAGCCCTCGTGTAGCACAAAAATTACCGTAGCGCTCTCAATCAATCTCATTCAACCAACACACACACACACACACATACATATATATATATATATATATATATATATGTGTGTGTGTGTGTGTGTGTGTGTGATAATAATCACAATGGATAAATAGGTGAATACAAGTTATTGGAGAGGTGCAGTCGAAGTGTTCATCCAGGTAAACACTGAAGAAATTTAGGAGAGAAACACACGCATGGAGCCATAGAAGCGATATACAAATCACAGACATTATCCGGGAAATCACTTTCATTTAATCATCAAGCAATAAGAAGGCTGCAGTGGCCACTGGACTTGTGTGGCGTCGATGTCTGGACGGGACGTGTTAACAGCAGTGCTTGCATGGCAAAGATAAGTGAGAAGAGCCATCGTGACCACCGGACTTCTGGTGTCCGTGGACAGCATATCTGACAGCAAGGAGAGTTAGGCGTGAAAAGAGAGAGAGAAGTCTCCTGTTCAGGCAAATATTAAATGACTGTTTGGCAATATTGACACCAGAGAGCCTAAATTACTTATTTTTTAATTGGACGAATTTAGTCTCATCGTCCAACGTCATGGTTTCCCGGGGATTAATTTATTGCTAGATCAGGCACTTACTCTGCGTTTTACCAAAAAGGAAGAACTTGAAAACAGGACTTATTTATTATATACAAATTTAATCAGACCTTCGGGCTCCAACCTGAAATATATGGAGATGTTATTGAGTTCAGATATTTCACATGCCTGCTTAATGATCTGCAGGGCTAATATAAATTATATCATACATTATTTTTAGGTTGTAATTTGGAAAAGGGGTCGTGCTTTATTAAAAAGAGAATATGCTGTAAAAGTAATTTGGAAAGACGTTTTCTCTTGTTGCATTTGTATATATATATATATATATATATATGTGTGTGTGTGTGTGTGTGTGTGTGTACATACATATACATAAGCATATACATATAAACATACGTCGGACAATCGCCGAAGGTCTTGGGCGTTGGCATTCGGTACCCGAGTCCGCAGGTTCGATTATCACTGCTGATAGGGAAGCCAATTTCCCAATCGGCTCTAAGCAGTAGGTATCGGTCTACTAAGCCCTCGTGTGAGAAAAAAAAATTACCTCCATGTTCTCACCCACCCAATAAACCAGCAATCAATACACTGCGCACACCTTTGCATTTGCTTCTTTACACCATTGCAAAAGAAAAGAAAATGTATTTGTTTGTGGTTCCAGCCAAACAAATAAACAAACAAACACACACAAACACAAACACACACACACACACACACACACACACACACAAACACATATATATATATATAATACCGCCAAAAATCGTTTTCTCTTATATGCCATGAAAATTCTAAATGTTTTCAAAAGCTTTATTATTTATTCTAAGCGAAGAATAAGTTCATTTTTATTGCCTTAAACATTCATTTCAAGGTAAAAGTAATTTCCGTGTTGTTTGCTTAAACATGAATGAGCTCTTCCATTTTTTTTTAATCTAATGTAATTAAATACTCCGAAGAAAGGAAGCATAAGTATTCTTTTTTCAACAATTTAATTGTTTTTGATTTGTTATGACATTAAGAGAAAATGAAGCTCTTTAGATAGACCTACTGACCTTCAAGCCGTGGGCGGTGGACATAAATTATTTCTAGTTCTTCCAATTACGAAATGACTTAACGAAAGAAATGCCCGGTTTCCTTCCAGTTGGTTTCTTTCTTTGACTTTCTTTGGATTTTGATTTGAACATAATTTTCATTTCTTTCTTTTTCTGCAATCAGTTCCTTTTTTTTTATGTGTCCCGGTTTATACCGCCTCCTAGTTTCAGATAGACTCAGCTGTTCTCCGGATGAAATTTAATTTCGCAGCATGTGTTGTAAGTAAAATTTTGCAATGAGGGTAATAAGATTTGGACTGATGTATGAAGTTTATAATATAAACTTCATACATCAGTCTAGAGAGTGTGTCTAGAGAATGGATAATGTCTCCTAAAGGTAACCCTTGTGGCCAGACCATGCCAGACCAGGTCTCGAAGGCGGAAAGGTGCGGTAGACATATTCGTCTGGACGCGGGGGTATTTGATGGCGTTCGTCTAAGCACTCTAGTGAGAAGCCCAACTCTCTACCCCGAGGTTACCTCGGGTCCTGTAATTTAAGTAAACGAATATAAATTCGAATGGCTCTTCTTTTTCAATCACTAAAAGGCATGGAAATATTTTAAGGGGATAATAGACCTTCAACTTCGAACTTTTAAATTTTTTAAATTTTTTAATTCTATACACAGAATGAGAAAAATTAATATTCTTTTTAACGATATTGAAGACCCTTAGAATTCAAAATAAAAATTTCTAGACAGAATTATACCTGTCTTCAAAAATATTTTCAAAAATGATTGCATTTTTCTAAATGCTCCTTGCGCATCCAATATCATTTAAAAGCCTTCAAATTTTAAATATAAGTTTATTATATATATATATATATATATATATATATATATATATATATATATATATATATATATATATATACTTGGGCATTGATTTTTTTTTTTTTTCATAAATCAAAAGTCAAAAAAAAATTTTTCTTTTTTAATCTGCCTGTAATTTTTTTTGTTTTGTTTTACATTTTCCTACTTTATTTCGGGTCTATAAATTTGAAGATACTCGTGGTTTCAAAGAATGATGCAAGGTTTAGGGACATACACTTTAATTAACAATCGTCAGAAATTTGGAAGAAATCGGAAGAAAATTCAGGCGCATGGGGCATTATGAAAAATTCTAGCAAAATTGAAAATTTTTTGAAAAATATGTCTTATTTTTCCCAAAATACTTATTTGCGCCTTCTAAGTACCTCCAACGTAGTGAAAACATTATTAATTATTCTCATTTTGTGTAGATAGTAAAATATTTAAATTTTTTTTAAAAAACGGAATTGAAAGTCCATTGTCTACTTAATATGCTCTTTTGTAGATAATTGGATTCTTTTGTAGAATGCTTTCAAACAATGTAAGAATTTGAATATTTTTTTTTGGTCCCGTTTACATATATTTATGTGACCCTATAAATCTGTGAAATTTTTTTTAAAGTTTTCATTCCCTTTTATTAATTCTACCTTTATAAAAAAATTTAATAGAAACATTATCTAAATCTAATTTTTTACAAAAACATTTATGGATTTTTAAAAATCAGTTTATAAAACTTTTACAGTAATAGTTTTAATATTTTTATAAAAAGTGAGTTTTTAAACTAGAAATGTTATAAAAAAATTTTTAAATGAAAATGTTGCAAACCTCATTTTTTTACAGAAAAATTGCAAATCTGTAAACCAAGTATACTGAGATGCAATTCAAGACATAGAGCTTAAAATTTAATATTAAAAATATAATTCTTAAAGTACACTCAGTTGATAAGCTTTAATTTGATATACGTTTGTGTACCGTAAATGATTTTGAAATATATTTTATGTCATCCATTTTAAGTGTCAGTAGTCGACTGTATAGGACCAACCACTTGTATGCCACTTAATCAGTTTAATGCATTTCTACTTCACGTAATCTGGAATATTGCAGTTACACAAATGCGAGCTATCAGGGGATC
Source organism: Dolomedes plantarius (assembly GCA_907164885.2). Lineage (NCBI taxonomy): Eukaryota > Metazoa > Arthropoda > Arachnida > Araneae > Dolomedidae > Dolomedes > Dolomedes plantarius. The sequence goes on along the minus strand of OU015495.1, from coordinate 29,900,199 downwards.
AACTGCTTAAGGAGCGTGTGAAGCTCTTCAAAATGATGAGTTTTATACTCGTTTCATTTTGTGCTATAGAATGGATTCCCAACCTTTTACGTTTGCGGTACCCGAGAATGCGATTAGAAACTTGAGGCGCCCACGTTAGAATTTCAATTTTTTTCCAATTTTTTTTAATATTAAATGAAAGTTGAATGTATTTCAAGCACATGTGAAATTGAAGTTCCAATAAACACCGACTCCTTGGCTGGTTTTATTCATTTATGGAAAGATATAAGTAACAAACACTAGAATGGAATATGTTAATACAGATTCAACAATTACAAGATAAAAAGAACTATTTATATACCATGTTTTTAAATTTTTTGATGAATCATATAAACTTGACAATTCTATGCATTAATGAATACTTTTTAAAATTTTTTGATAAATTATCCCATCAAATTGAAAGAAAATGAAGTTAATTGGAAGTTAACTAGCTTTTAACTTTTCGTTCCCGTCCCGGACGATAGATGGCTGCACCAGTCTACAAAACAAATTTAATTGAAAAAGAAAGTCAATTATTCTTAAAGGTGGCTAAAAGTATTAAATTAATGCATTGTCATCGTGTTCTGATCTATTATAAAAGTTTTAAATGTCTAGCTAGTCGGGAAGTTAGTTAAAAATCGATTGCAAGATTTGTACCGGACAAACACACACACACACAAACAAACAAGAAAGCGGGTTAATAAAAACATGGTAAAAATAGCAATGGAATTCATCATAGTAATACAATGGAGAACTATGATTGAAATCTCTAAAAAGAGTTTTGTTTTATGAATGTGAGATTCGCGATGGATGCTTAGAGCACCAGTGTTATATATGTATGTATGTACTATGTATGTGTGTGTATGTGTATGTATGTGTGTATGTGTGTGTATGTGTGTATGTATGTGTGTATGTATGTGTGTATGTATGTGTATGTATATGTATGTATATCTAGTTTAAGCAGCGAATGTCATGTTACGTGCTCATCAAATGAGAACACAAGAAGCATATAATATTTGCAACCTTTATGTACAATAATTATACAATTGTATACATATTATTCTGAGACTACTATCCAGTCTTAAACCGAGATTTTAACACTGAACAATTACCACCCGGGGCAGCTTGCTCTGTCCAAACTTGAGTCGCCCTCAGAAACCGAACAGCGCCCAACTTCTCTCAGCAGCAGAGAGATAGCTTCAATCCCCCCCCCCCCACACTGGAACTCTCCATGGGGTCTAAGGCAACACCTCCTAAACGAACAAGCCGTAGCACGGAAAATGTGACGTCACGTAGTTAGGCCGCTCGCCGTCGAATTAACGTATTGTTAACATATTTCCAATTTCCCCACAAAACGTTTTTCTTTCTGTTGCAATTTCCATAAACATTGTTTAAAGCATCAAAATATTGAGTACAACTGTGGATAAAATCAATTTTCATTTCATTTATAATTTTCAATTTTAAATATTTTCATAAAACCCCACAATTATGTTGGAATATATTGAACACATTTACATCAATTAAAAACATGAAAATGTTAATAAAACCTATTTTAATTTAATTTGATAGAATGGTTTTCATCTCAGAAAACACTAAATAATTGAAAATTAATACGCAAAAATTTAATTATTACTTTCCCTTGATTTTAAAATATACCATTGTTGTAATGGGAATTCTGCAAACAGTCAAATGATAAAAATGTATGGCTTGCAAGAAATATTGACACTTTATTATTGTTTAGATTCAGACAATACTCCTTCCTTCGTGGAAGAATTATTTTTAAAATTTATCATTATTATTTTGCTCTATCATTAAATTGTAATATTTATACATAGTAGTGTTGTTACAAACAGAAAAACAAACAAGAACAAAACAAACTTAAATTATAATTTATTTATTATTGATCATTATTTACAGAATACGGTTAGTAAATATTTTTTACAGTTAACTGATAATTGAAATTAACTGTTTTTTTCTATTCACAATTAAATTTTTTTATAATAAGATAAAAAAAACAATTGCACAAAATAATTTGTACTTAAAAGAAATTATTCAAAATCGTAGTAAAAAAATGATAAAACTACATGAATAGCAATAATTCAAACACAAGCTAATATATCCTCATTTTTAAATTTGTTGATGAATATGTGTGCTTTATTTATAACTTGCATGAACTTATGATGTCGACCCAATTATCTGAAACTTCAAAATAAGAAATTTGAAAATTTAGTATTTTGACTAAAAAATATGTTTAAAGGATGCAAAGATAACTCATTGAGATGAGAGAGAAATTACAATTAGGATTGCATGTTTCACATACAGGACTAGTTTTCATGAAATTAAAAATTTCATGGTTTAGAATCTTTCAATTTGGTTAAATTTTTAAGTTTACTTTCCTTTACTTTTTAATGTGAGGCATATGAAATACTATCATTCTTTAATTTGCAATAATTATTCAGTAATATGCTAGTGACCTTATTAACAATCAATTTTAGTAGAACCTCAGAAGAATGTTTATTATCACAAATCTCAAAATTTAAATATTTTTCTTCTATTGATAAAACATTACAAGCAATCCTCATTGCAATTTTTCGTTGATTTTGCACATTTAAAAATTCCTCTTCATATTCAGATAACAGTTTTGTTACTATTATGTAACAACAAGAAACAATAGTGATTACATCATTTGGATAGTTTAAACCACCTCGATCGTTATGGTGTATTAAAATGTGATTGTCCTGAAAAAATATTTCATTCTTCTTTGTTAAATACTGTTTACAAAAAATGCAATTATCAATATATTTTAACACAGAATGTACAGAATAACCTGCAATATATACAAGAATGGGCATAATACTGTTAATTTGTTCAAAATCTTTTTTTCACCTTTTACATTAAATTTACTTTCACAGTTAAATTTATCATCATCACTAAATAGTTCATCATTGTCAATGCTGTTGAAATCCACTGTTACATCACCAAATGATTTGAATTTTAAAACTAAAGGTAATGTTTGCTGAAGTCTTAATTTTGCTTCAGTTTCATATAATTGGGTAACAGAAATATCATATTGCCCTCCAGCAAGTTGTCGATACCCTCCAAAACGGTCTTTTTGCTGGGTGGAAATGTCTCTCTTACCCAACATTTTAACTCTTGTAGAAAAAATTAGACACAACTTAATGCTTTTATAAATGAGGACCAATATTTACAAATTAACAACGAATATTTATTACACAAATAAACAGTTAAATTACAGTATAAAAATGATTATTCTTCATAACTACATGAATAATTAATAATGTGCTAAAATTATTAATATTCTTTCAAATAACAAGTTGGGTCCCCACCGGATTAACATGTAAAGGTATGTATCATTTAAGGGATATTTAATTTAATTTTAAATTGAAATTTACTACTGTACAGTCCTTTAACCAAAAAGTAAAGACTGACTTACCCCAAATATCGGCTAGCTAAGATGGCATCATGGTTGCAGGGTGGACTCGAGAGTCCCACCACAGGGCAAGCCCGCAGGCTATTCCCCTCTGCACACCTCTCTCTCCCCAATCTCTCTGCACTCCTCTATCTCTCTCTGAACTCTCTCTATATTATCTCAAAATTTCATTTCTACCTCTTAATATTCATCTCAACTTTTTGCATATATGTTTCCACCTTCCAATCACAATAATTTCTTTTCCATATAAACTGCACCTACGTCTTAAAACCCTTTTTCTAGTGGCCCTAATATTTCTCTTTTATTAAAATCACACTTCTCATTGGAGCTATACTTATCTTTCACATTTCCTCCCTTTTCCTTTCTACATTTTTCTTATATTTTATTTTCTAACACCTGGTCAGTTTTATAACATTTTTTCCTTACCATGACCCGACAATACTGCTACCGTTGCATAAATTCCTTTCAATATAATCCTTATTCTAAGGGGCTTTTTTCGACTGACCCTCGTCCAACGCAACTCTTTTATCATGGGGCTTTTAACTAACCGCGATTCTAACTTTATTACTGAGCCTTTCTTATGGGGCCTTTATATGGGAGCGGCGGCTATTTCCAAACTTTCCCCTCTTTACCATAAATACATTTTTATTGCGTACATTTCCTTTTCTAACAATCTTTTAAACTTATGTAAAATGCCTTTTCTTATGCTGACCACTATAACCGGCTAAATCCTGAATCTACCCTTCTTCTGCGTATCCAATTTTATAGCTGACCCTTTTCTTATTTCTTATCCTTTCACTACGTTTTACAATGCATAAAGAATCTTAAACATGACTTGCAGCTGTTGATTCTCCTAGAAAACCTTTGCTGGCTTAAAGAGCCAGCACTCTAAACTATCAGTTTGAAATTTACCTGTTAGTATAAAGTTCATATGCAATTCTTCTGTACAATAACGACAAATTTATCGCATTGTATACGTTGTCAGTGACAGTGCAAGATGTGTTTCTTGTGTTAAACGACCAGTGTCTGAAAGTGCTTCTTTCCAAATATCTAACCAGATAAATACTGAAATTTTTCTTTTGCATAATGTAAAAAGTTTTCATCACTTTTTTCTTTTTTTGGATTCATATTATAACAACTAAATAATTTTTTTAAAGTTGAAGGGTGTGGTAGAATTATAACTCCACTATTTCTTAAGAAATTATATGAATGGGGAGAAATAGCTGACATGATAGATGAAAGGATCAACAAATCAAAGTTATATCTATTTTGATTTTTTTGTGTGGAAATTAGGGACACTTGCTCTTTAATAAAGCTAATACTTAATTTTTCATTTATGGAAAATATTTGTCAGTTATGGAATTTGTCAGTTATGGAAAATATTAAATTTTCGTTCTTATTTGAATTATTACAAGAATATTGATTTAAACCAAGTAAAATAGCAGAAATTTCGTGTCCATTTTTAATATTCATAGGAAAACAAAATGCATCAACTTTTGTTAGCTTTAAATTATCCTTAAAAATATTTGCACATAGATTTTCATCAACAATTAACATTAAATATTGAGGAATATTATCAATTACAGTTATTTTAACTAAAGAAAAAAATTCATTTTGACAACTACTTTCAGAGTTAAATCCATTAGGTAAATCAATTAAATGAACTTTCTGTCCAAGTTCAGTAAAAGATTCAAGTTTATATTTGTTGTAGTGATCTTCATATGATATTAGACTATTTTTCAAAACAGCCTTTAACTGTGTGGACTCAATTCTTTTTTTCGCTTCTGGTTCCTCTCTCGAAACTTTATAAGAAGATAAATATTTTGGGCACCCATTAAAAATTGAAGGAACACCTCCTTCATTTAACCTTGGTTGCTGCAGTTGCATAACCATCCTCTTTCCAGTTTTATCACAAGAATATTCTGTTGTTCATCTTATGTCATGTTCGGCGAAATGAATTTCACACACCTATAATTAAAAAATATTATTGTATAATAACATAAAAAATCAATTCTATATGATACATGCAATTTCTAACCACTAAATGTATACTTTTTGTTGTTGTTGCTAGTGGTTCCACATTCTAATTTCGATTCTAATAAATTAATTTCATTTTATATACAGTGTAATCAAACTCAGAAATTACTTATAATACAAAAATCAGTCATATTTTCTTTAATAAGTTTCCCCAAAATGTTTTGTACTTGGATGACTCTGGGTAAATGTCAGAATAGAAGTTTCTCAAAATTTGTTTATTCATCAATCTATCTATATATCTTTAATACTATTATAAATAGAAACTTAAGAATGAAATTCTTCTACACAATATATTTACTACATTCCAAGTAAAAGTGTTATTCTTCATATTTTTGTACCAAAAAATGATGAATGTCATATAAAATGATTTTCAAATGGTCAAATAAGTACATTTATTTTCATATATTTAAACTATTGTTATTGTGTATGGAAATGCTGATTAAATAAATATTCAAAACATGGCATATACATATCACAACATAAACATAACATAGAAATAGTTATCTCCTATCATACTCTATTTTTGTAAAATCTTCTTTAGTAAACTGATATACCTATTACATTCTGGTAAAAATAAAACATCAGTGTAATCGAAATTTATAACATTTTAGAATTGTATTAAAAATAAAGTTATGATTCCAAAGCTCAAGGAAGAGAATAATATTCTCTCATTTAATAGATATACTTTTATTTTCAGGCAAAGAAATGAAACAAATGCTTAATCTGGAATTCGTCGTAATATTACAATCACGTGGAATAGCAGACATTCATTTCTGAAATAAATCTTCCTTTTTCGGAAATCCAAACGTTGGTCCATCTTCCTTGTAGTTTCCCCTGCATTTGGGTACAATGCATTTGTACACCATTGTAGTTAATATTATTAAAATATGAAATTACATTGAACTCGTACAAAATTCACGTTCATTTATCCGCCATACCTGCAAACATTTCGCCACACGTGCAAACATTTCTCCAAACCAGTTATTGTCGTAGTGAATAATTTTGTTACAAAGCAGCCAAATCCACGCCAATTCGCAATGCATAGATACATGTCAGAATATGGCAAACACTTCGTAGTTTTCTTCGGTCTACCTACTCTACGTCATAAATTCTATCGGCAACCCCTTACTACGGATTGTTCTTTGGGAGGTGTTGTCTAAGGGATGGGATGACCTTGGTCCTAGGATCGTAATCTCCCCCCCTTCTACGGATTCTGAGAAAACGTTCTTCGAATTCTCGGAAAGAGGAATCTGGACATTACAGCCACAGTGAACGATGCAACAATCACCCAGCTTCCGTGTTTCACTCGTTCACTTTAAGAGAGTAGCTGGTAATAAAAGCGAAAGTGAGGAAAGCGGGGCGAAAAGGTCAAAAATCAACGAATAAGATTTAATTTTTCAGTTCAACCTTTCTCCTCCTCTTCCATCTGCATCTTCAAGTCTGATCTCCAAGGTAAATGTTGTACATCGCACTTAATAAAAAAAAATGTATTGCAGTACATTCTATTGTATTCCGTTTTTATACAATGTTTGTTGATTATAAGCACATTTTTCTTATTTAAAAACATGTAACGAAAAATTGCGGTATTTTGGGAGAACCCGGAACAAATTAATGGCATTTCCATTCATTTATATGGGGAAAATTGATTCGAGATACGAGTATATCGAGTTACGAGCTCCGTTATGGAACGAATTAAACTCGTAAGTCGAGGTACCATTGTATATATATATATATATATATATATATATATATATATATATATATATATATATATATATATATATTTATCTTTATATATATATATATATTTATATTTATATATATATATATATTTATATTTATATATATATATATTTATATATAGAGAGAGATCTATATCTATAAAGATAGATAGATTGACTGATTGATTCATTGATTGATACCGTGTTCCCATGCCTGTTAGTTTTAGTCTCTAAAATAATGCTTTATTGTTAATAAAATTAAATAAAGAACTAAAATTATTTTCACTAACAAAACTGCAAAGCCTTTAAAAAATAATAGTGCTCCAAACCGATGGAATGACAGCAAGTACAGATTTGAAACGAAGAATTTGTCCGGGTACAGCAGTTCATTTTTGAGAATTTTATTTTCTACATATTCCATGGATTACGCAAACAACATATACAGAAGAGATGGGAAGCTATTTATAAACCCATATTCAGGTATTACATCTCCCTGTTATTTTGAAATCCAAGAATTTTCGATATCCAAGAATAAACAATCTATGAAAAGAGATGATATTATCGGTATTATACCTCATAACCTTTCTTTCTATCTAAAGTCTCTTTCACTCAAAATTCTGCTTCCATTTGGAGGAGAAAAAACCAAAAAAAAAAAAGATTAGGATGAACATATCTATGTAGGTACTCCGAAAGGATTAATTTTATTGAGGTTGAAATAGCAGTAATTGGTGGGAGGGCACCCCAATCGAGTTTTATCCTTTTATAAAACCCCTAGTCTTTGATTTCAACGCAGTAATCCTTTTATTCTCCGAAATATAATCTTCTGAAGAGAGTGATGCTTCGGCCATTTATTATCCATCCACCGCTAACAATCTTCCGTTCGCCACTCGAGGTTAAATAAACAGCGAGACACAGCGATACCATCAATTTGGATTATGCGTTCAGAGCCAGTAATGGCTTTCTTTGTTTTGGCAAATTTCTCGAATATGTCCTCCGATTCTAAGCGGATTACCGAACGATTCCGGTAATTTGAATGCGCTCCCAGGAAGAACTGCAGTGAGGTTTTGGAAGAGCGTGTCCCAAAATAAACGGAAATGTTTTCGAAAAAGAGCTTTCGTCATAAAAAAAAAACACTAATGATGTTGCGATAAAACGAAGGCATATTATAGGGATATTGAATTATTATGAAATGCAGAAGATTCGGGGAATATGCGTTACAAAACTCCGAGGGGCGTTTCAGCTTGATAATTCTTTTCGGGCGGTCGTTCTCTTCCGTAAACGTGAAAAAACTTGACACGTTAAAATTTAAATTATGTCTCTTTATAATTACTTCGAAATGTTTTATATGTGTCTATCGTTAATTGACTGTTCTCGAAAAAAACTGTTTACTAACCTTTAGCTTACGGGGCCCAATTTTCCGATTCCCTCTCTAGAATGGGAATTTTCATACCCCCTTTGTAAGAGCGCCCATTAAGGGGTATATATATATATATATATATATATATATATATACACCCATACATACATACAGTGGAATCTCGATCTATAGTTTTTCAAGGGACCGACTTAGCTGAACTATAAGTGCAGAAAAACGATAGGTGGGGAAAAATAACAAAGCAACATGATCGTCGGGACTTGGTGAAATAAATGACACTTACGGGAAAAAGATGATTCTGGGAACGATCGATCGACATTCCACGCTCTCTCTCTCTCTCTTTATATATATATATATATATATATATATATATATATATATATATATATATATATATATATATATATATATATATATATATATATATATATATATATTCATTGTTGGACCCGTATTCTTGGATTACTTGCTATCCCACCCCGTATGAAAAAGGTTAAGTAGTTTTAACCAGTGCGTCAGCAAAGACCTGCATCGTTCAGTCGTCGCTCTTTATAACGACGGGTCGTTATAACGTATCAATACAACGTACCTTTCCAATACAACAACCAATGCAAAAAGTCCTCAATGGAATCCTCTTTAATGATGTTATTTTAAAATTTTCCATGCAACGATCCCTCGATATAACGAACTTTTTCTTTGGTACGCAGGGTGTCCTCATAACGAGCGGCATCTGTAGTAAAATTTTTAAGCCAGTAATAATGAATCTAATTGGCAATTTCGGGTGAATGCATGTTTAATAAAGCGTAGGAAACTGACTTTCGTGAAGATTTTTTTACCTCAAATCTGCCTTTTTTCGTAGATTATTGTACACATAAAAGTATTTTTAAGTTTGAATTTACGCCAAAAAAATTAAAATCGAAAGCAATTTTAGTTAATATGTATTGAACCAATTGCTATATTTTCATTTATTTTCTTTGGTGAAAAAAAAAAGATTCAAGATAAATCTCGACAGAATTTATAAGAATTCTATTTAGTAAAATTTTTAATCACCTTAAAAATTATCTTTTTAGAGTAATTTTTGATTTAGGAAAAATATTTTCACGATATTTTTACTATTAAATCCAAAAACCTGAATGCAGTTTAACGAACTTAAACCAAAGGATTTTTGTACAAAATTTCACAGAAATATCTTATGAGGAACTTGTGAGGATAAAAAAAAGGTACGGCTTGGAAATAGGATTGTGTGACTTCCACGGGTTAGTCACCCCTTGTTGGTTACGTGTTCCCATGCAGGCAAAGAAATTGTGAAAAAAATTATGTGAATTTGTTCTACGTAGCTAATGTAGCAATAATAATATCACTCACTGGATAACTTTTCAAATGCATCACAAAATTTAAAAATTCTATTTAAAAATGATTTTTAAATCCTAAAATTTTTTTAAAGTATTTGAACCTCATTGTATATATAAAGATATGTTGCACTTAATTCTAATGGCTATATGCTAAACCATCCCTCCTACATCGCGCAGCGGCTTGCAAGACGTGGAATCGGGTTCGAACCCAGACTAAGGTATGAAGTTTTATTGCGCTGATAGGGAGTGAGGTTGATGTTGAAAAGTACCTGTTGCGTCAGAGGGAGGAAATGTATACAATCATATGATAAAAAATTTACTAAAATAATTTAAAACTAAATTACTAAAACACCTTTCAGTATACCGAAGTATCACCCTTAATTTTCAAAGTAGGAACCTGACAATTTTTTCCCTGTTAGCATTGAATACATTGCCTGAGAATTTTTGTTTTTGAGAGTATTTTGTTGGCTTTTACACTGCAAAACACAAAGCTTTAGTATATTAATTCATTTTTGACGGACACCGAGTCAAATCGGGGCTTTATACGCAAAATTTGAAGACAATTTAAGCAAAAGAAAAGTCATATTGGAGAAATGTTTGACACCCTGAACATGGCTTTACTATGACCTGTATGAGTTTCGGGAAAATTCTCACATTCTATCACTTAAACTGCGAGTCTCAGACCCCTATATAAAGAAAATAGATTTCGGAAAATAAAAATACCCTGCTTTATTCCAAAACTTTAGTCTTTGCCAGTGACTTGCATATATATTGAAATAAAATTGCCGGTCAACAGTGTGATAATATAGCAGCAGTTTTCAAAAATATATATCTGTGTGTTTTGTAAAAGTCCCTGTTTGTGTCACGTTCTTAGAAATTAAGTCTCTATTTTTTTCTTCAAAAAGCTCATGAGCAATTTCGTGTTGGATGTTCCTTGCCTGTGTGATTTTTCTCTTTTAAAAGTCAGAATGACTAATAAATTGATTATTCTGGGTGTTTAAAATACTAAACATAAATAACAGTGCGCATCTATTATTTATTAGCAAATTGATTAATAACCTTGATAAAATAATCTTTATAAGACTATTTTATCAAGATTATTAATTTGGTTAATATTACGAAAACAGTAATCTTATTTATTTACTCCACATAAAACTCAATATTTTGCATTTTTTTCAATAAAAAAATTCTTCAAATTTCTCTGTGCTGTTTAGTAGAATAGTTATTACATACATGCTAAAAATACATGCTGTAAAAGAAAATGACGACGAAAATATGAAAAAAAATTATTTCATAATATGCACAACATGTTTATCACTTTATGTCCACAGAAAAATTGACCATTCATTGACTATAAATAAGCGAATTTTCAGTCGATGGAAAATACAATATTTCGCCCGAAAAAAAAATGGGTGTAAAGTGATTTTTAAAATTTTAGACATTTTATTTATAAACACAGTTTCCCCTTTAGCAGGCAAAAAATATTATTTACTTAATAATATTAATAATAATAAACTACTACACCTGAAATATATACTAAATATATTTTACATGAATGCATGTTTAAATGAAATATAAACAAGCTTAAATTAAATGCTTAAATGATTCCAATAAATGCATTTAACATACATTAATAAAACCATATCCCCATTTCAAAGTAATAATCAATACTTCGTTGGAATGCATTTTTCTGTCCCATTTAGTACTCATAGATTCTACTCTAAACAAACTGCACTCAAACCTGGTTTTGTGCGGCGGATAAAGACTGCATAAAAAAAAAGAAAAAAATCACTTAAATTAACTCAAAATTCACATTTAGTATAATTCTTACGTAATTTTATTAAAGTAAGAAACTACTTAATATTTTTTTTTAATTCCTCACTTTCTATTCATATTATGTATTTTTATGGAAATATTTTTACACATACTGCAAAAAATATTGAAATACAAAAAAGCAATAGCACAAAAAAAAGATCACAGTAAAACAGCTTTGAGTGTAAAAGCGAGATCAGTACAGAACTGCAAAAAAAAAGGATGTCTTGATGATTCAGAATAATTTACCAATAAAAAGAGAAAAAAGTTATACCTACATAAAATTGCTTTATTCCGTTGGGGAAAACTACAGTAGTAATTTCAAAGTGCTAACACAGGCTGATAAAAGTCAAACTGACGTTTAGAACCAGTGTAATGTTTATAGTCACGACTCCCAGGGAGAAAAATGAAAAAAAAAACAGATTGCGTCTAAAAAAACTCAAATTGTATTAAAAACACAGCTTTTTAAAATATATTTATTTTTATTAAAAATGACAAAAAAAAAACTACAAATAGGATAATACTTACGCCATATTCTAAGATTACTTGAAGTTATTCAATTTGATTTTCAAATTTTATCCATTTCATCCTCCATCTCCAAGTTAACTTTGTAATGTTTACACAAAATTCGATTCCCAACAATCGAACTTTTAGGTGAATAAAGTTAAAGAAGCCGCTTAAGATATGCTAATTGCGGCATACGCGGTTGGTATAAATACCAAGCAGCTACATTAAAGAAACGGTGTGAGAGGGAGCTACGAAGTGAGAGGAAGCGAAAGGAGGTGAGAGGAAGTGAAAGGAGGAGTAGAGCTGATGAAAACAAGTATCGAGCTGGAGCTAGGCTTAGAGTCTGGTTTAATAATAGCTGAGTATTGCGAGCAGCCGCTGTAGGCATAGCTAGGTTGCTTCAAATCTACGCGAGTTCCTGTTAGGCCCAAAGTTTACGTGGCAGCACTGCTGGTTGACTTTAACCAATGGCTGGTTGGTTTTACACCAATTGTATACATTGATCATCGCATTTATTATAAATATATATATATATTTATTTTTTGGCATAAATTGCATACGTTGACCGTTGTATTTAATTTGAATGTACTCCGTAGCGAAGCGCGGGTTTTCAGCTAGTTACCATATAAATTGCAATGGCCAGGGATCCATTGCAAAACAACACGCTTTTGATGAGACCTCAACAAAATTAGCAGCTGTTGGCATTGGGAAATTTCTTTTGTTAATGGATCCTGTATTCTTTATCAAGAATAATATCTACATAATATGTTAAAATCTGTTCCTAAATTTCTTCCGCTATACATGTATAAAAAAGAGTATTTCAGGTAGTCTCTTCTAACGAAACTACCGTAGGTTATTAACGTAGGATTACTTATCGGTGCTTATCTCTTCTCTTTTCTTTTCTTTTTTTTCCACGCATTTTGGTACTTTTCTGTTTAGCTGCTTACTGCTACTGGGTTTAGCGCGCTGCCAAAATTATAACTCGCGACGCCGGACAATTTTTTTCTCTCCGTAGGACCATTATTGGGGAACTTAATCCTACGTTAAAAAATATTTTAAAAACAACAGTTTTCCATTCATTGAGAATATTTTTATGCCCTAAAGGATGTGATAATGTACTAAAACAATGCTTCTTGAATGGGAAGCATTTTCCGGGAAAAGACCTACGTGGAATGGCCGATTTCATTCATTAAAAGGTAAATTCAATAGGATTTCATGAAGTTATTGAATAAAATATTCTAGACTGATCAAAAAGAGATTCACGTGAACCAGGATTTGAAAGTATATGTGACTCTGATTTCATAATTGCTGCTGTACGATTCAACCGCGGGAAGAAGTTGAAGAGAATAAAGGAGAGCCCAGTGATCTGACCGAACACAGAACGGCGGTACCGTGTGTCGACACTTTGCCACGTTATAGGAGTCAATGGAATTATGAAATGACTAACTGAATACCCGTGCTTCGTTACGGATTACATTCAAATTAAATACAAAGGGTCAATGTATGCAATTAATGCTAAAAAAAAAAATATTTTTGCAAAAATCCCAAAAGATATTTTATAGACAAAATAATGTAGAAGAAAATACTCATATTAAATCTAATAGAACATACTGAAGAATATAGTACAGTTAATATAGTACAGTTTGAGGAATATTTCTTTTACTGTATTTTAAAATTTTTTTTGGGGATAATGTCCAATCATCTGCCGCATTAGCAAGAAAAATATGTATATATATTGTCTATTTCGTTGTTATGAACGTGACACAACATTAATTTAAAGTATCACAAAAAGAAAAGAAACCATGTGATCAGCATTTCATTAACTAAATTCTAAAAATGAATCTTTAAAAATTCACCAAAAATCAGAAAATGGAGGAAAAGATTTCATTTAAAAAACATTTCTATGATCTTTATCGTGATATAAAATTGATAACCCTGAGATTATTATTTCAAATGCAAACTTTAAAGAATGTTACAAAAACAGCTTAAAAATTTAATTTAAAAAAATCTAAGAAGAATTTTTCAAAATCTTTCTTAGTGCCCTCCTACACTATAAGAAGAATCGCCATGCAAAATTTCAACCCTTTAGGTCCAGCTGTTTGGTCTGTGCGTTATCTGTCAGTCAGTTAGTCAGTCACGGAACTGTTTTATAAATATTATCAATAGAGTGATGCCATAGCTGTGGGGAAAGTTCGTAGATCAAAGATCCACTAAAATGTGAAAAAACGCATTACATGCATAAACTAAATTTATAAAATAGAAATGTAAGTGTAGTATTATGCGAGTATATTGCAAATAATATAAAATGGAATAGAAATCGGATGATACGAGTTAGTCCTTCTTGTTTTTCCCTTATTTAAATTTATGCCACTTTATTTGTTGTTTGCTGAAGTACTCGTGACAAAGGTATAAAAATATTTAATAGGTTATTCTTTGAGCAGCATTAGGCCTTTAAGAATATCGTTAGTTCTCAGGGTAAAACGATTTCACCCTTTGTAATGTATTCTTATTTAATGCTAAGATGCTCGTTGCTTGCTGTGATACCCAACTGAGAGATTTCTTTAAACGCAAAACTGAAGACTGAGACAAGAAGCAATCTCATTTAACACCGTGAAAATAATCTGGCGGAAATTTTTTTATGGTATGCCATATATTTGTAAGGTATGTACGCCTTTGTGGGATATGCTTTATAAAAACGGTGTTCAAAATACTTTGCAGAATTTTGCTTGCCGCAACACCCTTTTTTTATGATAAAATAATTTTGCGAAAATATTCTCTTAAATTACAGCTTTTAAGCATTTTAATTAAACTTGTTTCAAAAGCAGTGTTTGAGGTCTAAGTGCAGCCACTTCAAGTTTTGGAGTACAAAAAAAATGTACGTATAATATAAGGTTATGTTTTATCACACAGATGAGGAAACTGTTTTTGTATTTAATTTAAAGCAGACAATTAAATAACAAGCATGAAAACAGTAATCTAAATTAAAAGGAAACATAAAAATTAACTTCAATGAAATTTTTTTCGCTTCTGCTCCGAATCTAGAAGTTATTTACTTCCCCACCGAACTTAGGGTTATTTTTTTATTCAAGAAATATCTTTTCCCTTTTCTGTTTTTCCCTTCTTCTTCGGCATCAATCAGCCAAACACGAGCAGCAAGGGTCAGACAAATTACTTTATTCAAATGCAAAGTGCTTGCTTTCTCGAAAAGTCTTATTTTGATGCTCATTCCTTATTCCACGAAGGGTCTTTTTTTCTCCCCCTGAATGCTAAAATGGGTGAATTAAGCTGTGCATTTTCAACTATTGGTATAAGTTAATAGGATCTTCAAAGGGGTGAAACGCCTCATGGTCCACCGCTCTCGATACCGCTTAAAGAAGTTCAACAGAGGTGCGTATATCCATGGCAAAAATGTACGTAGTTAGTAATATAAACATTTATATTACTAACTGTTAAATATTTATATTTCCCTAGCTGAAAACCCGCACTTCGCTACGGAGTACATTCAAATTAAATACAATGGTCAATGTATGCAATTAATGCCAAAAACATAAATATATATATTTATAATAAATACGACGATCAATGTATACAATTGATGTAATTAATATATATATATATATATTAAAAAAAATCCTAAGGGATATTTTTAACGACAAAATAATGCAGAAGAAAATATTCAAATTGAATCTAATAGGACATACTAAAGAATATAGTACAGTTAAAATAGTACAGTTTGAGGAACATATCTTTTACTGTATTTTAATATTTTTTTGGATAATGTCCAATCGTCTACTGCATTAGCAAGAAAAAAAATATGTTTTTGTCTATTTCGTTGTTATCATGTGACGATAAATTTATTTTAAGTACCAGAAAAAGAAATCACGTGATCAGCATTTAATAAATTAATTCTAAAAATGAATCATTAAAAATTCACCAAAACTCAGAAAAGGGAGGTAAAGATTCTAAAAATATTTCAGTTTGAAGGAATTTTTATGATCGTTCTCGTGACGTAAATTTTATAACAGTCAAATTAGTATTTTAATTGCAAACTTAAAAAAAGTTACTAAAACAGCTTAAAAATTTAATTTAAAAAATCTAAGAAGAATATTTCAAAAATCTTTCTTAGTGCCCTCCTACACCATAATAAGAATCGCCATGCAAAATTTCAGCCCTTTAGGTCCAGCGGTTTGGTCTGTGCGTTTTATGTCAGTCAGTGAGTCAGTCAGTTACGGAACTGTTTTATGTATATAGATATATATTCGATAGGAGAGGAATGGAGAATTGCATGAACGGCATCATTTATTTATGTATTGTTTGTAGTGAAAATATATAGGTGTACAAATTTAAAGCATTTAGAAATGCTCGGGAGGTTATCTGTATGAGAATGTATCAATATTTAAGGCTATATTTTATATAAAGTTCAGAGAAAGGAATCCGTAACCTCGAAACTTAAGGGCTGACAATTCCTCACATGGTAAATTTAACCCTTAAGGTATCCGACTACGTTTAAAACATCGATTTTGACGAAAATTCCGAAATTGTTTTTTTATTCCTTTTTTTAAAGATTGTAAATTTATGAGTCTAAATCTGCTTTTATTTTTTGGATACGATCATTAAAAATGAAATTAGAGCGATTTAAAGATCAACAGCTACTATGAATTTCAATAGAAGTTGAAAAGTTTAATCGTGTTTTCTGAAGAACTTATTTTAAATCAAAAAGGTAAATGATTCTTCTGATAACTCAAAATATAACCATGATATGTCTATGAAACTTTTCATGTATGTTTTTCATAATACTAAGAATGTAATGGACTGCATATTTGGTTGTAGGTATATTATTTGTTGATTTATAGCTGCATTTATAAAAAATCTCATGAAAAATACCTAAAATTTTACATGTAATTGCATATAATGACCTGTATTTTTTTTAGATTTTGAGATATCGATTAGCTTGTAGGTCATTACACTTAGAAGTTACTTACGTACATATGACAAAAAAAAAGTTAATTTTATACGCATATTTTTTTTAGCGCTAGAGCTGTTTTTGTAAAAATTTGCTAAATTTCCACACAATTTCCTTAATTTCGTAATAATTTACATAATTAATGTCTATTTTTTCATCATTTTCGAGTTTTGGGTTTATATTCCTTCGAAAATTAAGATAGTTTTCACAAGTACAGTTTTTCAAGCAAAAAGGATCTAAACGTAGTCGGATACCTTAATCTTGAGACTCTAATGGCTGAACAAATTTTAGATTTCTTTATTTAAATAGCATATAATGTAAATGCCACATATCATCGTGTAAATAGATATGTATCTCTTACAAATTCACTATTACTTCGCGTGCCTAGAGGAAATTTCTCCATCGGCCTTTATTATATCTCTGTACAGGGAGTGACCCAACAGTTTCAACAATATTTCTAATTTTATATAACAAATATTTTCAATCTTAATTATGAGGCTGCCCCGTATGTTTGTCCTAATAATCTAATTGTATGTTTAAGTGAAACTTTCAATTTCTTTCCATCTAAAGAATCAACAATGGAAATTGAACTGAACATTCCTCTAACACGAGCTTTTTCTAATACGTACTCCTCAAAATTATTTGTTATTACCAGTTCAGCACTTCTTTAGATTCATATAATCAACATCGGTGAGTATAACTTGTTTGTTTTTTTTTTTTTTTGGGGGGGGAGGGGTGTCGAAAACAGCTCCCTTAACGCTTCAACTTCTTCTCAAGCACTCCTCCTAGAGGACTTCAAAAACAGTCCTGCACTGAGTTGGTGAGTTTGACTTTTATGAAGTCAGGTACCACATAACTACTAATTTTAATCCCGGTTTTACTTCTTTATACGGTAAATGGCTGTAAATACTAAGTGTATTTAATGCGTGTAAATAACTTCTTATTTTTAATCAAAGTTTTGCTTTTTAAAACGGGGAATACTTGTACCTGAATCACACAGTATCAGAGGCAGAGAAATGTCATTATTCAGAATACCAAAGTATTGTCTCCTCATACAAAGTGTTGCTTTCATGTGTTATTTTCATGTTCATTACGTATTCCGGAAAGGATTCTCCTTCCCTCCTGAATATAAAAAAAGCTTCCATTAAGTGAAGAAAATTCTCGAGCATTTGCATAAGTTAATAAGGTCTTTAGAAAGATCATTCTGGTGGTTTAAAGTCTCGCCTATGCGAGTAACACATTCAAAAAGGAAAGAAGTAAACGATCTGTTTAATTAAATGATATGTTGTCAGAATGGATTATTAAATGGTACCACTCTAAGTAAAGTTTCTAACTTAAAGTTTCCACTCTAAGTAATTAAGTAAAGTTTCAAACTTTTCCGCACAAAACTGCCGTATATCCATCTCAGAAAATGCACAATATTAAAAGGATTCTTTGTCCAGTCTGTCAAAGTCTTTTTACATCAAAGAATTATTAATTTAATTATGATTTCGTATTAGAATGTTTTTATGTAAGAAATTTTAATGAAAAAGATTTTGAATTTTTATTTAACCTTTAATCAGCCTTCAAAATATATATAATATGTTGATGTAAAACTATAATTTAAAATAAAAAAAGAGATAAGCTCTTAACTTAGAATTATAGTCCAATTTTTGTATATTATCTACCTCTATATCCATAACTTGCACGTAAATTTTCCTAATAGTGTGTATTGAAGCTTCCGAACGTGGCGTCAAGCATAAAATATTAAAATTACATAATTGCTAGTTTTATGCACGGCGTTCATTAATCAGGAAGTGTAAAACGTTGTTAACAACAAAACAGTGTTTATGTTGATAAGTTTGTTATCATTAACTTCTTGTTTTGGTTAAGTCTAAGAAAGTATTTCATTAAAAGGTGACTCTAGAGACTAAGACGATAAAAAATGTGGCCGTTTTGAGGGATGGCCATCGAAAACGGTTTTCTACCATAATGTTTGCTGTATGGAGTCTTGAATCGGTTCCGAAAAAAATATGTCCGTTTAGAGGGGTGGCCCGTTAGAGAAGTTTCACTTATATATATGTATATATATATATATATATATATATATATATATATATATATATATATATATATATATATATACAGGGTGTCCCAAAAATCCTTGACTTATTTAAAAAAAATATTAAAAAAAAGTATACAGTCAAACCCCGTTCTAGCGAACCCGGTATATATATATATAAGGAACTCACTGATATAACGAACAAAAATTTTGGTCCCGCCATTTTCCTATTGTACGTAATTTAATTAGTATTCTGTCAGTTTAATAAAATCGATTTTAGTCAATTTAATTCATTAATGATCATTTTTAATAGATTTTATCATTTTTTAGTACATCGTTATTGAATACACATTGCAACTAATGAGTTATACATTTTGTGAACTCTAGCATTTTTCTTAACGGTTCGGATATAGCGAACCACCGGATAAAGTGAACAAAACCTTTGGTCTCTTGAAGTTCGTTATAACGGGGATCGACTGTATAAGTTAAGAACTGGAAATTCACAGATGTGTTACTGTATGTATTAAAGTTATTTTTTTCTGTGTCAAAAAAGTTGAACAGGCAGCGGTAGTTTTTCCGTGAGAGCGAAAGTTGTAAAATGGCTACTCCATCAGACAGAGCAATATGTGTTGGCTGGTACTTCAAAACGGAATCTGTTACGCAAGTGTAACGAAACTTGGAAAAGATTCTCCAAGTCGTAACAACATCTTTGCTTTGTATAAAAACTTTCTGGAAAAGGGACGTATCCTTGACAGTCGGTTGTAGTGTTGAAGAACTCAAAAGACGCATAATTGCTACAATTTCATGCCTTACGGAATCCATTTTGGAACACACATAGGATGAGAGTGATTACCAAGCACATGCTCTCCGTGCCACAAAAGATTCACATATTGAAATTCATTCCTAGACTAAAAAAACTCTAATATAAAAGGTAACACATATGTAAATTTCGAGTTCCTACCTTCGGTACTTCTTGTAAAATTTTTTAAAATGGGTCAAGGTTTTTTGACACACCCTGTATATATTGTTACGTCTTGGCCCTTTTCGGGGAAGAGGGACCACCCAAACAAAAGCCCACCCCTTTACGAATTCTTCCCGGTTCCAAGAAACCATCGTGGGTCGCTTCTGCGCCCCCATCCCGGCCTACTGGCTGAAAAGAAAAGGAGAGGAGTGTGTGGGTGTCTGACCTGGAGAGAGGTGGCTTGTGTTGAGCCTCGAATTTGTCCGTCGAATACGGTGCGGGAATGCGCCGTTGCGGACCGATTGGCTGAAAAATTCCTCACTCGGCTCCCGATTTTACAAGTGGAGAGATACATCTCTGTTAATGCTCTGTTAATGTAAAAGATATTTTGGTTCCTATAGAACCTCTCATATGCAGAGGAGCCTACACTCTCTGTCTTGTACATAGTGTACAGTTTTATTTGTTTAATACAAGCTCTGTGTAATATAATTGTCTCTCGTGTGTCTCATTTTTCCACCGAGGACGTTACAATATATATATATATATATATATATATATATATATATATATATATATATATATATATATATATATATATATATAATATACAGTTGAACTTCGTTATAACGAACTTCAAGGGACCAAAGGTTTTGTTCGCTTTATCCGGTGGTTCGCTATATCCGAACCGTTAAGAAAAATGCTAGAGTTCACAAAATGTATAACTCATTATTTGCGATGTGTATTCAACAATGATGTATTAAAAATGATAAAATCTATTAAAAATGATCATTAATGAAATAAATCGTCTAAAATCGATTACATTAAACTGACACAATACTAACTAAATTGCGTACAATAGGAAAATGGCAAAACCAAAATTTTCGGTCGTTATATCCGTGAGTTCGTTATATACCGGGTTCGCTATAATGGGTTTGGCTGTATTATAGTAATTATGTTAATATTATTGATAATAATATCGTTCAAGGAATGTTTTTATGGACGAAATAAAAGCATTTAACTGAAAATGATACTCCACTCTCTGATTTAAAAAAAGATAAGTCAAGAACTGAGCATTCTTCACCGCTATAGAGAAGTATTTCGCTTAAACCCGCCAATCACGGGCTGAGAAAGACCGAAGGATTACTTTATTTAAATGCTAAAGTGTTTTCTGTCTTCCTAAACGGTTCATATCAGGCTCATTACGTATTCCGGGAACGATCCTTCATTTCCTCGAAAGCTGAAAAGCGTGCTTCGCGTAAAATTGTCAAATATTTGTAAGTGCTAATAGGGTCTATAGCGTGATAATACTTTAGAGTGGTTCCTCATCTGCGTGCAAATTAGAGTATAAAGAAAGTAGGCCAGAATTTATTTTGCAGGTGGTATACGGGTTATAATTTTTATAGCCGAATGAATACTTTGTCTTGATGGATTCGTAAAGTTTTCTTATACGAAGACCAGCACTCTTAAGTGGGGATCTACGATGTTAAATTTTTCTTATATACAGGGTGTCCATAATTAAACTTCCCTACTTTAAAGTTGTCTACAGTCGAAACTATTGTTTGAAAGTTATGAAATTTTGTGTAGGACATATTGAAGGGATGGGAATTTGTTGGAGCGAATAAAAAAATCAGTTCAAAATTTCACCACCAGAGGGAGTTTTTTTGATGAATTACACATTTACGACTGGTTTTTTACTTAAGATTTCACCATCTTTTTATCCATAGGTCACCCTAACAGAATAATTCATACTCATTAAATTTTACAATCTTTAAAGTGATTGTAAAGTCGATCGGAAACATGTTCGATAACTAATTTTCGGACAAAAGATTTGAAGGAACGAAGAAGAAACAAATATGCAAATTAATTTTGGCTTTGGGGGCATGTGAAACATCTAGTCAGTGTTTATAAACTAAGAACTATACATGATCTGAAAGACAGCATTTCACGACATGTTCTCAGCATTTCCCCGTACACACTGCGGTCAACTGTAGAGCATGTTATTTTACGATTTCAAATGGTAGCTGAAATTGATGGTAGTCATGTTGAGCATGTCTTGTTGTAATAATTTTTTTTAACTATGGTAAATGCTGGCTAAATGTGTAATTAATCAAACACGCCCTCTGGTGGTAAAATTTTGAACTAATTTATTATTTGCTCAAACAAATTCCCATCCCTTCAATATGTCCTACACAAAATTTCATAACTTTCTGAACAATAGTTTCGACTGTAGACAACTTTAAAGTAGGGAAGTTTAATTATGGACACCCTGTACATACAGACAAATTTCTCTTGCTGACCAGCCCTCTAAACAGCTCTTCTTTTGTTCAGAATAGATTATATGCTCTATAGATCCGATATTATGGAGAAAAGCACATCTTCCACAGCCACACCTCTAAAAATCCCCTTCCGAAAAATCCTTCCGAAAAATCTTAGTTTTTTTCGGAACCATACTGACCGCTATATAGAGAAATTTCACTGTATATAAACGAGGAAACCACATTAGGACAGGCTTCTTGTAGTCGTTGACTTCAGAGGTCGGCAAACTTTAATGGGTTCTTTCCAGTGGAGAGGAATAATTACAATACAGCAGTCGCAGAGACATTATCCTTGGCCAAAAAGTACAGTGCAGAATACACGATACAAAGCACAAAATTTTATCCTTGGTCAAAAGCACAGTACAGAATACACGATACAAAGCACAAAATTAAATACAAAATTTTGTGCTTTGTATTGTGTATTCTGTACTGTGCTTTTGGCCAAGGATAATGTCTCTGTGTCTGCTGTATTGAAAATTGAAAATTAAAATTAGTAAAGTTTCCAACAAACTAAACTAAAAATAAGGTCGTCCGCACATGGAGCAACTCAAAAGAAACTGATAACCGACTCCAATCACAAACCAGTCCGTGATGAGTCGTAACCTATGTAATTGAATTTAGCCACGCACACGGCGCAACTGGTTACAAACCCGTCAGCAACGCGTTTGTAATCAGTCACAGGCAACTCAACGTGTCGAGTCGCTAGCAACTTCAGTCGCCAGTTTCTCTTGCGTTGTGCGTGTTATTACACAACCTATGTTACAGCCGCTTTTTTGGCAAGCTGCCAAATGACGTACACGAGTCACGTGACTTCTGCCTAGCGATGAAATGAAATTCTAACGTTTTTCGTTGTATGGAATATATGCTCCCATATACACAGTCCATTTTTAAACGATTGATCAAAGACAATCTATTGTGACGATTTTTTAAAATAAATTAATTTCTGATAATAATTTAACTAAAAATAATGCCCGGAATAATGATGCTCTTCCTTCCATGACAGGTCGCAAAATATTAATTTGAATCACTTTTGAGTCGGCCCGTGTGCGGAGCCGCATCACTAACCAGTTCAGTTTCCTTTGAGTCGCTCCGTGTGCGGACGGCCTAAGGAACCAAAAACCAACAAGTTGGAAACTGTAAACAAGGCTTCTCACAGTCTCATTCATCGGCTTGAGCCTCATGCCCCTTAGATACCCTTAGATTAGCCCCTTCATACATATCTAGTCATTTTTTTATACAAACATCTTTATAATTCAAAAAATGGCTTTCCATTCTTCTCTGATGTTGTCGATCTGCCAAGCAAGCGCAATCAGGATATGAGGGAGAAATTCAAATGCGAAATGTTTACTCGCGTTCTTTGGCACAGACATCTGTTTTTAATACTCATTACATATTCCTTAGAATGATTTTTCTCTAGTCTTCTCAGCTAAAACGTTTATATATATTCCAAAGTATTTGCATTCGTTAATAGGATTCTTAAAGAGGTAAAATGTTGAAAAGAACTGTTGATTCGAATAGGAAATAAAATTGTACGAAACAGTATGAATCAATACTGCATAAATGTACCGTAAAATATTTCGTTTGCTTTTTAAAACTATAGATAAAGGAAAATACTTGGAACTGATAATGTAAAAAAATATCATCTTTTAATGGTATAGGTTTTGCCGGAGAACCCACAAAAAATTTCTTCCTAAACGGTATATATTATATAAGGACGGATGTTTCAATGACCGTTAGAAAAATGACCGGAAAAAAAAATTCCGCAGCAGGAAGACACCTGTCTATTCCTGACACCCAAATTTTAAATCACTTGCTTGGATATGATTGTATCAGTCACTCTGACTGTTCAAAGTACAGTTGACAGGTTTGTGTGGTGGAGGGAATCAGCAGGTTAAAAGGAAGAGGGTCAGCAATCGTAGAACATTGCAAGCTCTCGAGATGAACTGCTTACTGTAGTGGGCGCATATGACAAAACTTCCCCGTAGGAGCCTTTATAGTCTATATTCAAAAATGTTCATTTTATGATTGAGTCAAAAGGTCTCTTTTCCTACTTTATGTTTGTGTGTTTTCAATTAAAGTTTTGCCTCTAGCCGGAGACTCCCTACGTTGGGAATCAGAGGTATAAAAACCCTCATAAAAAATTAATTTGCGCGTGTTTATTGAGCCAACTTATTGTGAACGGCCTAACTCAATAAAAATTGAATTTGCTGCAATATTCATGATCTGGTGGCAGATTTTATCGTAATAAAAATAGTGTTGAATAAAAAAACACTATTTGGTACCCCGTCAAAACATGAAGGCTAGTTAGTAAATAAGTGCACTAATACACAAATTATACTCAACACATCATTGCCAAATGTTGAAAATCATAATAATGCACAGAAAAAAATGAATGTGTTTAAGCGGCCTCGTGCTTAGTGAGTATCTAAAGCCAGATTTAACAATGTCACTGAGTATGCGCAGAAAACAAATATTGTAAATTATCGATTAAACAGCGCGAAATAAACAATTTCCGTCAGGTTTAATCTTATATTTCATAAACATAATTATCATAAAAATATAAATGACAGAGAGAGACAGATCTAGAGAGACTCCTCGGAATAAACGTGTTTATCATTAAAACATGTCAATTCATACGTAGAAAAATCAGTGAGTTTCTAAAGCCAGAGTTACACATGCCACTGAGCATGCGCAAAAATGAACTTTTAATTGTAAATGATCGCTAATTAAAAGAAATTGTGGTTACAAAAACCAAAATTGACGAATCCCCAGATTACAATCTTTCGTTTAGGACCAAAATAAAGTAAATTAATGCAGTAGTTTTCTCTCACGGACTACCCAAAATGTCTGCTTAGCAACTTAAATATATAGATAATTGTTTGAACATACCAGTGCCCCCCCCCCTAAAAAACTAGCTAACTAATGAGGGATGAGGTTATTACAGTTTTTCCGCACAAGAAGTATGGGGTAGCAATAGCGCTGCGATTTCCTAGCTTGTCAGCAACAACATATTATCATTAGGACGAAAAGGCTTTTTAGTGGATCCCGTCACACGTGGGTTTGCTCGGCAACGATCAGACGGGCCTACTGGCAAAGGAGGGGTTTTTAGAGGATTCGCCCCTGTTTGAAGTCCTATCTGCATCAGAGGCTCAGTCCATATTTAAGACCAGGTCATACTCTGTTTGGAGAGAGCCTCACTGGTATCCGGCCAAGCGCCCTGGTCTGGCTTTGCTCTTTAGAGGTCCAAGACCCATACAGTCTGCCCTGGCTCGTCTTCGGAGTGGCCATACAAAGAGTATGTGCTTCGAGAACTCTACTAAGGTCTTTTGCCCTTGTTCCTGCTCTGCTGCTCCTGCGAATCCTTCCCACATTGCGGACTGTTTAGTTATCCCCGTCAGTATCCTTGCAGAAGATCAGGATACCGCTGCCTGCCTTTTGCTCGCACGACAGAGCCTCATGGACATGGTCTAGAATTTTCTAGTCCAGAGGGATTAACAACAACAACAAAAAAGTCTTCTAATACCATTGTTACCGAAACTTTGAGGCCAGAAAAAAAGATTTGCTTAAATTTGCTTCGTAACTGCAGACTGCTTTCATATGAAAGTTATCGTGACGTAACCGGGATGCCGTGCATCATAACTGCAAATTCCTTACCGAGGTCACCGAGAAATTTGAAAGTGATGTCATCTTGTTCTCCAAATTTTGACTGATGTTTAACAGCCATGATACATGGTTAAGTGAAACGCCATTCAGGGGGAAAAAAAGGCTAGGACAAATTCTTGTTGTTGTCGTTGTTTCTTATGACCCCTCACCGGAATTTATTCCACACCATGTCCATGTAGGCTAGCGGGCGGGGGGACGCGGCTCCGGTTTATAATGGCACCCCAAGGGTTCGATTTAGGCAGCTGCCACCTCAAGTTTGAACGAGCAACCCCATAGAGGACAACTGGGGGAAACGTACCCTTTCCCACCCTCTCTGTCCTCATAGTGGTACTTTCCGGTCTAAAGATTTAACGGGGCCATATCCGACCTAGACATGGAGGTATTCAACGGCGCTTTTCGGGATTAGATCCGAGCACCTTCAGTACCGAAAGCCGGCACGCTACCGAAAGGCTATCTCGAGTCCGGGCGTATACTTCTATGAGAGGAAAAAAATGATAGTTAAACATAGCTTAATTTAAATCCTCCTTGCCAAGTTGTTACCCTGTTTAGAGAAAGGGGATGAAACTCCTGGGGGGAACTTCCTGGGGGCAATAGCCACATAATGTGCATTGAGTCACTGGTGATGATCAAAATCATATGGATTCTGAATGTAATGGTATCTAAAGGAAAATAAACGAATTTGTATGCATCAGTTTTGATAATTCGTATACCTAAAATATGTCAGGACTCCAAAACGTGTACCTTAAATATACTATTCAGCATATACTTTAGTTACACCCAAACCTAAACTCGAATTCGATGACAAAAGACGATAGAATGCATTTGACTGGCATTCAGTTGTTTGGGACAGAATCTTTAGAATATACGATGCGTCAATGATTTGCTTAATACTTAAAATGAAAGAAAGCTTAAAAAATACAAACGTTATTTAAACCTTCGGGATATGAGGTTGTCGACAGCAGTGACATTTCTAATACTTGTATTTGTCACACAAATAAAAATTGTCTGCTACGTTTTGAAATGAAGTTGCAATAAGTCTTGACACTTGAAAAGGGCTGTTATGAACGATTTAATGTAAATGTGATGCATTAACGTACATTGCTTCTAAAGGAAGGATAAAGACATTCTTTTTTTTCTGATTTGGAGCCTAAATTTCTATATGTTGATTATGTGTTATGGGATTCTATTTCTCTTATATAATGCTGAATTCGAAAAGGCGTATTTAAAGCACCTATCATTTCAAACTTCAGCCATTCGTTTTAGAATTCATAAATACTAGATGAACGCGTGAATTTTGTCTTATTATTCTTTAGTTTCAAGAATGTCTTGTAGGTTAGCATGTTTATAAGGAGATAGAGCTGAATAAAAAAATAGATCGATAAAAAGTTGAAAAAAGACCAAATAGGACTGTTCCAGGATGGCATTCCCATATCCAGCAGAACAAGGTTGTGTTCGTTGGCATAGTACACGTATATGAAGAGAGCTACGCCTCATGATAATTTCATCAACGTCTCACCAGTAACGTCATAAAAGTTACGCGTAAAGAGAGTGTAAGAAAGAGATATAATCTTAAATGCTAAGAAAAGACCTCTAGTGGAAACCATCGAATCCTCCACCATGTGTGGCATATTGCCAAGCTATTTTTCCCACGTTTTAGTAACAGTTCTTTGAACCATTTTAAGTCCATTACTTATGTCGTGTCTCCAATAGCAGAATTTTGGATAGATTTGAAGTAAGAGACTGAACCCTATCTTCATACATTCTCTTCAATAAGGTCATCTGCTTTTCCGAAAATGAGTCAGTAGCTGAAGGATCCACAAGAGTCGATTATTTCATGTACTCAAAAAAATACAGGGTGGTCATAAAAAAATTTTCCGATATATGGACCTCTAGCGACTCTTCCGTTCAACTGACGAATATGAGATTTCAGAAATAGTTATTCAGAGGTATGAGCTCGGGATTCTTCGAACGGCCAACAAAAATAAAGATCGGGGCTCACGGAAGAAATTTGCATATGACAGAGGCAAGACACCAATCACTGATGACAACACAGATCGAACAAAGAAAACTTTTATTTAGATTACATATTTTCCACATGGGTGCTATCACAGGCCGTTGGCAGAGCTGTGTTTTGTGCGTGCATAACGCATCCGTTTTTTGTGATACACGTAACGTTCCAACGCTAATTTAGGGTTTTCGCATGCGCTGAGCATTTTGCAACGCTAAAAATTGGACGTTGCCGTCCGAAAATTTCGAGTTTCTGTACCTATAACCGTAACCGTGGGCGCCACTTTGTTGAATCCCGAGCTCATACCTCTGAATAACTATATCTGAAATCTCATATCGATCGGTTGAACGGAACGGACCCTAGAGGTCCATATATCGGCAAAGTTTTTTTTATGACAACTAGGGTGTTTCATTTTGTAAGGCAAAAAATAAAATGTAAAATTTTTGCAGACTTTGCTTACGCCCCGAGTCTCAGTAACTTGAAAGATATATATGCCAAATTTCAAGAAGATTGGTTAATATTTAGAGGTTGCACACTTTGATCAGTTTTGCAAAAGTAGGCAAAGAATACGATTTTTCAATGTTAATTACTTTTATTAGGAATATTAGAAATCACGAACTTAAAATAATATTAAAACTAAACACTAAGATTAATAGGTAGTATGATAGGCAAAACATGTGTTATATTAATCAATTTTGAACGATGCAATCCCTTCTTTTGTTCGCTTTGTGATGACTTTTCTGTGATGTTCGACTACCCTCAACGAAAATTGATTTGTTGTTCATCCCTAACCGATTTGTTAAACTTTTTTTTATCATAGAAATTCCTCTTTCTGCGGTATCACTGACCACCTTACGAGCGTTCACATGGCTTCTTAGAGAATCACTGCACTATTCTGTCACGTGGTGGATTCCAAACAATTCAAAGAACGTCTTTGTTTTATTAGTAACGAAATGGCTCAGGTCTTTCCCTTCAAAAAAATAGGGTTTTACCCTCTAATCGTTTATTTCCTTTTTTTACAGGTTTGGTTTCTAAATTTTTAGTCATATTTTTCTTATCCGCCCGCGTAATACGGTCGTCCAAAAAAACCAATTTTATGTTTGTTTCTCACTGATACCAAAGGTGTCTCTCAGCAACTGGCAGAGCACTTTTTTGACGTCTGCATCTGGGTAAGTGCTAAGAAACTATCGACCTACAATTGCCTCGTGCCAAAAGCGAACATATATGAGGCTGACAAAATGTGCAACCCGTTTCATACCTTTCAATTCTCGTTGAGGAATATTCAACTGTTTAGAGAAGAGTACAATTTTAAGTGCATATATTGCCTTAGCCATCCATCTTGCTTGATGCAGAGCCCCTGAGATCCTGAAACTGAAGTCGTTTTTAGACCAACCTCTTAGGTACAGGAGTGAGAGATTTAATAACTCTTTGTAGTCTTTTCTTGGATGATTTCCGTCTTTTAGGACATTTTGGATATAGTTAACCATTTTCACTCGTTGTTCTTCTAGAAAGCCTTGAACGGGACTTTCTTCATCCAGCATTGCCATGTATGACTTCTTATTAAGTGAAGCCCACAAACTTTGGAACTTCCAAAAAATCTGGATGTCAGGACTACTTGATGGTATGCCACAACACTCCTCAAACATTCCTTTCAATATTAGTTAAAGGGTGTGATGACGGCAAGCCAACCACAGCAATGTTCGTCCGAATTCCCTTTCAATTCTGGTACACGCTTCTTCGATCAGTACTGTATTATATGCTGTAGTATCAAAAGATATACCGATGATATTGTCACTTAGCCCAAGTCGGTCCCCTTCCCGAATAATTATTCAGCCATCTTCTCGACAGTGCATTTCAGGGCAACAGGTGCGCCAAGCAAATGTTCAAAATCTTTGCCAGTCACTAGAACTGCAACTCTCTTCCAATGTTTTGACACTCCCATGGTCAACTGAGGGCAACCGTTTACTATCCCAATGCAAAACCAAATGAAGAGGATTTTCAAAGAGTGACACTTCGATTTTCTTTGCTATATACTTCTATTGATCACCCGAGCTCGGTAAACGGTAGCTGGAGATACCGTAAGTAATAATTGATAAAGCTAGGATGAAGTTGATTAATATAATACATGATTTGTCTATCATACTATCTATTAATCTTACTGTCTAGTTTTAATATTATTTTAAGTTTGTGATTTTTAGTTTTCCCAATAAAAGTAATTAACATTGAAAAATCGTATTTTTGCCTACTTTTACAAAACTGATCAAAGTGTGCAACCTCTAAATATTATCCAATCTTCTTGAAATATACATCTTTTACATGACTGAGACTCGGGGCGTAATCAAAGTTATATGAAAATCACATCTTTGGAAAAATGAAACACCCTAATGAGCACTCTGCATTATCACAAGTATACATTATTTTTCACAGATAAGCACTTTTCCTTGTTTAATTGAAGATTATATCTTTCAAAAAATTGATTTCTAAAATAATTATCCTTTAGTAAAGATAGTATGCAAAAAATCTACTGATAAAGCCTATCGTCAATGACGTAAAAATCTCCAACTTTATCATACTATTCACCTTAATGAATCCCTCTTAGTTTATAAGAAACGCAAATCGAGACTCATTAATTTTATTTACGATATGAAACACTTTTTCGAAAAAATGACAAAAAATCAACATGAGAGGCATCGATCCAGGAGAAAGGTACATATTAACGCGAGGATGTATGTATATGGCTTTTAAAGAAATATAATTGCTGTTTACCTTTTGATACTATGTGTAATTGTCGTTAGTTTAACAACTATTATCAAACTTTATACAACGAGTAGATCGAAAAGCTCTTTTAATCTACGTATATAGATAACGGTGGTGTCACATGGCAAGTTGACACTTCGGATAATTTTCAAAGTATGATTTTTTATCGCAGGTGTAAATCTTTCGTACAAATAGAATTTATGATAATAAAACGATTATTAATATCGACCTGGTTTCGGATGAAAGTTATGATGAAAGTCATTACAGTCAATTATGGGCAATCGGTCCGGCAACATCAAACAAAATACTCTGCGTTCGAATGTCACGTTATCATTAGGCTAATCCACTTAACAGCCCGTGGATTATTAAAACGGCTCGTGCATCAAACGCAATTTGTTTTAAGAACTGTCAAATTAAGGGTATTTGGCTATTGATTCCAGCCGGAGGAGAAATGGCTGTCAACCTCGGTCGCTGTAAGCCTTTTACAGTTGAATAGCCATAGGTTCATTGCAGATTAGGATCTAGGTATTTGGGCCCGTCTAATATCTGAATGGAACCAGAATTGTATGCGAATTTTAAAATTTTACGTTAGTCATTCAATTTTTCAAATATTGTTTTCTCACTTCAGTGTGTTATTCAAAGTCCCTGTGTAAGTATCGAACTTGTACCTGGCGATAGGATTTCTCAAGGGGTCGTTGTTGTTCTTTATTTTTACCATGTTTTTATTAACTCGCTTTCCTGTTTGTGTGTGTGTTTGTCCAGTACAAATCTTGCAACCGATTTTTAACTAACTTCCCGACTAGCTAGACATTTGGAACTTTTAGAATAGCTCAGAACAAGATCACAAAGCATTATTTTAATACTTTTAGCCATCTTTAAGCAGAATTGAATTCTTTTTCAGTTAATTTTGTTTTGTAGCCTGGTGTAGCCATCTATCGGGCCGGGTCGGGAACGAAAAGTTAAACTCAAGCTAACTTCCAATTACCTTCATTTTATATCAAGTTGATGGGATAATTCATCAAAAAAAATTTTAAAAAGTATTTATTAATACATAGAATTGTCAAGTTTATATGATTCAACAGAAAATTTAAAAACATGGTATATAAAAGTTCTTTTTATATTGTAATTATTTATATTTTCTTTGCATAAAATAGTTTGTTATGAACGAAAAGTTAGTTTTTATGAGGCGGGTTTTTTTTAAATGAAGCTACGACTGTGGGTAGCGACTCAAAATTTTTTTTTTTTTATCTTAAGGGGGGGGGGGGCGCATACACGCGTAGGAAATCTTTAAGGAAAAAGGGTACAGGATTTCCTTCAGGATTTCCTCAAATGATCCCTGCGCACACACGTGCAGCACTCGCGCACACGAGAAATATGTCACATCCTCGTGACACTGTGTATAATGTCTCGTTCAAATATTGCATAAAAGGATATAATTTGCTGTTATATACATCTTGTTTAATCAACACTATTTACAATGATCATGATATACAGGAGTTTCGTTCCGTAGAACTATCATCACATAGATTAGGGGGAGCGTGAATATAATATATTCAAAATTGAGACTTAAGTCTCCTGTATTCTCCGCGCTCCGTTAGTACGTCAACACATAATCAAAGGACAGTCTATAATGTCTCCCGCCTCCTGCGGTCTCCTTCATCTGCCACCTTCTAAAAAGTTCCAGAAGCACCTCGGAATTTTCATTGCACCATTTATGATAAAAGGACCCTTGCGATTTTTCGTCGGCGACCTACTTTCAGCGGTTTATCCTTTGTCGGCGCCTATATTTTGAAAGAACAATAAGATGGAATCGAAATCGGATGATCCGTATTTTTCAATGATACGTGCTTCTCTTCCCCTCCACGAACTCGGATAATCCGGGATACATTCTACTGAAAAAACTTCTGTTCTCCGATTCGATTCAAAACAAAGTTTAATATTAAATTTACATTCAGATTGAGGAACTAAAACAAAGCAAGAAATATCACAAAAAAGGGAGCTTAAAATCAAACTAAAGATAGAATTCGAAACAGATAACACTTTCAGTATTGTGTTTTCATCATAAAGAGACTATACTAATAGTCTTATTCCTTTGTTCTCCCACCTTTTGTTGCATTTTCTTTTTTCACTTATTAATTCAGTTTGGCCTATTTTTGCCAACATCCCAAGCGAGTGGAATGTCTAGGTTTAAAATTGTCTTAGCTTTTAAGCTGACGCGTTGCTTGTACTATTTGAGGGTGATATCTCATTGAACAGGTAAGAGGACTTAGGATCGGACCTAAAATGGTTGTTTGGTCCTCTTTTACTTCCCAAGGGTAATTTGACCGGGACCTATGGTTTAAAGCTAATTTCGAACGGCTACAACATCCATGCCAACTACAGAAGTCGAACCCATGGGCTCTGGACCGAGTGCGAGCCCTAGGCAGGCCTCAGATGGAGATTTCATTTTTGCAAATCTGTGCGTAACTCACCGTTCTTTATATATATACACCGAAACTTCTCTTTGGCGTCCATCGGTTATGAACAAAATAGGCTCATTTGTCGAGGTAGACGGCCAAAGAAAACATACACACAGATATATAGATCCACACTTACATACCTTTTATATATACACACACACACACACCTATATATATATATATATATATATATATACACACACACATATATATATACTATATATATATATGTATATATACATGTGTGTGTGTGTATATAAAATGTATGTAAGTGTGGAACTATATATCTGTGTGTATGTTTTTTAAATACATGCTGAAAATTAAGAAAAGTCAAATATTTTGAAACACTTAAAGAATTTTTTATAAGTTAGTTCAAAAATGAAAACACTGATGAGCATAATTATGACAGAGAGATCAATGGTTGAAACCTTTTCAGCTTGTTGAAGAATGTAATCTATACTATTTTTCTAAAGCGAAATCATTAACAAAACTTAACTCACAAAACGGATGAATAAAGAAAGAACCGATCATAATTGTCATAGCACCTGGCTCATAACTGTTTACAAAACGTTACGAATTAGCAGCATAAAAAATAAAAACTGTGCAAATCAACTGTACATAGAGAGTACTGTAGCAGCGAAGATTGAGTGGCTTTATTTCAATCCTAAACCAGACTAGTTTGGTATAGAAGATATATAAATATCATAATTGGCGGGTAAAAGATTCGAGCGGAATTAGACAGTGAAAGTCAAACAAGTCTTACAGCAGTGACGGATTTAGGACTAGGACAACTAGGCCTCTGGCCTATGAATAAAAATATATATTGCCTTTTGATTTTCTTAATTTTTCTAAAATACTTATGAACAAAAAAATGTTTGACTTTGTTTAAAAATATAAATTACGAAAATTGTTTTAATAAATGATAATAGTGATATTTATAATGAATTGACAACATAACAAGGCGTCGTTCGGACTAACGCATAATCTCATCAGTTAAAATTAAATTGAACAAAACAAAACAAAAACTGATGTTTTTCTAAGCATTTAAAACATGCACTATATTGTTTCAAAATGAAACAAAAATATAGTTTAACACTTAAAATCAGATGTGTTCAGGTAAACGGTAAATGACATACTGAATGGGTTATCACATAGATGGTAAAAATGTATGCATTTATTACTGCCTTCCGACGAATCGGAGGGGGAAGGGTTGAAACAGAATTGGCAGTGGGCCGCAGAACATTTAAATCGGCCCCTGCTTACAAGATAAACTTATTCTAGTAAGTGGCCAAGGCCGTGCGATAAAACTGCTTTGACGGCCGCCCTTCAATATAAGAAACAAAGTTATAAACAATACCAATTGAACTGGCTGATGAGGTTGTGTAGCCAGTTGTCACATCCAATACCCATAATTTTTGCATCAACAGAAAGACTTGCTGTACGCATATTATCCCATATATATATATATATATATACAGTGGAATCTTGATCAATCGTTCCCCGAATCATCATTTTCCCGTATGTGTCGTTTATTCCACCCTGTTCCGACTATCATATTTCTTTGTCATGTTCACGCATCTATCGTTTTCCCGCATTTATCGTTCAGTTTAGTTGGTCCCTTGAAAAACGATAGATCGATATTCCACTGTATATATATATATATATATATATATATATATATAAAACCTTTTGCAAAAGCAGATGAACTTTAGGTTTAAACGTCTTTTTAACTTCAAATCTTTATGAATAATTTTACTTACAGTGCCAGAAGACATTCTTAGTTTCGATGCAATGGATCTTTGAGTAGGCGGATTTTCTTTTGGGATCAGAGAATTCACTTTCTTGATATTTACCTGCGCACTAACAGTTTTAGGAGGAGGTTTCGCGGTCATGTTTTCATGTTTACTTTCAGTTAGACGTTTTTTCCCTTTCAAATTTAATATATTATAAATACCTTTTTTTGAAATGCCTTAAC
Organism: Dolomedes plantarius; assembly: GCA_907164885.2. Lineage (NCBI taxonomy): Eukaryota > Metazoa > Arthropoda > Arachnida > Araneae > Dolomedidae > Dolomedes > Dolomedes plantarius. Next base: position 29,864,784 of record OU015495.1, on the reverse strand, counting down.
CGCGATTTTTACACCGCTTTATAATTTGTTGATACGAATATTTCTCCTCGGAAAGCGCAGTTCCGTAACCTTCGAGCCATCAATCAATTTTGGGAGCTATTTTCAAAATAAATCTTTTGATTTACATTCCAATCAAAACAAAACAGTAGCAGACGATTATCCTGAAGTTGCCAAATGTTTATCTCAAAATGCAAACGACAGAAATAAACTACAAAATCGTTTCCATAAAGTGCGAACGACTTTCTGTATAGTTTTAAAAATCAAGAAATGTGATGAACAATCACAATCCTGACCACAAGGAAAGTTCCATTTCAAGAATGTCGGTATGTTACTTGACATATAATCGCCTTCTAACATTTATACTCTTCAGATATATTTCGTGATCACTGGTGTAAGGTAAATCTTAAATATCTTTCTCTCTGAATGGCTTAGTAAATGTGCTGTCAATACATGAACCGTGTGTTTTATTGCAGCTTGAAGAACGTCGGCCCAACGAATACAAAACTACGCTGTTTTGTATTCGTTAAAATCTCCGACCGTGTGTGTGTTTCCAGAATTAAAATTTTAACCTAACACACACACACATTATATATATATATATATATATATATATATATATATATATATATATATATATATATATATATATATATATATATATATATATAGATAGATAGATAGATATTGATTGCACTCCCGATTACCGGGTTTCATGAGGGAGCATCATCGTAAAGTACGGGTCATCCAATTTCTGGTCCATTTTACTGTATTTTCAAAATATAATACGACACTCGCTATTCTATTTTATTCATTAAATTTGTGTATGCAATTCTTTCCTTCTTTTTTTCCCTTGCTTTACCGAATCATTGATATGTTTTTTGATGCATGATACACAATGATATCATGTATCATTACTTGGTATCGATGTATTTCATGATCCAGGAAAATGAAAGAAGAGTGGAGTAATTTTAATGTCTTGTCGCATACTTTATCCAAGAAAAATCCTCCATCCAATGACAATTGTCATTTTAAAAATCTTGTTTTTTTATATAGTATGTAATATCGGAAGAAATGTGTACGCAACTTTTAATAGATTAAGTAGGCATTTTTTATACATATTTCAGATTTTTCCTGCAGGGATCGTTAGCAGACCGGATAATCCGCAAATATATATATATATATATATGTAACATGGGAGATGACCGCAGGTTATTGCTCAGAAGACGTCTAATCTCCCATGCTACGGTGATGTTAAGTAATGAATCCGATGACACAAGTATTCGTAAACTATATTTTATTTAGAAGAAATGCTACCGACTCTTTCGGGATGAATGCGGCAGGGGAAAACGTATTAGAGTCCATCCGTTTTTAGGACGCCAGAACTTATATAACTTCATCTCATCACGTGACAGTAAGGTGTTGATTAACAGTTGATTGGTCAGAAGTTTATTGTTTTTGTGCGGATTAGAGTTAACTAGATACTGACGCTACGCATCTCAGAATTTCGTTAAAACTGCAGCCATCTTGGAAAAAATGCCTGGGGCTATTCTTAGACTTTAATTTTGGAAAGGATTTAATAAAACTTGGAAATATATCTTGGAATTTAATTCGAACGCCCAAGGGAATTTAAATAGTTTAGAATTAAAAAGGGGTATGTAGTTTTTAATGTTATATATATATATATATATACAGTGCTCAATTTCTAGAAATAGAGGTGCCGGAACTATAACCTTCTGAGTTGTGTGTGGAGAGGGAGGGAGGTTGTGGCCTGCAAAAAAGAAATCTTTGGGGATACAAAAACTTGAACATTTTATTTAATTATAAATTTTATTTTGCGAAACAAGTACAAAAATATGTGTAGTAAAGTAATAAAAGAAATAAAAAAATCCCAGTTTTATGATTTTTTAATTTTACTGCCCACCCTAAAAGATTGTCCAAATCTTCGACATGTTTTCATCATACATTTTGTCTGCTGACGGCTAGTACTGAATGGTGTCCACGCACAACCCAAGAATCAACATACTTAGCTCGTTTAAAGAGCCGAAGAGGAGGTCCATGGATCTTTACAACCAACAAGTCACAAAATGTTACAATATTCAGTGATGATCTCAATAGTGTGATAATGAGGTTCATTTGTGAGAAACTTCTTTCACATCCACTCGACGATATGGCGATCGAATTGATTGACTGGTTCAACGGGATGAGACATTCCGGGAACACTCTGTAGTGGAGATGTTCTCGGAATCCTGGAAGTATCGTAATTTTCGTTTCCTAAACAGAGGTACCTGAACGCCGTTCAGGCGCGTTCCGCCTCAAATCAAGCCCTGTATTTATATATATATATATATATATATATATATATATATATATATATATATATATATATATATATATATATATATATACATACAGGGCTTAACAGTAAACAGGCAGTAACAAGAAAACACGTCTTCCTAAATTACCTTTAAAGCTTATTCTCTTTTTAATAAAGCACAACCCCTTTTCCAAATTGTAACCTAAAAATATTGCGAGTTATAATTTATATTGACCTTGCAGATCATTAAGCAGGCATGTGAAATATCTGAACTAGATGACATCCCCATATATCTCGTTGAGCCTCATTAAATTTGTGTACAATAAATAACACGTTTCCAAATTCTTCCTTCTGGTAAAACGCAGAGCAAGCGCGTGATCTGGACACCACGCGAGATGATTCAACCCCACTCGCCTATTTCGTCATAGCAATTAATTAATCCCCGGGAAAACCGCGAAGTTGGACACCACGCTACTAAACCTGACCAATTAAGTAACTTCCAGCCCTGGTGCCCAGATCAGAAACAGACATTTGAAAATAGCTTGGACGGAAGACTCTTCTCTTTTTCTCTCTTAACTTCGTCATGTAGACACTATCCGAGCCCCGCCTTGTTGCGGACGTCCTATCTCCGCTGATATTATGTAAGGCCACGGCTCTTCTCTTCACTCCTAACTTTTTGCATGTAGCTGCAGCAGACTCTTAGATATCATGTCTTTTCCAGTAAAGTTATGTGGCCACAACAGCTTTCTTGATAACAAATAAATACATCAATGGAATATGTCTATGTTTCTCTCCTAAATTTCCTAAATGCTTTCCTGGATCAGCACTTCGGCAGACAGCATCTTCAAGGTGTACGCAGCTGTTTCCCAAATTGTGGTTTATTTTCACACACACACACACACCTATACACATAACAGGTGGGCAAAAAGTCCGTAAAAACTTTAAAAATTCATAAAAACCGGAAAAATAACCAAAATAAAAAAAACTTTTGCAGAGTTAGCATTAGCATCGCTAGGTCACGGGATTTTTTTTTTTTAAGACAGGAAAAAAAAACTCAAAAACAGCCAACAGGTGGCGTTGACATACATAAGTCAAAGGGGTGTATCTCCCAGGTGTATCTATCTGGTCATCCAATCTGTTGGAACTGAAAGATGTGATCCGCCGAGAGGTGTCATGTATATATTCGGACCTGCTGCACTCTGCCGTTACTGGATTTGTGACTCACCTGCAATGTGTTATCCCCTGTGGTGGGGATCATGTGGAACACCTACTGCTGTAATATTCGATTTAGAAGCTTTCTTTTCGTTATTTGCGTATCTTTTTTTTGAGTTGTGTACGTCAGCGCCACCTGTCAGGTTTTAAGTTATCTTTTTAAACTTGAGTTATTTTATTAAGGGGACTGACTACTATTAAATCTTTAAAACATTCGATTTTTTGAAAAAAGTATATGTTAAAGCGTGATCATTTCTGAACAAAATAAAGCAAACAGCATGAAAATATTCCGTTTAGTTCCGGAGATATTGATATTCTAAATATTTAATTACTGATCAAGTTTATGGTAAGAAAAATTTTAAACTCATTTTTCTCAAAATGTAATTTTGCATCATTCCACAACTAATATCTCAAAAACTATGAAACATAATTCCATGAAATTTTTATCACAGCATAATCATGTTATTTTATTGCGTCTGAACTAGAATTATTGCAATCACTGCATATTTTGTTATTTTTTTCAGGAGTCAATTAATGCAAAATTTTAAGAAAATTTTAACTACATTTTGAAAAGCTTAAAACAAAATTGAAAAAAAAAATTGAAGTTGATTGTTTTAGTTCAATTGTATTTTGAATTATTTATTTTAAATATAAAACAGGAATTATACATTTAAGTGTAAAATTAATTTCATAGTTCTGCGCGCAAGCCCAGTATACAAGAAAAATACTTAAAAAACAAGGTATTTCTAAAGCATTTAAAAAAATTATTTAAAATTATTTTGAGAGTTGAATATATGTTTATTAAATTAAATATATCAATTTATAATATACATAAAATTTGGAAAAATTGGGAGTAAATTGAAATAATTACAAAGAGTCAAAAAGTATGAAAATATGCCCTTTTCCCTCGACTTAAGAGTCGTGAGTCCCCTTAAACTAAGTTATTTTTTTAGTTATTTTTTAAACAAACACACACACACACACATATATATATGTGTGTGTGTGTGTTTGTTTGCATTAATGCAAGTGTGTATTTACAAATATTCATGAGAATTTGAGATCATGAGAAATCAATTTTGAATTCCTATTTCTAAACGTTGTTGCAGCTCTAAGAATTCTACTTACACTATCTGTCACTGTAGCAGCGGTTGAGAGCTATTTCCGAACACGAATAAATACAATCGATCGATTTTTATCTTATAATGCAGGGGTCCCCAACCCAATGCCCGCGGGCACCATGGCGCCCGCCGATCGTTTTAAGTGTGCCCACCGCTGTGCGACCACGATAAAAAATATTTCAGTTTTCAATAAAATCCTATGTAAAAGTTTTCTTATTTTTAATGATTAACCACAGAAAAGTAGAAATGGTGTTTTTTTATAAAGAATTTTTATACTTTGTAGATTTTGTATGCATTATTTAGTAATCATTTATTTTACACAAGAATATTAACAATAATTTTTTTATGTTTAATTATATTTTTGGAATTATATGTTTTTTTGTATATTATGTGTATGTATTATTAACTATGTCCAACTATAAATTCCCCTTATAAAAAAAATGGTACCCGCCGTCCGAAGGGTATTCTAGAATGTGCTCTTAGGTACAAAAAGGTTGGGGACCCCTGTTTTAATGGAACAAAAATTAACAACATTGTGAAGGGAAAACGCCGCTCTTATAAACAAACATATCATATCAACAAGACAGCACAGACAATCTCTGGCCCAACCACTCACATTATTTTAAACTTCCGCACAACAGCGCCACCCTTTCACAAACAATGAATTCGCAACAAGACCTGTTATGCTAGTTTGAAAATTTCAAAGAATTTTCTCAAATAACACATCAAGAGTGATTGAATGATCTAGAAATAATTTCTACAGAAAAGGCGGAATGAAAACCAATAAATTATAGTGATGCAATCAAACAATTTGCTGCAATAAAGGTTCGAAGAAAGATTGAGAAATTGTTTTCATTACATAACAAATAATATTCAAATTTGTTAAATTTTTCTACTTTTTATAAGTTCTGTAATTTTTGTAATTTTTTTTTATATTCTTTTAAAATAAATAAATATTTATCCCAAAATGTCCATTATTCTATTAAGTAGACTAGTTCTAATAGAGATACCATTCGTTACAATAAATTTGAAAAGATGCTTTTTTAAACTATCCTCAGACAACGTTAAAAAAAGGGCGTGTCTCGCACTGTAATCATTGTAGAAGCATGTTGGTATTGATGTGTTACTACAAAACATCTATAGTGCCTAGTCGATAAAAATGTGCTTTTATTCCGAATTTGGTATCCTGAACCCCGTATAAACAGCAAAAAGCTATTTTCCGTTGACTGCCTCATCTCGACCTGATGCTGAATATTTTTCGCTATCCATAACGCCCCTCTTGGAAATTGCTCACGCCAAGAGGGGAGGGGGACGTGCCCCCTAGGTTGAGAACCACTGCCCTATATAAAGATAACAGATTAATCATTGTCAATTAACAAATTATGCAGTTTTAGAACACGCTTATCCCTAATGCTACCTAGACTAAATACAGTTTGCTCGTTTAAACTGTTTAACACTATTTTTAATAATTAATATTAAGTAACAAGAATCAAAATTTTGAACTTTTAAGAGTTTAAAAATAATAAATTTTACCATTATATTAAATTTAAATTTTTGTTTACTGTGCACCGTATTTTTTATACCTGAGACATTAATGTTATGCAGATTTGAAAAGCAAATTAAAAATTTTACTCAACTAGAGGAAGTAATATGAATAATAAAAACTAACACTCCTTAAATTACCGCTAAAAAATAGGAAATCAAAATTGTTTAAATATTTTTAAATGCCTAATTATGTAAATATCTTTGATTCTAAATTCCGAATTGGGAAGTTCAAAACTTCTACGTAAGTTACTGTTATACATAAACTAAAGATCAAGTGTACAAGGTTGGAAACACCCCTTAAACAAGAAAAAAAATTTACTCCAGCGTACCAGGTAGCCTCGGACTGAGGTTTTTTGATCAGGATGTTTGTCTCTATGCAAGAGGAATAAAACTGCTTTGGTGCCATATCCAAACGTAATTTGGTCTTCAGAAGAGGAGTTCCTAAGGTCTTGTCGACTTTATCTCCTGAAGCAAGTTATAAATATCAAGGTACATGTGCTCAGTAATTAAAAATTTTAAGTTAAGGAAAAAAACTAAATAAGGAATTAAAAATTTAAAGATAAATTAATAAAAAAACTGGTAGAATTTAATTGAGAGAATAAAATTAAAATAAGTATTTAAAATTTTAAGATATTAAAAATTGAAAGAGGGAAAAATAATTTAACAAGGTAAAAAACATTTTAAGATAAGAGAACGGCCCATAGCAGAAAGCAACATGTTAAAGCTGATGATGTTCAATGAATAAAACTTATTAAGTCAGAAATGCAAATAAAAATTAAAAAAGGCTCTCTTCAGGGTCATACAATTTTGTATTGAGATAATTGTAGATCTTCAAAGGGAAGCTAAAAAAAAGGCGAGAGGTCGCGGCCCACTGTTGGCGCACCATTGGATGTCACCATACTTGGTATTACATTGAAATAGTATGTGAAGTGGTAAATATTTATTTTCTATTAATGCCATTCGGCAAATCCACACCCAAGTAATAACATGTAAAACTTAACGCTCATTGCCTCTATCATGTTTATATCAATTCATTAAATCATTCTTTTTTTTTTGGGGGGGGGGGAGGGTTCTAATTCGTTTGTTTATTGTGAGACATTCGCCATTAACTCATTCTTTGTTATTAAAAATAAACTGACAATATCGTCATTTTGCAGGTTGTAATGAGGGTAAATACTCGTTAAAAACAGGTGTTCAGTTCATGTTTTGTAATCTATTTTCAAAGCCCTCCCCCTCCAAAAAAATCACTCATTTTTTTCTTTTATAAATGAAGTTGTTAATCACAAACATTTACCAAATATCTCAAAAAAATATATGATCCAATTACTTTTTTACAAATTATTTCCTATGAAAGCATATGTTAGTATTTACTGATCTTTATGATAACTGCAAATATTACAAAGGGTTCGAAAACGAAAAAGAAATATAACGTACTCGCATTATAGTTTTCAATCTTCCAAAATTATCTATTCAACGAGAAAAAGATAATGGAAGGATAGATTTCTGGTTACTAATTACGATTCATTAAACCATTTTATAGAAAATGAAAACATAGATTTGGAGATTTTTCCCTCACAATGTCTATAGATAATTTTAAAAAATTTGATTCTGTGACAAAAAACGAAATAGACTCTTCTGTACAGAAGAGTCTATTTCGTTTTTTGGGGGGATAAAAATCTAGATACACGTGTATCTAGGTTTTTTACGTTGGTATATATACATATATATATATACACTGCTGGCCACTGTAAATGCAACACCCTGAAGGAAACATGCAAATAACATGAAATTTACAACATGCATTAGCGGAGGTGAGATATGCAAATGATTAGAATTTCAGAGCAGACGCACATCACGAGCGCCTGTGGCGCCACTTCAAAGCGCTATTTAAGGCTTGGAGATTTCGACGATTTCAAGTTCGGCAATTGTGTTTTTCTTGTGGTTTTTTCAAAAAAACGATCAATTATGCCTCGTCGAAAACAGCGATCATCTTTTGATCAAATATCCGAGTTCGACAGAGGAAGGATAGTGGCCTACCGAGATTGTGGATTATCTTTCAGGGAAATCGGTAGTCGTGTTGGACGAAACCAAACAACTGTAATGCGGATATGTGATCGTTGGATGCAGGAGGGTACGACGGACCGGCGTGTTCGATCGCATCCACCTCAGCGCACCAGTTCACGTGATGACAGGCAAATTGTGCGCATGGCAGTGACGGATCGCTCAGTCACATCACGAACCATAGCACAGCACATGCAGTCTGTAACGCATCATCCAGTGTCTGCGCGTACCATTCGACGCCATTTACAGCAGAGTGGTCTGTCCGCAAGACGTCCATTGCTTTGTCTACCCTTGACGCAGAACCACAGACGTCTCCGCCGCCAATGGTGCGATGACAGAAGGATGTGGACGGCAGAATGGAATGAAATTGTCTTTACTGACGAGTCACGCTTCTGTCTGCAACACCACGATGGCCGCATTCGAGTCTGGAGACACCATGAAGAGAGGATGCTGAACAGCTGCGTTATGCACCGCCACACTGGTCCTGCACCGGGTATTATGGTATGGGGCGGTATTGGATATCACTCTCGCACACTTCTAATACGCATTGCCGGTACTTTAAACAGCCAGCGCTACATCTCCGAGGTGTTGGATCCAGATGTCCTTCCTTACCTTCAGGGCTTGCTCACAGCCATGTTTCAACAGGATAAGGGGCGACCACACGTGGCACGCATTGTCCAACGGTTCTTCGTCAATCGCCAGATTGAATTGCTTCCCTGGCCGCCTCGCTCTCCGGATCTTTCGCCGATAGAAAACATGTGGTTCATGGTTGCTCTACGATTGACCCATATTCCATCCCCAGCTGCCACAGCAGATCAACTTTGGCAACGTGTGGAAGCTGCTTGGTCTGCTGTACCCCAAGAACTCATCCAAAGTCTCTTTGAATCAATGCCGAAGCGTGTGGCAGCGGTGATCTACAACAATGGCGGCTACTCTGGCTACTGATTTTGGCAGGAACCACACTTCACAGAAGTCTATAAATTTAATCATTTGATACTTGGTCAACATGTTATCTACAAAATAAATTTTGTTGTGATATCACTTGTCTTTTTTTGGTGTTGCAATTTGGGTGGCCAGCAGTGTATATATATATATATATATATATACATACATACACACAAAAAAAAACTATGAAATGAATGTCTTTTGAACAAACCGAGAATTTCAGTAAAATCGGAAGGATAAGCTGCGATCGCCAGATTGCAAGCATGGTTTTGGAAAGTGAGTGATTACGAAATCACTGAGTTACAAGTAAGTCACATGCCTTATGACCTCTTTCCCAGTAGCTGATCCTCGCGCAGGCGCAACAAGCGCTGACTAGGGACCTTCTTAAATTAACAGCTTCAAAAAGAGATATATTCTGAGAACACATAGCTGTCGTGGCCGACTGTTATGTATTTGTCAATTAAGAGAATACTCTCTATCATTTTACACATACTTTTAATTACAGTCTATCTACAACGCTACGTTACATCTATTTGCATGCTACGGATACATTGTTACAGATTAAACGAAACTTCTCGTTCTTGTTTTCCGCGTACTCTCATGGTCACAGTTAAACTATCCATGGAAGTTAACAGTTATAGTTAATACACTACAATGGCAAATATGCCATCTTCATCAGGACAATTTGCCCTTTCATCGAACGACAAATGGCGTGCTACAGAATTTTACAATTTAAAATCTGACCCATAAAGTTTACTTTTTCGTCTTCAGAAAATATCTTAGGTAATAAATAATATTTATTCATAGTATTATTAATAAATATTGATAATAATATTTATTTAAAAAAATTTTTTATTGAGCTCAACATGAAATGTGATAAGCGGCCTCTTCTGGGTCACGCCCTCGGGAGCCTTTCTTGCTATCGGTTGTGCAAGGACATGAAGCTACAGGTGCAAGGAATAACTGCAATGGCCATAAGGTGGAGACAGAGAAAAAGAGAAAAGTGATTGGAGGCCTCTAGGATCCATGACCTTAAACAAAACTAGTATGACAGAAAATTTTCTTCCATACGGCTAGGAGAGAGTTTACTGATAGTAGCTAAGGAGGAAGTTTAAGATTTAGTAGCTAAGGAGGAAGTTTTTTTACCGTAGCCAAGCTACGTATTCATTTTATGATATTAAATTGTTTTTTAGCGTGCAAGCACGTATTATTTTTCATTATATATATATATATATATATATATATATATATATATATATATATATATATATATATATAAGAAAGGAAATTAACGAACGAGAACAGCACGAGAACATTTATTTATTGAAATATATATTAATAGTATTAGAACAAGGAGGCTTAAGATTAGATTGGTAACCTACAGAGATGCTACATCTGCCGTTGCTCTTTTCCGAAAGTATGCTTGACGAGACATGGCGCAATCATATTACGAGATTAATTCATTCCGGCTACAGCGAGAGACACTGACACGTTAATTTAACTGATTTGATTTGGCCAACGATTACGATAATATATAATTATAACATAAAAGATTTTTAACCGGTTTGATTATTTCATGAAGATCAGCGAATTTTTGTTCTGGCTTTCTCATCACAATATTTTCTTATCCACAAAGCATTCAGGAAGAAATTTAAAAGTGCGAATAAAATATAAATCAAATATGTAGTGTTCTGTTATTCATAAATGTAGAAGTTCGATGTCTTGTCGTAAAAACAGTTTCGGGAGGGAAAATATTTGTTTTGAGAATGAAAGACTAATTTTTAGATTTATGGCTTGAGGGGGGTAGAATATCGAGATATGTTACGAATAGGGCAGGGAAAAACTCCACTAATTGAGATAATAAACAACTGAATATTGGTGCGTTTAAAAATGGGACGGAAGATATATATATATATATACAGTGGAACCTCGCATAACGAGCATAAATCGTTCTAGAGTCTTACTCGTAATGCGAAACACTCGTTAAACGAAACAATTTTTCCCATATAAATTAATGTAAAATACGATAATGCGTTCCATACCAAAAAATACTCAATATTTTTTAGATGTAATGTTTATTATTTAAAGAGAAATTGCTTATACATAAATTCTTAAGGAGCAAAATCATCCATATGTAGTTTATTGTTTACGAATTTATGACACATATCTAATTTTTTTACTAGAAAGCTATCTAGCGACATTTGTTTTTCTCGGCGCTTCAAAATTTGCTGAAAATGTGTCACCGCATTGTCACTGAATAAATTTATAGCGCACATAGCCACCGCCTTATCAAGGTGATGCTTTGTAACCTACGATACAACAGTTTCCCATGCTTTCATCATTTCTTTTATTGCGCCAGAAGATAGTTTCTTTGCTGTTTCTCCGTCCTTCTCCTCAAACAAACTCTCCTCTTGGACTGCTTGCTGTGAAAGACACTGCAATTCTATTAGCTGTTCGGTGGTCAGCTCTTGGTTGTGCTCTTCCACAAGCTCCTCAATATCATTGTTATCCTACAGTCCCATGATATTTGCTTCTCGAACAATCCATGACTACCCTTAAATACTTATTTTTCGGCCGTTGATGATCCTGGTAACGTGAAGATCCGAGTCACGTGAAGAGGGGACTTCCTTCCACGTCACTCGTTATGCGAAATACTCGTTATGCGAGGTGCCACTGTATATATATATATATATATATGTGTGTGTGTGTGTGTGTGTGTGTGTGTGTGTGTGTGTGTCAGAAAATACGATATACCCTAATACTGTAAAATCAAAAATAACCTGTATTATATGTAAAGTTTCCACTCCTGTAAGCTTGACTACGATGGTGAATAGAGAATTTTTTTAATAAATGGAAATAGTTCAAAACGCTCTCGGATTATTTGATTTTATGTAACATTCCAACAGTTATATACCATCTCAATACCATGTTCCGTTATTCATAAACAAAGGAAGTTCAATGTCATATCATAAAAACAGTTGAAAAAGACTAGTTTTGAGAATCAAAGACAGTTTTCTTTTCGCATATAGAAAATTTGAATAAAGCAGCCCCGGGGAAAATGTAAGGTGTCAGTTTTTTTTTCCGTGAAATTTTGCTTACCTCGTAAAGCTATTTTTTGTAGTATCGACTCTATTGATCTGAATGTATTTAGTTTCTTGCATAAAATTCCGAAATCTTTTACACACTTTAAAATTGAACGAGGGCATTAAAATGAGAAGAAATACTTAAAAAAGAAAAGTCTTATTTTTTAAAATTCATGTCATGTAACGCTGAAATTTGGTATGTTATGTTGTTTTGTAATGCCTTATCATTTAAATAAAAATTTCTGTAAATTATGTATAAAATGGATACGTTTGCAGGATATAGTCTTCAAAATTAGCCATTTTTTTTCGAAATTGGTCTACGACTTAGTCTACAAAATAAATATTAATCTTTTAAAATTCTACAAAATAGAAAGATATAAATATAAAATTCGTTTAGATTTTATTTTGTTTAGAAACTTAAAACAAACATAAATACTTTAAATTAAGTTTTAAACATACATATATACATGTATTTGTCACATTAATAAGTACTTTAGTTTCTAGGGCTTTCATTGCAGCTCATTGTTGTTTAAAGTCAGCAGTTTATTCTGAACTAGTAGCTTCAATGCAGTCGACACATTTGATAGAATTACACCTATTGAAAATGCCTTGATTTTATAAATTAACCTTTCATATAATGCTGGACATAATTTGCCTCATTATTAATATAATTCCAGTACCCTACATATGCTGAGGAAATAATTCAAAACATAAACAAAAATGAAGATATACCTCTTCTATGAAGAATATGCTGTTCAAAAAATCTAAAACTTTCATGCATCTGAAAGAAATTTCGAAAACATTTTTTCTGATTTCATTTTTTGGGAAGATATTTTTTTCTCGGACAAAAATGCGCTTTATCTCAGTAAAAATTGTCTCAAAATAATAATAAATTTTCTTTTCTGCTGCATATTTCTGATAGCTCCGGGGAGGTGCCATAAAAGTTTTTCTGAGAGATCATTTGTCACGAAAAAATGAACGCTGACACTTTTACAAGTAGATGTATGTGCTGGCTGGTCTACAAAAGTTTTAATCGATTGCTCCGTGTAATGGCCATCGGTTACCTGAGATTCGTTTTCTGATGACAATTCTCGATAGGAAGGAAAAGTTTCTAACATTATCTAGTGCAACCTATCAGTGAGTATTTATGAATTTTAATATTCAGCAGGGCAGTCGTCAAATGAACTTAAAAAAAACAGGTTTCACTGTGATAACAAATAAATAAATTTATTTTAAGCAGCGTGCTTCTATTGTTTATCGATAAAAACTTTATCCAACATCGAAATTCTAAATAAACGAATAGCGAGTTTGTGGATAGAACGAAAAATTTCAAACTACGGAAAACAACCGATTTATACGCAGGGCTCAGATTAAAAAGGGGAGTGGTCACTTTTACGTACTTTTAGAACTATCATTTTTAGACCTATGTTAGATTGTAAGTACTACTGATGATTTTTGCTTGATTTACATGAAATTTTTTCACTAACTGCCTATAATACTGTTTATTATATAAGCAATATTTCAAGGTAATTAAAAAAATAAAATTATTTTTTGTGCATAAAAATTGAATATTTTTTTTAAATTGAGCATTTTGCAGTCCATTACTGTTCACATTCTGTCAAAATAAATTATTAAGGTACAGTAATAATTGTTTATTATATGTGATTACAATACTTCAGGCAACAATATCCACCAACATTATTCTAAAATATATTAAAACATTTTAGCACATGCTATTTTTAATTAGAAATTTCAAAAATGACTGAGTAAAAGCTTCTAAAAAAAATAATTGTGCGGTCGGGGGACCCCCGTCAGGAACGAAGTTCCTTACGTTATTTTTCAACTCTAAACGTGATTTAATATGTAGATTTCTATTGATTATATATATATATATATATATATATATATACATACACACGCATATATATGTATATAATATAATATATATATTCTGCGCTATTCCCAGAATGATTGGGAATAGAAACGGCCAGCGCTCGTGCGGGGATTTGAACCAGGGATCTCTCGCTCCGTAGTGCGATAGTCCTATACTCCGTAGTCCGATACGATAACCATTCAGCCACAGAGTCAGAGGAAAATTTATTCACTTTTTATGCATAAAAATAATTTTACTTTTTTTAATTACCTTGAAATATTGCATATATAATAAACAGTATTATAGGCAGTTACTTGAAAAAATTCATATAAATCAAGCAAAAATCATGAGTTGTACATACAATCGAACATGGGTCTAAAAATGATACTTTCTACGTACACTTTACTAAAAATGTACGTAAAAGTGATCACTCCCCTTCCATTAGAGTCATTTTCTGAGAAAATTGAACGGTAAGTCAACCAACTCTAATGGTCAACCATTGAATTTTGTTTGTGTTTCCTGCTTCAACAAAGTCCAGTTTAAACTACGGACTTGGGTTTCTATTGCACTGAAAAATAGGATATTTTTAGTGCACCATGGTAATGTGAGTACGAAATGGCCCAAAAATTGAGTTGATTCACTTGAACTCAGACCCCTCCAAATAAATAAATATGTCATACCGGTGAACTTACCGTCCTGCACTTTACTTTTACGTTAGCACTTACGTTATGAAATCTGGGAGTGTGAAAATTAGAATTCCCAGCTTTAATAAAAATATTCCAATAAAATGTTTCCGGTTTCTTGACTTTCTACATGCAAAAATATCTCTATTTATATATATAAAAATGAATGTATGTATGTATGTGTGTCTGATGCTGGAACACCTGAAGTAATTTCAACCAAACTTGGTACACATATCACTTACAATCTGGAAAGAAACACTGGGGGGATAAGATACCCCTAGCACACCTAGGGGGGGGGGGCAGGGGGCACATGTAAAAATAATCGAAAACTTCTGATATTAGTGTCGAATACATAGTTTTCGGGGTCGCTGAGCTTAATAGTGACACTTCCGATGACGTTTGAGTGCAAGTTCAGCCCCCATCAGCATGGGGGGAGGGGGGAAGAAGAAAATAAGCAAAATACCGAGAGTAGTGTCGAAACCATAGTTTTCGGGGTCGCTGAGACGAATAGTGACATTTCCGATGCCGTTTAAGTGCAAGTTCAGCCATCCCCATTAGCATTTGGGGGGAAAGCGAGGGGGGAAAGAAAGGGTAATTATAGAATGTCCAAAATGACCGAGAGTAGTGTCGAATCCATAGATTTGGGGGTCGCTGAGATTAATGGTGATACTTCCAATGACGTTTGAGTGCAATTTCAGTCCCCCATCAGCATTGGGGGGGGGTAGGGGGAAGAAGGGGTGCATATAAAATGCCCGAAATATCGAAAATAGTGTCGAAACCATAGTTTTCGGGGTCGCTGAGACGAATAGTGACATTTCCGATGCCGTTTAAGGACAAGTTTAGCCCCATCAGCATTGGAAGGAGGGGGGGAGGGAAGAAAATGTGAATATAAAAATGCCCGAGAATAGTGTCGAACCCATAGTTTTCGGGGTCACTGCGAAGATAGGGACACTTCTGATGCGGTTTAAATGCAAGTTTTGCCCGCATCATTATAGGGGTGGTGGAAGAAGGGGTCAAAAATAAAATATCGAATCCATAGTTTTTGGAGTCACTGCCCAAGTTTTGACTTAAATTAATAATAGAGTAAATTTGCAATTTTACTTTATCATTTGTATACTGTACTTAATTTTAAATACGTGCAATCTCTTTGACACCTCGGTCCACTCCGCCCATCGCTTAAATACGTGTAAATTAAATTACTTATATTTTACACTATAGGTGGAATCCATCCCTTTTCCTGTGTAATAAAAAAATTGGGATTAATAAATACCCGGGCAACGCCGAGCAAGCAGCTAGCTGCTCTGTCCGCTTAAACAGCATCGGGAGTAGTGCTCCAGATGCTGTTCAAGTGGACAGAACAACTTTAAAATGGTCAGAAAATCGAATTTTTTTGTGGTACCAATTTGGTACCACACTTTTTGTGATTGGGATTGAAGATATTAAAATAATTTACCCCTGGGCCACGACATATGGGTTTTCAGTACCGCTAATGCAAAAAAATAATCAGGCGCACATTTACACAGTGAGAGGTTATTATTATATAAAAATGGATGTATGTGTGTATGTGTGTGTATGTTCCAGCATCACTCTCGAACGCCTGGAGCAATTTCAACCAAACTTGGTACACATATCACTTACAATCTGTGAAGAAACACTGGGGGGATAAGATACCCCTAGCGCCACTAGGGGGGGGCAGGGGGCACATGTAAAAATAATCGAAAACTTCTGATATTAGTGTCGAATCCATAGTTTTCGGGGTCGCTGAGATTAATGGTGACATTCCCGATGCCGGCTATGTGCAAGTTCAGCCCCCCATGAGCATTGGGGGAGGGGGGGAGGGGGAAGAAGGAGTGAATATAAAATGTTCAAAATACAGAGAGTAGTGTCAAAACCATAGTTTTCAGGGTCGCTGAGACGAATAGTGACATTTCCGATGCCGGTTAAGGGCAAGTTCAGCCCCCCCATTAGCACAGGGGATGAGGGGGGAGGGAAGAAGGGGTGAATATAAATATCCAAAATGACCGAGAACAGTGTTGAATCCATAGTTTTCGGGTTCTCTGCGAGGAATAGGGACACTCCCGATGACGTTTAAATGTAAGTTCAGCATCCTACCACCATTAGGGGGGGAGGGGGGAGAAGGGGTAAAAATAAAATGTCCAAAATGACCGAGAGTAGTATCGAATCAATAGTTTTCGAGGTCACAGAGATGAATAGTGATACTCTCAATGCTGTTTAAGTGCAAGTTCATCACCCATCAGTACGAAGGAGGGGAAAAGGGAGAAGAAGGGGGAATATAAAATGTCCATAATGACCGAGAGTAGTATCGAATCCATAATTTTCGATGTCGCTGAGATGAATAGGGACACTACGATGCCATTTATGTGAGAGTGCAGCCACCGTCCCCCATCAGCATTGTTAGGTGAGGTGGGGGTAAGAAAGTGTGAATATAAATTGTCGAAAATGAGCGAGAATAGTGTCGAATCCATAGTTGTCGGGTTCGCTGCGACGAATAGGGATATTCGCGATACCGTTTAAATGCAAGTACATCCTCTCATCACCATTGGTGGGGGTTGGGGGGGGAGAAGGGGTAAAAAACGTCCAATATGACCGAGATTAGTGTCGAATCCATAGTTTTCGGAGTCACTGAGAGGAATATAGGAAACTAAAAATGATGTTTATAATCAAGTTTAAATTAAATTAATAATAGGGGAATTTGTAATTTTACATTATTATTTGTATACTGTACTTACTTTTAAATACCGGTGCATTAAATTACTTAGATTTTACACTATAGGGGATTTTACACTTAGATTTTACACTATAATCCATTCCTTTTCCTGTGTAATAGAAAAGTGGGATTAATAAATACCCGGGCAACGCCGGGTAAATAGCTAGTAGTATATATAAATAAATCTTTTTCAAATACAGAAGTGTCCGAAATAATTCGACAGAGATTTCAGGTTCAAGAAAATACTCCGATCTTTACAAATACATGCATATTTTTATGGAATATTATACGTAGACCATTATTTATATATTATAGAATAATATTTACATTTATTTAGAAATGTGTGCCAAGCAGAATTATTTAAACGTAGTATTACGTTCCTCCGTAACGGCCCTCCGGAGAGCAAAATTTCAGACGCTAAAACCGTCCGTCCGTACTTCGTGAGTTATAATTTTGGCAGCGTGCCAAACCCAGTCTGTATCGCTTCGACAAGCAGTAGACAGTTAAAAAGAAAAGTACCAAAATGCGTCAAAATTTTGACATATTATAGAATATATATGTCAAAATTTTGTTATATATATATATATATGCAGTGATTTCCGGTTATAAGAATCACGTTTGTTATTACTGTTTTTGATTCTTATAAGCGGTTGATTCTTATAACCGAAACTTCCCTTTGGACAGGCACACATACACAAATATATACTTGTACATATATATAAACACACAGGCACATATATACATAATTTACCATTAAATACTCTTTAATTTACGTTATTTATCATTTATTAAAATTATTTTTTATAATTTTAAAAATACTCAATTTCTAAACAAATACTATAACTCAATTTCTAGACCTATAAGTAACAACACATGATTATAAAATCATGTGTCAAGCAACAAGAGGCAGCTTCTCTTTGACTACACTTTGGAAGAGCATCATATCTAATTAACAAGTTCTGTTTTTCAGAAAAACTAAGAGTTTTCCTTGTTTTTATCATATTTGAATTCGACTATCAAAAAGTTCTAACACTAACTGGCAATTTTGTTAGAAAACTAAAGTGAATACTAGCGACGTATGCTTATTACAGTCTCAGACGAAGATTCACTTTATAGCTTACGTTTCACGGTTTGATTCTGAATCAAACCGTGAAATGCTTGATTCAGCATCTGGTTCATCTGATTCAGCAAAATGGATCCGTTTACGTTTCACGGTTTGAAGTGTTGAATCCACTGTCCCGTTTGCGTAAATGATGGTGGAGACTTCGCGGAAGATTTATGCGTTTCAGGGTCCAGAAATCCGCAACCAGGAAGTAAGTGGTGGGAGAAATGGAGTGCCTGTCTGGAGAAAAGCGAAATCGGACCCGGGCGGGTTAGATGCCCCTGGATAAAGCTAATAAGACAGTGTTTAGCAAAAACGTATAAGGAGAAACTCTTATATTATGTCTAAAGGAATGTATTTTACGACTGTTTTCCACCCCAAAGTTTTATCAATCTTTCTTTTCAAAAACTTAAGAAAGAATTTCGTACCTTTTGAGAGTTCAAGTGGCATTTTTTGGAAAAATGAAAGGAAGGCGAAGATTGCAAACTGATTCTTATAACCGGTGGATTGATTCTTTAAAGCGGAAATTCTAACATGGAAATAATACATTTGTTTTTGTTTTTGCGATATTGATTCTTATAAACGGTTGATTCTTATAACCACTGATCACTATAAGCGGTGGTTACTGTATATATATATATATATATATATATATATATATATATATATATATATATATATATATATATATATATATATATACATGCAAAGAGGTAAGCTACGATAAGTAATCATACGTTAATAACCCGCGGTAGTTTCGTTAGAAGAGACTACCTGAAATTTTTTCTGAAAATAATAAGTACACTACAATATCGCTTTTAATATATTAAATATATATAGGCCAAACACTCAGAAGGTGTCCTTCTCGGAGTACCTGAGCGAGAGAGAGAGAAGATGATAGAGTGGACAGAAGCACATAGCATGCTTCCCCCACTACCTTGCCGGTCACCTCAAACCTACAGTAATCCTCAGTCTTAAGTGGTTTTGCTTACTCGCGGTTGACCTGTACATGAAGCTCATGAAGCTACAGAAGGAGGAGCAGCTCAGTGTTAAAATTGTGTCTCCCTTTTTGTCGCGGCCACTAGAGGGCGCTCGCGTGCACTAGCGGGCGGCTTAGACACGGACAACCATACGCTTTAATATGGATTTTTCGTATTTTTCCTAGCGAAAACAAGTTGTTTTATTTTAGTGCGTATTTAATATGAATTTATTTATTCAATTTAACAATTTTTTATTTTCATTCAAAATCTTTATTTCAAGTGTTTTTTTTGCTACAATTCAATAAAATCCTTAAAGGAATTGAGTAAATAAACTTTTTCAGAATAATTGTGTATTGGTTTCAGAATAAATTAGTTCAGAATTTTGTAATAATTTAATAATTAAGGAAATGAAATTACAGAAAAGAATTGTGAAGAAAGTTTTTTATCATTGTTCATAATCTCTTATGGAAAAAAAATGTGAGAAATAATACTGATTAACCAAAACACACACACACACATAGTAGAAAAGCAACATTTTCTATCAATCACAAATAAATTCTTATCAGGACTAATAAAATAGGAAGTGAATTCTGTATTTCATCAGACAATACTTTAAAATATCTTCCTTTGGAAAAAAAATCAGTCAAAGCATCTCAGATTACACTTTTTAAAACCGGAGGTATAATCGTCAAGTTGGTAAATTACTGAATACAAATTTTTTCAGCGAATTAAAAAGAAAAAAACAAATAACTTTGACAAGGACAAATCAGCTATACTTTTGAATTTTCACAAAGTACGCATTTTATTGCATAAGCAGATTTTGTAAGCAGATTTTGCATAAGCATTTATAGTAACAACATTGCTTATCATACAATGAAAACTTATTTACTTAAGGGGTGTGGTCACTTTTACGTACCTTTAAAAGTATCATTTTTAGACCTATGTTCGATTGTATGTACTACTCATGATTTAATCTTGATTTATATGAATTTTTTTGAGTAACTGCCTATAATATTGTTTATTATAGATGCAATTTTTCAAGGTAATTAATAAAAATGACTTTATATGCATAAAAAGTGAATTTTTTTTTTAAATCGAGCATTTTGCAGTCAACTACTGTGCGCATTCTGTCAAAATAAATTATTAAGGTACATTAGTAATTTTTTACTATATGTGATTACAATACTTCAGGCAACAATATCCAGCTACATTATTCTAAAATATATTAAAACCTTTTAGTACGTGCTATTTTTAATTAGAAATTTCAAAAATGACTGAGTAAAAGCTTATAAAAAATTCTTTAAAAATTAAAATATATTAAGGTTCAAAAATTTTGGTAGATTTTGTTGTCTAAAGTGTTGTAATCACATATAGTAACCAATTATTAATGTAACTTAATAATTTATTTTGATAGAATGCGCACAGTAGTTGACTGCAAAATGCTCGATTTTAAAAAAATATTCACTTTTTATGCATAAAAAATCATTTTATTTTTTATTAATTACCTTGAAATATTGCATATATAATAAACAGTATTATAGGCAGTTACTCAAAAAATTTCTTGTAAATCAAGCAAAAATCATGAGTAGTACATACAATCCAGCATAGGTCCAAAAATGATACTTTTAAAGGTACTTAAAAGTGACCACTCCCCTTAAGGGGAGTGGTCACTTTTATGTACTAACTAACTTACGTAATTTAACTAACTTAATAGTGATTAAATTCAATATTATGGTTATTTCCAGCAGAACTTAAGATGTCTTAACTTTGCGTTCACTTATAACACAGCAGCTGTACTTTTCTGTCATTATTATACATCTTATATTAACACAAAACAATAATAATGTTCTTACCTTAGGAGCAGCAAATATACTAGGATTTCTCTGTTCAGTTTCTTTATTTCTTTTTAAGGCTGATCTATAGCCAGTAGAACAACCCGGAGCAAAACACGTGTTTGGCATATTTCTGCACACAGAATAAATTTTAAAATTTATAAAACAATTTTCACCACCACGCCGTATAACTCAATGTAAAATAGTCACTTCGCTTGCATGTCGCGCCCTCTACCGGTGAGCGACAACAATCGGTTCATTTTTCGAAAAATTCCCCATTGAAGCTTCCGCTCCTTCTGTAGCTTCATGGTTTCACCTAAGACAGTGTGGTCCAACCTTTAGTTACCCGAGGGCCAATCAAACTTTAGTATAGGAATGTGAGGGGCAGAGACATTCCAGAAAGAAAACTAATTACATATTGTATTCAAAAACTTTTATTAAAATTTATATTAAAAGAAGTTTAATATACTAGTTTAATATACCACTTCATTTTACAGTCGAGAAATCAATGTGATGATTGGCACTGCTTTCCTGATACAAATTTATCAATGTCCACTGTAAGTTCAGTAAGGCAAAGTCTCAGGCTCGATTCCAGTGAAGCACTTTCAGTTCTATTTCTCATTTTTGATTTAATTTGTTTGAGAGCATAAAAAGCACTTTCGCACACGTATGTACTGCCAAACAGCGATAACATTTGCAGAGAGAATTTAAGCAATTTAGGAAAACGTACTTTTGTAATCAGTTTCCAGGATTTTTCAGGGACATCACACTTTTTAGTCTGGTAGAATGGGCCTGCCTGAAGATTACAAATTTCCAGATGCAAGCACTTCACTCGCTTCAATATCCATGGGGTTGTTGAACAGTGCAAGTTTTGGTTTTAGGGAGTCAAAATCCTGGAATCTGTCCTTGAACTCTTTCTTGATATCAATTATTTTTTATGAAACATACTTAATTTGTGTTCCTTTTTTCAGTCAATTTTTTCTGTAACAGTACTGAATGAAAGTGAAAATCGAAGTAGGCACGCCACGAATTATAACGGTCGAAGAGTGAATCTTCAATAACGTAATTACATTTAAGTCTTACATTTAAGTCATTACATTTTAAGTCTTAAAAACTTAAAGCAGTAAAAAGGGTAAACGATTTTTTTTTCCAAATGTTAAAGTAAAATATTTTTCCAATAAGAAGGGCAAGGGCCAAGAAAAACAAATTGGTGGGCCGCATGCTTCCCGCGGGCCACGGTTGGACCACACTGACCTAAGCAATTGAATCTTAAATCTCAAATTTCTCACAAAATTTTAATTTTATATCCGCTCTCTGCGAACACAAAATGGTTTAACTTTTTACCATCTAAAAAACACAGAAACTATTTTCGTTTAAATTCCAAAATTGATTTCATTTATCAAATTCTGTTTAACTGTTTACTGCTACTGGGTTTGAGGCGCTGCCAAAATTATAAAACGCGACGAAATCTGATTTTTTTCTTTCCCGAGGACCGTTATTGAGGAACGTAATCCTACATTAAAACATCACCCTAGTTGCATTGACACTTCTCAATGATTAAAACAGCATTTGGGAACTCCCCCTAGTAGAGCCAATCCCAGATGCCCATGAATTAACACACAGAAGATAAGCAGAATATAGGCGTTGCTGACATCCCAACAATTTATTTTGCATAAGGATGGAGCAGCAAAACATTACAGCGTTTAAGCTATCCAATCCAATCCAATATAGTTTTTAAAAGTGGAGTACCTAGGTCGTGACGACTTTATCTCCTGTACGCAAGTTATAAGTTATCAAGAGGCGAGTGCTCAGTAGTTAATAATTTAAATATAAATTTGCTCGGTCAAAAGTAAAGTCTATGAATGATATAATCAAGCAAATGAAATATCATTTATTCTTGTGACAGCTTTTAACCTTTTTTCAAGCAAAACTTATATATTAAAAAAATATTGAACTAACAGGAAGGTTTTAAATATATAGGTATTTCCAACAGAGTTTGGTGATGCGCGTGACTATATGTTCTTAGACCTCTCTATGTTAGGTCAATGGTGAAAGCTTTTATTCAATTGACTGATATTAACACTGATATATAAATGACACCTTTTAACTGATATATTTCCCCTTTTGACGTATGGTTTTGAAAATTCCAATTCACATCAGATTTGATTATATGTATCCGACATCAACACTAACACGCTGAAAAGGATATTTTTTGCTTTTTTTAATCCTTTCTTGCAGTCTCCTAAATGTCTTCCTTTGCTCTGCGTTTGCCTTTGTCCTTAAAATAGAATATTGCCCTAATTTGAAGTTTTAAGGAGTTTCACGATCGTTTTAATTTTCAGGGTGAACACTGACAGAAATATTTGTAACAGAAGGCGTGGCTTAGAGATTGCTTCCCTGAAAAGGAAACATTGTTTACTTGGGTGATATTTTTTTTTCAGGTTCAAACAAGTAATTTTTCCGAGTGCATATTTTCCTTTAATTAGTCTGTTATTCTGCATTATAAAGGAATAATTTAAAATTTGTTTTAAAGTCTAATTTTCGTTTATGTGGAAAAAAAAATCTAATCATTCACACACTATATCAATATTAAAAAAAAACTATAAAAGCTGAGACATTAAAAGCTTATATATTAAACATATATAAGTTTTTAATGTTCATAATTATGAATTACACTTATATATTAAAGTTTGCTGATATAGATAGAGTTATATATATAGAGTTTGCTGATGCGTGTGTGCGCGTGACTATATGTTTTTAGACCTCTGCATGTTAGGTCAACGCTGAAAGCTTTCATTCCATTAACTGATTATTTCCCTGACTTTTAAGTTCGGGTCTAGTTACCACTTTTT
Organism: Dolomedes plantarius; assembly: GCA_907164885.2. Lineage (NCBI taxonomy): Eukaryota > Metazoa > Arthropoda > Arachnida > Araneae > Dolomedidae > Dolomedes > Dolomedes plantarius. Next base: position 29,840,456 of record OU015495.1, on the reverse strand, counting down.
TCTGACAGAAATCTGGATCTCGGCAATTTCTCTTAATTTTTTCGCAAATATTAACTATCACTTTTTATAGACAGATTTGACATTCAAAATATTTCCCGCCTGGGAATTTTGAAGAAACAAACACCTGACAGATCGGTCGTGAAACCCTGAGTCCTTCATCTGCTCGGGGTATCGAGTAATTTTAGATTTTTCAGTTCTCATCATAACCGTGAAGGTCCTTGTATAAAGCGTGGAATTTTGCATTATTATACGTTAAAAACCAATACCTCGAAACAATGTGTGCGTTTTTCCCGTGATCTCCTATTAAGTGGGTTCTACTGTATTTTATTTTTTTTTTTTTTTTTTTTTTTTTTTTTTTTTTTTTTTTTTGGCATTCAACATTAACCCTTCGTTAAATCCCGAGAACGGAAATATAGCCACAAAAAATTATCCTTAACGTTCCATGTCATTGTCACGTTTTAAATTATCTTAAGTTGCTCAAGAATGTGGAAAATCAAATTAGTATTTCACTTAAAATTAATTAAAAGAGACTTCAATCTAAAGACAATCTGAATTTTTAAGCAAACAAATATGATGAGAAAGTCGAAACCTATCGAAAATTCCCAAATGTTACTTCTGAATGCTATGGAAAGAAATTTTATTATTTTGATGACTATCAAAAAATTATCTTCGAAACTGAACAACAACAACGACAAAATCGTAAAAATCTAAAGTTGCAAAATTCAAGCCTTGTGCTGTTAATAAATAGTGTGTTTTTAGCATCACTACTTGTTTTCCGGATTATAATTTGTGCATAGTATATAATTAATACCTGTTAGGTATTCTTCAATATCTCGTCGACAATGGTAAATAAATATTAAAAACTTTTGGTACTTACGTATTATAGCTGAAGCTTGGCAGCCTTTAACCCTTGGCGTAATATCTACTCGCCAACACCTAACTTCACAGTGGCAACCTATTTCCTGCCCGGAAATTATAAACATTTCGAGCAGAAGCATGTTAAAATAATACAAATGTGTGGAAAACGTGGTTACTCCCAAGCTCTACGTGCCCAATAAGATTTTTTTTTATTAAATACAAATTTTAAGGGGATTAAAAAGGGCATAACCCCCTGCCCCCCTCTAAAAACACCCACTGTATCTTTGTAACCATAGGGCCTAGGAAGTTGAAATTTCGTATAGTGGTTCCCCATAATCCCTAGGTGCCTTCTAAGAAATCTTTTTTTGGAAACTGTAAATTTTAAGGGGGTTAAAAAGAGCTTAACCTCCTGACCCCTCTAAAAACACCCAATGTATCTCTGGAACCACAGGGCCTAGGAAGCTGAAATTTCCTATGGTGGTTCCTCTTAAGCTCTAGGTGCATACCAATAAATCATTTTGAACGCTCGAAATTTAAGGGGCTTTGCCCCCTCTCCCCCCAAAAAAAATCCTACTGTATCTCTGGAACCATAAGGCCTAGAAAGCTGAAATTTTGTATGGTGGTTCCTCTTAAGCCCTAGGGGCACACCTATAAATATCTTTTTAAAGTTCGGATTTTAAGGGGTTTAGCCCCCCTCCCCCTTAATAACCCACTGTATCTCTGGAACCATAAGGCCTAGGAAGCTGAAATTTTGTATGGTGGTTCCTCTTAAGCCCTAGACGCACACCTATAAATATCTTTTTAAAGTTCGGATTTTAAGAGGTTTAGCCCCCCCCCCCCCTTCCCTCTAAAAAAACCACTGTATCTCTGGAACCATAAGGCCTGGGAAGCTGAAATTTGTTTATTTGGTTTCCCTTAAGCCCTAGGTGCACACTAATAATTTTTTTGGCTCAAATTTTAAGGGGTGTAGCCCCCCTCCCAAAAAAAATATCCCACTGTATCTCTGGAACAATAAGGCCGAAGAAGTTGAAATTTTGCATGGCGTTTCCTCTTTGGCTGTAGATGCTGGCCAAGAAAGATGTTTGGTTCCTCTTAAGCCCTAGGGGCACACCTATAAATATCTTTTTAAAGTTCGGATTTTAAGGGGTTTAGCCCCCCTCCCCCTTAATAACCCACTGTATCTCTGGAACCATAAAGCCTGGGAAGCTGAAATTTGGTTGGTTGGTTTCCCTTAAGCCCTAGGTGCACACCAATAATTTTTTCCTTTTTTAGTTCAAATTTTAAGGGGTTTAGTCCCCCCCCCCCAAAAAAAAATATCCCACTGTATCTCTGGAACAATAAGGCCGAAGAAGTTGAAATTTTGCATGGCGTTTCCTCTTTGGCTGTAGGTGCTGGCCAAGAAAGATGTTTAAAAAGCAACTTTTTAGGAGGTTGTAAAGTGGTTTTAAATCCCCAAAATAAAAATGAAATATCCAAAACTCGTATTTAAATTCGGATCACTGTCGTTAAATTCTGCGATTGACCCCACCTTACTGCTAAAGTTAATTGAAATTAAATGAACCAAATGACATAATTCATGGCACTCGTGTAATCTGTGGCGAAGCACGTGTATGAAATATACGAAAGCAGTTATTAAACATGCGTCAACATTTTTAGCAGCAGCATGTTTAAAAAAGTATTTGGAAAACACATGGAAAAGTTTAAAAAAAATAAGCAGATGAAGAACATGATTTCGCTATAGATAATTTTAGATCTAATTAAAAATTTCATATTAAATACAAAATAGGAATACACTCTTAGACAAAAAAAAAAGCGACACGCCAAGAAGGGGTAATGCAAATTAGACAAATTGATATGCATACAGGTTTCGACGGAAAATGCAAATATTTAAAGTTTGGCAATCGGGATTTTAAAGTAATGGCAATCTGGAACCGTAGAACCAGTTTTCCTTCTGAATTCTGACTGTTTTACCGCAATCTTTAATATTACATCTCCAGCTACTGGTCGATTAAAATAGGCACGCATGTTGTGAAAGTTAGGGCATACACGCTGACTGGGCAAAATTCCACGGATCTGGAAAAAAGACACTGCATCTTCTTCCTTTTGGCCTATATTACACTATCAAAGTTCTTTGACAAAGATATTTTTTAAAAGTTATTTCTATCTAAGGGAGCTAAATCCCTTAAAATTCGAGCTCTTAAAAAAGATTTATTGGTGTGTACCTAGGGTTTAAGGGGAAGTACAATACAAAATTTCAGCTTCCTAGTCCCTATGGTTCCAGAGATACAGTGGGATTTTTTAGGGGGGAGGGGGTTAAATCCCTTAAAATTCGAGCTCTTAAAAATATTTATTGGTGTGTACCTAGGGCTTAAGGGGAACCACCATGCAAAATTTCAGCTTTCTAGGCCTTATGGTTCCAGAGATACTATGGGGGTTTTTTAGAGGGGGGGTTAAGCCACTTTTAACCCCCTTAAAATTTGCATTTTTCAAAAAGATTTTTTAGTGGGCACCTAGGGCTTAAGGGGAACCAACATACGAAATTTCAACTTCCTGGGTCCTATGGTTTCAGAGATACAATGGGTTTTTTTTTAGTGGGGAGGGGGTTAAGCCCCTTTTAAACCCCTTAATATTTGTACTCTTTAAAAATATTTCTTAGTGGGCATCTAGAGCTTAGGAGTAACCACCATGCAAAATTTCAGCATCCTAAGACTTTTCCTTCGAAAGATTTGCGTTTTTAACATACTCATTTTGAATATTTTTCGTGTATTTCTGTTTTGTCATTAGTGCGCAATTTTTAATTAGAGCTAAAACTATTTCGAATAGAAATCTTGTTCTTTATCTGCCGCGTTTTCCACACATTTGTATTTTTTAACATGGTGTTTATAACATCCGGGCACCGAAATCTTTTATAAAACTTTGACGAAGAACCCAACTTTTATAAAAGTTATCTTTTATCAAAGTTGAGGTATTACACTGTCATATTTCTCGTCAAACTTCTTTTATAAAAGATCTTTGTCAAATAACTTTCATAACCTAAAAAAATAAAGAATCTTCAAAACGAAACTTAGAACGGGAGCGAAGAGCAATGAATGGCGAAAACAATACTATCAACAAGGATGGGGCGCATAATTGGCGTTTTATTGCCGCTTTTTCGCCAAACCGCAAAGCTTCAGCTATAATACGTAAGTACCAAACTTTTTTTGGGGGGGAAATTCGTTAAACCGTTACTTTAATTCAATAAAGCCGCGGTGACGTCCCCAGAAAACCTTCCCTCAGGTTGGGAAACACTGCACCAGACACTGCTACAAAGATAGTTTCGCGGTACATAATAAAATGTTTGTTACGCCCATTGCTTTATCATTATTTAAAATCTCCATTGATTGGAAGTACGTATGAATAATGGATTACCCGCAAACTCGCCATACTTTATTTTTTCCTACTCAAGACATCGAATACCTGAAATCCGAAAGTTTATTTAAAAAGGAAATATCATAATCTTGATAAATAACTCTCTGTGCGTTGGGTTTAGTAAAGAGGGGATTTTTGTTTTGAAATGCGTCCCTCGAGGAAAGAAATTCTGAACGTTTGCCGCTATTCGTTTTTTAAAAAAGGCATCTACGTTTGAAAAAACAGGTGAAGAGCTCTTTGATAAAGGAGACTGTTGCCTTTTGATGTTAATAAAACTAAAACATTTTCTTACATTAAAAGAAAATTCTGTTTAAAGAGGCATTTTACTTTTGTGTACTGCTCGGGACTTATTTATTTTTTATTGCAATGACAGAAATTTATTGTAATAGGGAAAAAGAAGAGAAAATTAGTCATGATGATGGGAAACAATGCAAAAAAATCTTCATGCCTATAAATTAAATCAAATCAGGCGACCATATAAATTATACTAACTCCTCCGAACAGATAAGTAATCTATAATCGACTGTAGAAGTGTTTAGTTGCTGAAGTGTTTCATATTGTCTCAAAATGGGTTCATTCCGATGTCAAACTTTGAACAAGTTGTTCTTGATCATATGTAAGAGAGTAAGATTTTAGGGTAATAATACCTCGTCTCTTTTGCAAAATATTAAAAAGTGCTATCGTATTTCTAATCGATAATGAATTTTGTCTGGATATATTAATACTAGCATACATTCTTATAAAGGAGTCCACTTCTAAAATAAATTAATTTAAAATTAAATGTTTAAAAAACTGAAATATCTTTAAAGTAAGTTTTATATTTTAAATGATGAAATCATTTTTTCATCCTTTCTCCATTTTTCTATTTTCTAAAATTGAGTTTTACTGTGTATCCAACTGAATAACCAATGTATTGCACGTTGTCTCCATTTAAACTAAACATCCATTACGATTAGCTTCACTCAAGAAGATTTTCGAATAAAGATATCATAAATATACTCTAAATTAACAAATTAAGAACTCGCAGTTGCACAGCTGCTTCTAAGGTTTCGAGAGTGGGTGTTAATTGAGTTGTTGAGCAACGCAAATATAAAATAAAACAAGGTTATTTTATTGCGTAAGACGTTTACAGGGTTGCTTCACTTAGCTTAAAAGCAAACTCAATGGATTAGCATTGAGACATTATAAACGGGTAAGCAGACTTTGGGGTTACGAGTAAGCAGAAATTGTTATTTATAAACGTACGTAATTGCTTGCGAGTTCTACAAAGTTATTAATAAATACATTTTTTGTAGTTAATATGCCTGAAGTCTATGAATTCAAAGTCCACAGGGCCCGATTTAGAAAATACGGTACTTGACTACAGTCACAACTCGGGATGGGGGCCCCCTTACACTGATGTGAGCGTAAAATTTCCAAAATTGACACACAAAAATAATCTTGAATCATTATGAAAGTACCATTTTACCAAGAATTGGCTATTTGAAACATAGAAGCCTAGAACACTATCAAATAACAAAAAGCAATACAACATATTAACTTCATCATTAAAATGCCAATAGAATGCAACCAGAAAAACTTATTAACCCCTTACATAGACTATAACATACATATGATGAACTATATAATACCTTAATTGCTCGGAACAGTAAATTATCTATAAATAATAAAATGCTCATTTACAAATCATTTCTTAGACCTCTTATTACTTATGCAGCTCCGGCATGGTCATACGCAGCAGATTCTCATATTAAAAAGCTTACTGTAGCACAAAATATTACTATTCGACAAATTGTTAACGCACCGTGGTATTTCAGAAATGCTGAAATCCACGAGGAGCTTGGCCTCCTTACTATTCCAAATTTCCTCAAAAATTTAACTACTAACTTCCATAATTCTATTGATAATGAACTCCTCTTAAATCTCGCCAACTATGACCCCGCCGAACCTGCTAACAGAAGACGGCCTAGAGCCGTTCTCTGTTCTTAATTATTTTTAAAACTTCATTTTACATTAATTTTTGTAATCTTACTCTTACTTTGGTAAGCAGTGAGCTTTATTTTAAGTTTTTCCTAACTATTTTTTAGTTTGCTCCCAAGAGCATCGCTTTATCTACCACATTAAACTTCCTTTTCTCAAGCCACTCCCCGGATCCAAATCCAACCTATCTCTTTTCACCTTTACTCTGGTCATTACTATGCAAGCCTACGTTGGAAGGCGTGGCCTATGTAACTTAGTTACCCCATTTATCTGATGATCTGATGATCTGAACTATATAATACTTTTCATCTTTCTATGATCATTCACTATGCAAGCCTACGTTGGAAGGCGTGGCCTATGTAACGTAGTTACACCATTTGTCCTGATGGTCCTGATGGAACTATACATTATTTTTTGCTACTATTAGTATTATTTATATTTATTTATTTAATTTTTTATTATTTTAATTACTATTATTATTATTATTAATTTTATATTTATTATTTTTTTTATTTATTATTATTTTTATTTTTTATCTATTTATTTTACTTTCAAGCCAACACTTTTCTATTAATCCTGAGAACGGAAATATAGCCACAAAAAATTATCTATACCGAGGATGTGGAGCCCTGCTCTCTGGTGCCTCGTTAATGTACCATGTCTATGAACTATACATATAACTATACATATAATGAAGCAATCAATCCAATTTGAAATGATACTATAAAAAATTGCTATTAAAAATATAAAATAAAAAAATTGAATTGGGAATTTTTTATTTTAAAGTAAAAATGTTGGAGGGGCCCCTAGGCCATTGGCGGCTCCAAGGGGGGGGGGGCAGTAGGGGCAATTGCCCTCCCAAAAAAGCCCGGCGTACTTTTTTTCATAGCCTAAAATTATATAATCGTAGACCTAATATTAAATGAGTTTAAATTTAAAATGAGACGATGTATGTTTATTTCTTATACATATATATACATATCCCTAAGAGCCGACGTTGCCTCCCCCCCCCCCCAAAAAAAAAAGAAACTCTGGATTGGAGCCGCCCCTGCCCTAGGCTCGGTCCTACCGAGCCTAATGGAAAATCAGGGCCTGATAGTCCCATGTGGCAGCTCATAGTAGTATGTCTCAGATTCTTTCTACTACATGTACATCCGAAACAAATATTCATTTCTCGGGTGTTTCCATTTCTTAGTTCAACCTTTTTTTCGTTTTTATACAAAACGTATTCATGGACTCCCTTCTTGGCAAGTCGTTGGAGGTAGAGCTCTTCAAAAGCAAGATAAGATAGAAAAGGGATAAAGAAAAAAACTACCATACTGGGTTATTGTTACTGTGAAGATAGCTGTAATACCTAAAAGGACATCTTACCCCAATGGAAAAGAAAGTTTCTCCCTAATTCAATATTTGCAGACACGGACCACTAATTCTACTAAATATAATCCACCTCTTTATTTCTTGGAGCAACACTCTCGAGATTACGTCTTTTCCTGCTTCACTCGAACTTCTTGCAGTATAACGTGCACCCATTGCATCAGCATGGCGATTCACATCCCTCGTCTGGTCTAAAAGTTTTTCACCATCTTTAATGCTATTGCATACCACCATCTAATTACCAAATTCCGTTCTCTTTCTTCATCATCATAATATGTTGTAGTATTTGTGAGGAGTTTCAAAGACATTTGTACAGTAGAATTGGTTCTGGAAAGTGGAAGTAAAAATATTGGGTTAACAACTGAAAACAATATTGTTATAATTTACAAATTAATAGAAATTCTTGCAAGGCCTTAGGCTTGAGACTGAAAAATAAAGAATGGTGGATTGGTTTAGTCCTCGTATTGCATAAGATGGCTGTAGCATTCTAGATCAACTGACCAACAAACAATAACGTGGTTTAATGGGGATATGGTTAGCTAACTAACACGTGTGCACTGGATTCCTTAGTAAATCTAATTGTTTCAAGGTCGAAATATAAATGAGAGGGGGGAGGCATGACATAATCGATTTTTGATTATTTCCATTTAGTCCGTTAGGTATATTTCGAAAGCGTGCAACTGTTTATCATGAGCTATTAAAATCGAAAATTGTGAAATGCAGATCTGAAACCAAGAATAGATCATCAGAGGAAATCAGTAATTTATTCGGCAATTACTTTAAGCATGCCGAATATATATCTCTGTGGAAAATGATTTTTTATGAGTTTAGCAAGAAACAAATAAAGCGTGACAATTTAATGCAGTAATTACATCGAAAATTAATTTTTCTTAAGAAAAGACTTCAAGAGAATTCAAAACTTGAAAATAGAAACCAAATTCTACATTTATTAGATCGCTTTCAAAGTATCAATAAATACTTAATTTCAAGAACTTTTCACGATCGCAGTTATTAAAATACCGAGTTAATTGAAACCCTTATATTCAAGTGAAATGTGCTTCCTTGATATAAATTGATTTTCCCCCTCTGAAATTAATCATTCACGATAGTTGTTTTTTTAAAAAATAGCTCCCCGCGCATGTTCTAAAGAGTGTTTTAATTTATTATTACACCTCTCTCTCCTTATTAAACAACGTAAATCATCCTGTTATTTAAAAGGAGCAGCGGTCCATGAAAGAAAGTCATAACTGAAGCAATGACTTTAGAAGGAGCTATTTGAAGTCAATGAAAATTATGCCAAGTATCACTATATCGAGTTTAATTTCAAATTCGGATACGTTGATAGTTTCAAAGCCAGTCCTTGTTTAAGATTGGTGAAGGATGTAATTAAAGAAAATTGCAATTCTTTTGATGGCAGGGGTGGTTGATTATGCATTCGGGGGAAATTTCGGAGACGCGATCTTGGTTTGTGTTATTATAGATATATATGTACAATGGGCGAAAACTTCATTGCGATGTTTTGCGTCATATATCCTGTTCTGATAGTTTATCGTGAAAGCTCGAACAAATTTTTGGAACTTTCGTGAATGAGCTTGTGATAATTGCTTCAATCATGAATTTCATCGTTGTACAGAATATAATACTGTTCAAAATACAAATTAATGTACATACAACTTTTACTAACTAATTTATACATTCTAATAATAAGAATCGCGCAGTTCAAATATAATTTCAATGTGTTAAAAAACATTTCAAAATGATTTTAATTATGAAGAGTTCGTAGTAATATTTTAATTCAAATAATTTTCACGATAATTTCCTCTTATTGGTCTTTATGAAAATGATGACCAAAGAACAATTAGTTTTTAGATTGATATTTTTAAATGTAAGAAACCTTTTAAGCCTGTAAATCTTTCAATTACCATCTATATGTACGGAGCAGTGTAAAATTACATATTCGTGAGGTTTAGTGTAGGAACTTCTAAAACCTAAGAGACATACGTTAAAAAGTGCAAGAAATTTCGTTAAATGTAGTAAATTTATTTCATTATGTTATAATATGCAAAGATTTAAAATGATGCGGTTTATCAATTTTGAAATTTTTAATAATACATATTTTACAACTACAGTTAATACCGGCAGATAAAATTACAGTATTTTTATGGCGCATTAAAGTGCAGCGTTTTGTTAGATAATTCCAAGACCTCGAAATTTTAATATTCAAACAGAGGAAACAACATAAAATCTCATTTGTTAAGGTCGTATATTATTTGCATTTAGTACCACGCTCTTTGCAGTATAGGTTTTTTTTAAAAATAAAACTCAGTGGTTAGAAACATAAAAATCTAATTATTAATACTGTATTGAGTCGTGTTTGAGAATTTATAGCCTATTTAATTTTATTAGAAGGCTACTAAATACATTAGATGCGGAACGAGTAACTTATTTATCATTCCAAATGCGCCGAATTTCGGGAAATCCATAAATTTGTGAGAAGTAAACACCACGTCCGACGGAAATTAATTTCCACGCATATGTTTAAACAAATGAAGAACGCCCTTCTCAAAATGTCTCTCTCGAGATGCAACATTTGAAGGCTTGATGTTATTCGCGTATATATTATTTTCCCGGAGAAGACAATCTTCCTACTGAAGCTATACGCTCAATTAAAACTCTTTCAGTACTATAAACAAATTTTTTAAAATGCCAGATTAAAATAACCAAATAATCATCCTACTTCTGCGTTCGTTGAGGTAGGTTTTTAAAAAATCTGTGTTGAGTGGCTGAAACAAAGAAAAGTTGCATACAATATTTTGCGGAAGACCTGAAAACTTTGGTCTCGAAATGAATAAAAGTTGAATATATATTTTACCTTAGAGACATATTCACAGCATCTATATAAGTAAAGTAGCAGAGGACTTTGTCGAGATCACGTGACCGTAACGCGACCGGGTTAACTCATCCAAAAAAATGGCCGACAAATACAGGAATCGGTGTATTTTTTTTTCTCATGAAAGTGCATAAATACATAAATGTTACATATTTGGAAAGAGCTTTGAAAATTGTTATTTTTTTCTGCCTACACTTATTCTGTTAATTCAATAGTTTTAGAGTTATTTTGATTCTAATGAAGCCTCAGAAGCGTCATCCCTCTTTGACGGTGTAAATAAAGGGTGATTCTTTCACAGCGTGATTCTCACTAAAAAATGAATCACTGAATTGAAATGTGTCACCGTGTCTATTTTTTATTTATCAAACTTTTTATTTGAAGAACTAAATATTCAAATTGTTTAATAATAATAAATACTTTATTGAAACTAAATAGATATATACTGATTTTTGGTGGATTTTACTGATTTTTGGTGGATTTTACTGATTTTTGTGTGAAGTGATATTTTTTCCGTTCGAGTGTGAGTGAAGTGATTCGATTTGCAAAAACATAAATTACTGTAAACAGTTTGGAAATTTAACTTACATGCAAAGAAATTTTAAGTGTGTATAATGATTTTCATTGCTTACTACGATTTTAAATACTTTTTTTGCTCTATTTTTAATATTTTATTATTTGTATTGCTTCAATAAACTAATTTTAGCTTTTGATTTGAATGCTAAATAATGTTTTGTAACATGTTTTTAATTTCTAACTATATATGTTGTTAAAGCGTAGTGGGAGCTCAGCCAAAAAAATTATAATCATTGCTAAATTCACTATAACGCTGATTCTAAAAAATCATGATTGAAAGATATCTACACTTTATCATTATATCAAATAAGAAATTGTTGGGGAAAATTTTTTTCACTTAAAAATGGAGTAAAAATTCAGCAAGTACTAAAATATAGTGTGGATTACAACTATGATATTCATAAAACTTCTTGATATGCATAGTTGAGTCTATCAAACATGTGCTAATTTCTTTTCTTGGGCTATTTCCTTTTCTTGAGATTATTTGAGCTTTTGGTTCTATTTTTAATATTTTCAAACATGTGCATTCGGAAAATATTTCTTTTCTTGAATTTCGCCGTTTCATTTACTTTATTTTTGATTGTTAGCAATGTATTACATATGCATTATTTTGTACGTCAAATATAGTTGCACATTAATTTTATAGAAATTTTTGGTATGACTTTCTTAATGAAAGGCTAAATCTAGCTGAATTCTGAAGACTTTAATTTTAAATTTATATTGGGTTTTATTCATGAGTATAAATTTCACATGCTTTTTTTCCTATGTTATTTATACTGTGTTTAGTTTTTAAATTGATTTTGGTTAACAATTATTCCACAATTTGATATTTTTACTTTACAGCTTTTAGTGGTATAGTTTGCAAAATGTTTTTGTGTATTACTGCCGAAAGAAATTGTTTTAAAGTTTTTTATGGATCTTAATGTAAATTGATAAGTAGTTAGCTGGTATTAACTTTTGGTAATACACTTTTAAAATTCATTAATTAACTTTTTCATTAAATTTTAGTTTAAAATTTAATAATTAGTATTGACTTTATAAAGTTTATTAGTTTACCTAAATAAAGTTTTTTGTTTAGATGTTTTTGTGCGGGTTTCTCATTATTTATCGTGTTTATGACCTCAACATCCAATATAATAGATGTGCTCCCGTGTTTTTTATTGTTTCTACGATTTTAAATATTTTTTGGGGTTCAAATTTACAATTTTTCATGTTTACAATTCGGTAGACACTGTGTGTGATAAAGATCAAGCAGTCAACTATCCAACTGAGTTTTTAAACTCATTGGAGTTACCTGGAGTACCTTCTCACATTCTGGAGCTGAAAATTGGTGCACCTATAATGCTTCTAAGAAATCTTAATCCACCTATACTGTGCAATGGAACAAGACTTACTGTGAAGAATTTAATGCCAAATGTTATTCAAACCACCATCATGACTGGACAAGGTGCGGGACAAGAAGTATTAATTCCAAGAATCCCGATAATCCCATCTGACCATCCGTTTAATTTTATATGTCTTCGGTTCCCTATACGCCTCAGTTTTGTGATGACCATCAACAAGGCACAAGGCTAAACTCTACAAGTTGTAGGACTTAATCTTCTAAATCCATGTTTCTCCCATGATCAGTTGTATGTAGGTTGTTCCAGGGTTGGCAAAAAAGAAAATTTATACATTCTTGACTCCGAATGGAAAAGCATTTAATGTTGTTTATCCAGAGACCCTCTTAGACTTTTGAAAGACACAAATAAGAGGAGCATTTCAGTTATGGATATTTTTATTATGGAGATATTTATTGCTACAGAATCTTGCATTTATGTTGCGGGAGCCCTTAATTGCAGATTTCTATTAAGTTTTTCGTTTGTCAGTGCCTTCTACATATATTTTCATTTTTTTCCCTACAGAATCTTGCATTTATGGTGCATGGATCCCTTAAATTTTATAATAATAAAGTAATTTAGGGGTAATCAGTTTAGGTTAACAAGATTTATAGTCAAGAATTATATTTCACATGACTGGACAAGCCACAGGTCAAGAAGTGTTGAAATTAATGGAGGTAAGGTTAATATTTTCATGTCCTGATAAATGATTCATAAATTAGAATCGATAACTGATTTATACCTCATTTATGTTTTTAGAATTTAACTTCTTACTTCTGTTTTAACTTTCCTTTCTATTTTACCATCATATTTTGTTTTGCTATTATTGAAGTGTGTAAAATGTTTTTCATTGTTTACTACGATTTAAAATAATTTTTTGTATTACTGAGCGTATCTGGCCGCAGCCTGTACTATTTATTCAAACTGTGTTATTTATACTGTTATTTTCAACATTGTGTAAAATGTTTTTCATTGCTTACTACGATTTAAAATATTTTTTTGTATTATTGGCCTGAGCTTATCTGGGCACAGCCTGTACTTTTTATTCATACTGTGTTATTTTTACTGTTATTTTTTCTACGTTATTTATAATGTATTAAGTTTTTAAATTGATTTGGTTTTCTTTAATTTTCATCTTTTTCCGAATGAAGAAATCATGTAGAGGAGGCTACTGCAACATGTGGACAGAGACAGTTGTTTTGTGACAACTGACTGAAGTGGTGTATTACATGGTTAACTGGAGTTACTGATTTTGTTTCATTTTAAAGGAATTAGGCTGTGGTTCATATGGGAATGACGTTTAGAAACATACGGCATATGAGGCAGGTATTACAGATCAAATAATAGCCAACGATGACACTACTTCAGTAAGTTGTCCGACAAAATTGCAGTTTTGGCTTCATATCCTTAAATAAAGCGTGAATCATTCACAGCGCGAATCACTGAAATTTTTAATCATGTGTAAAATTTTTCAAACTTCATCTGCTGGATGGATGGCTTGAGCGTAGCTAGGCGAAGCCCGGCTAGTATAAAAATATGTGAAAGTATCTTTCCCGCGATGATTTCCCAGTGACAAGATTTTTTTTGGAATGCTTGTGTGGCAAAAAACTTTGGCGACTTCATCTTGTGCAAGTCATGAGTATTGTTAGGCATTTTCTAGAACCTTCTAAATATAGTATTATCTTGAAAGTCTTTTAAGGTGACTGCCTACGTTGAAAATGCCATTTTTTGACTATTTTGGTCAATTTCATTTTTTGCAAGAATCTTGTAATTCAATCTTTTCTCTTTTCAAAACCGTTTTGATTTTTATTCTACGTTAATTAGAAGCAGAGTTATAGCTATTTTAATAAACATCGTCTAATACAAAATTGAAGTGACAAACAACTTTAAATTCGTCCATTTTTTTACTATTTTGGTCAATTTTATTTTTTGCAAGAATCTTGTAAATCAATCTTTTCTCTTTTCAAATCCGCTTAGATTTTTATTCTACATCAATTAGAAGCAGAGTTATAGCTATTTTAATAAACATCGTCTAATACAAAATTGAAGTGACAAACAACTTTAAAGGCGTTTTTCTCAGAATTATGTTTTTTAGCACAAATCTCTACCGTTATCATGATATTTCACATAATAATGCATATAATTTGATAAAATTTTCAGGAAAGGTTTTAGATGCTATTGTTAATGAAATGACGTACAATAATTGATGTATAATAAATAGTTTTTAGTTTGGAGCTGTTTTTATAAAAAAAGGAATGACGAATTGGGGAAAATTTTCATATTGGGACATAAAATTGTCTGTATTATTTTTGCATTTTAAAATTTCTCTTAGATTGTAGGTCATTTTGAAGATAAATGTTATATGTATCATGTGTAAGAAGGAAATTATAATAGTAGCATTAGAATTTTGTTCAGAGTGATAAGCGTTTTAGCTAAATTTCATTAAAAATTACTTCAAATTGACCAATTTATAAAAAAGTATGGTACTTACAGAAAAGTTTTTTTTTTATTTTTTATTTTTAAAGGCTGTTTTACCATAAGAGACCAAAAAATCCTTAAAAAAACAATTTTTTTAAAAAAATGGCTCCGAACGTAGGCAGTCACCTTAAAAGTGTGGGATATCATTATCCAAACACAACAGGATGAATTGGCTTAATTCAGTACATATGATATCTTACTCTTTGGAAACACCATTGATCGGTCTCTCTGATATAGTCGTGTTATTGGTTACGCTGTTTCCTTTATTGTTAATATTTGCATTTCGAATGTTAGTGTATCAGAGGAATCTTCCAAACGGTGTTTGTGCTCTATTTCTAAGCATGCAATTCATAACCATCTATATTTTTACGCTAGCTTAGTATTTCGGAAGACAAATGCGTAATTGGAATTAAGTGGTACTTATTAATTTCTATTAAGTACATAATATTCGTGCTACACAGAAACTGACGTAGAGATAATTCCTATAAGTCATAACTTCAGATCCAGAGAAATAAGTTATAAATCTGTTATACTTGTGCGTTATTTTTTGAGATCTTAACAATGCAAAAGTTTAAATTTAAATATCAAGGAAGGCTTGATTTCTTCCTAGAAGGTTAATTTTTAAGTATTAATATTGCAGTAATTAAAGTACCTTAAAGAAAATCTCTATTTTTTATTCCATAATATTTCTATATACTTATTAAAATATCCAACAGTCCAACAGGGATAATTAAATTGCTTGAAGTTGAAATCGAAACATATTTACAAACGATGAAATTCTCTAGTAATTTTAGGCGTGGTTTCGCTACATAAAGAAAGGGAAATTCGGATTTGCAGGAAGATGAAATACATTAACTCGTATATCATTTTGTATATTGCTAAATCAATAAATTTACAAATACATCCGTGAATAAACTTTCGAAACCACGATGTTATTTTACATTTTATCTCTGACCTATTATTCTTTCTCTATTCATTGAAGCTACTTCTTCCCGGTTCTAAGCTGAATATAAACAACGGAAGAAAATAAAAGAGGTGTCTGCGTTAGAACTGTAATTCTTCAACGATAGTTAACAGCTGCAAAAAGTGCTTCTGTTGTAACTAAACGTGTGTTTATCTTCAGCGAAATATTCTGTTTGATCTCTGCAGCTGAATTCGCTTATTGCATTGATTTTAATCATACTACGAGGCTTTTCTGCTTATCACGCGAATATGATTTGTGTTACATTAGATGCCACATGGAAAACCAGGTTCATATGAACTGAGATTATAAAATGAAACCAAGATAATTATTTCGAAAAAAAACGATTGACTACATTCTTTCAAACCGACCAGCGGCGAAGACAAGTACATAGTGTGGAAACATACGATACCGTAGTCCAAGACGCTAGCTTCCTAATGGCGCCGACTGATTTGTAACAAAACGTAGTAATGTATTGTAATGTAATGTAGCACGACCATTCTTTAGTTAGGGCCTAAAGTGAGCGATGAGCCGAGCCGCTCAAGTTGAGTCATCGTGCTCCACTGGACTGCCGGTTTTTTCTCGAATTTCTTTTGTTCGTTACGTTATAAGTCTGAACAGCTAGCCCTGAACCGACTGGCGTACAGAAGCTTTTGAGGTGAGCATTCAAAATTAGCATTCGCGAGGAAACATGGGTACACTTGTAAGGTAATTACGTTACAAGTCAGTGACCGTCTTTACATTACAAAGTTACGTTACAAGTTAGTTGCCATCGTAAGAATGGAAACAACAGTTCAGTATCATTGGCTTAAACAGATATTAGTTTTTGTAGTAAACAAACCATTTGTTGCTACAGGAGACAATTACTGTATGATAAAACTTGTCTGTCTCGGCAACAGGTTTGTCACTGAAACGTTTAATCCGGTCCAAACATTAAGAAACAATTTTCTGAACAAGAGCGTTAGTTAGACAACATAGGGAGCATTCATTTCCAGCCGAAACGTTGCATCTGCCGATGGACACATTTAGATTAATAACAATAAATGATGAGGCGATCAGTCTTAAGCGTTGAGGATACAGTTTAATAAAGAGGACTGTTAGAATTGAGGCGGCGCATGGCGCTTGCTTTTCACGCCGGAATGGCAAATCTGCCATTGGACGTATTTAGACTCGCCTCGTAGGACGATGACTCGATCCAATTCAACCCATTTTTGAGCACAATTTTAAGTGGAAACGAAATTTGGTGCTTTTATTTCCTGCAAGAATGTGTTAATGGGATAAATGAAACTTACCACAGTGGACGATCAGTTAAAAGTAATTATTCGAAAACAGACACAAAAAACCCCGTAGTTCTTCCAGAATGGAACAACTCCATCGTCTTGTGTAGAGTTGAACAAGTGTCTCAGAATCACCTCTTAAATGTAGACCATTTGTTTACATTCCATTGGATCCACCTGTATGCATCATAGACAGAGGGGTGAAAACATCAGAGACATGTTTTCACTCTCAAGTAGTGAAATATTAAAGTTCTCTTCTTAAGTATTAATTGAGTGGTGTAGGATCGAAACTAACAATCTTCCCTTTTTTTCGAAATTGAATTAAGTATACTTTCTTATAATATTTTAATCAGTTAAAAATGAATATATTTGGAAAATAGTCTACTCATAAAAAATGTTTTCTAAAAATAATTTCGAGTTTATATCTTTTAAAATGCATTATAGTTCTTTGCCCTTTACTGATAAAAAGATCTGAATTTGATCGTTTTGATCTTACACCACTCAATTTATTGAAAGAATGGACTCTAACTCGTAGAAACCGTTTTTATTTTACAATCTTTTCGAAGTCAAATGTTCAGAGAAACTTAAAACAGTAAAACTTTTGATTTAGCAATTGCTGAACCAAAGCAATTTAATTTTAGCACTATGAAAAAATCTTTGAAATTTAGACTTAGAATAATAACAACATTGGGTCAAGTTGATCTCATAGAATATATAAATTCGCAAACGTTAAAACTTTTTTATGATTTTAAGTTTAGATTCCAAAGGTAAAAACAGGAAATTTTGATTTATATAAGGATAAAAGTGGATTGGAGTGATACCTGGAAATTCTGGAAAAACGACTCGGCCGATACCGGTATTTAAAAAAACTTCCCGTTTCTGTCGGAAAACTTCAAAACTTTGAGGCAGATCTATCATTTTCCTCAATTCTTGACACGGCGCTTTAGAGGTGATGGATGGGAGCTTTATGATTAGGAATTTTCAAGGCAGGAATAGTGTTTGAAATCGAAGGAAATATATATTTGTCCGTATCTGGTAATCTTCAACATTCTTACTTTGCTTTTCGATTACATCTACAATCTGATAATGCTTCCTTAAATCAGAATTCGCCTTTTGGTTTACCTAAAACTAAAATTAATATCAGAGAGTAATACCAATGAAATGTTATTGTAAACATTATTTCTTATATCTCACGTATTATTGATTTCTTTTAATAACAGTTCAATGATAATTTACAAATATTCATTCCCATTAATATTCAACGGTTATTTAAATTATTAAAATACATTATAACATTCATTAAAACCACAATTATGGACGTAGTATTATAGTTATAACTCTCATTACGAGATATTTACGGTGACTTTGGGATATAATGTAGTAATCCTAAACACACTTTGGGATATAAAAGAGTACATCTATTGTCTACAAACGAGGCGGTCTGAAATCTGATTCTTTAGGCAGCCAGTCGTAATATTAACAGCAGAAAGAGTAACATAAAATGGAACAAGTGCTTCAAATTGATCAATATAAAGTGTGACATTTTTTTTCGTTTAGACTAAAGTAAACTTTTTACGTGAAGTACGAATACTGATTTTAATCTTTAAATTGTAGTCGAAGACATTCGGGTAGCCCTTGTCCCATTGAAACCCAGTCTTCCTGATTTTTTTAGTGTTGTAATTCACTCAGATTCTTCCGCTGCCATTCAGGATATAGCGAATCAAAACCAGCCTGCTTCATGCTTAAAAAGAGTGCAAAAGAATAATCTCTATATATAAAACAGTTCCGTAACTGACTCATTCATACGCTGACTGACATACAACGCACAGACGAAACCGCTGGACCTAAAGGGCTGAAATTTTGCATGGCGAGTCTTCCAATAGTGTAGGGGTGCACTAAGAAAGATTTTTCAAAAATTCTTCTTAGATTTTTTTAAATTAAATTTTTAAGCTGTTTTTTAAACTTTTTTTACGTTTGCATTTAAAATAATACATTGAGGGTTATAAAATTTATATCACGAGAAAGATCATAAAAATTCCTTCAAAATGAAATCTTTTTCGAACCTTTACCTCCATTTCCTGAATTTTTGTGAATTTTTAAAGATTAATTTTTAGAATTTAATTTATTAAATGCTGATCACGTGATTTCTTTTTCTGGTACTTTAAATAAATTTATCGTCACGTGCTAAAAAAATAGACAAAAAAATATTTTTTTCTTGCTAATGCGGCAGACGATTGGACTTTATTTTGTCTATAAAAATATCCCTTACGATTTTTTATAAATGTTTTTTTTACATCAATTGTATACATTGATCGTCGTATTTATTATAAATATATATATATTTATTTTTTTTTTGGAATTAATTGCATACATTGACCGTTGTATTTAATTTCAATGTACTCCGTAGCGAAGCGCGGGTTTTCAGCTAGTCTAATATATGACTAATTCTCAAAAAAGTTTTGTCCTCCAGTGTATACCACGTCATTGCAGCATACCAGGAAATGAGGCAGCAGATTTGTTAGTGAAAAAAAGGAACCTCAATATCCCTCTGTACTTCCAGTAAACTTCCTTAAAAAAACTGCATGTAAGATTATAAAGCAGAAAATAAAGGATTATTTTATTTCTGACCTCCAAAATCGTATTCAAAATAAAGCCTGCAACAAGACCCTGGACTTCCCGATGGCGCACGCGAAATTGCATTCGCAGCTTTCAGGATTGCAACCGAACACGACTGCCTGGCTATGCATTTGAATAGAATGGGAATTTTTTCTAGCCCTCTTTGCATTTCCAACACTATGGACGGTAAGCACATCATGTCCTGTTCTGACTTAGCTGGGCGCTCTCACTTGCAGACGTTATTGGGAGGCCCGTGATCGCAGGAAAACTTTTGTCTTCCTTGCTTTTCTTGTTTGTGTATTTTCCATTTTGTTCTCCTTTGTAGTTTTGTATTTTCTCCTTTTTTCTGCCTAAAGACCTTTCCAACCTAAACCTGTGGACAAGGTAACCTGTCCACAGGTTTCTGCATTAGAAATTTTTTTTAAAAAAATCTTTAAATTGTAAATCTTCGTACAAATTAATGAAAAATATTTTTGATCTACGTAAATATGGTAAAAAATAAAATATCTCTAAAATTAAGTGATATACAGACTGATATGACATAACTACTTTAGCTCGATTTAGAGGCGAAATTTTCTCCCATATGCCCTCCACCAACGACACAGATATCAATTTTGCACGTTGCCAACAACGACTGCGTCAGGTCGTACTGTAGAAGGTAGACTTGCGGGAATTTTGATTCTCCTGTGTGTTCAATCCTTGATAAAGTGTCAAGTAACATTCTTCCCTATCTTTTTCTATAGTCCATCTTTAATTTACACTTTACATGTAACCTAACCGAAGTGGGTGGCGAGATTATAGCTGTATCTGAAAATTAGGCCAGAGCCTGTGATATAAACCCATTCAATATCCGGAATTCTTTCTACCTCTAATTGCTTCTGTCGATGTAGACTGTATGTATGTTGAGCTGTATACGTGACTAGAATTTAGAATATTAGTCTTGATCGCTTGATTTAAAATATATCAAAATGACTGTATTTTAAATCAAGTAATTGAAGGGCTGTTTTCTGTGATCCACTGCCTTTTCTTCATTACAGCGGAAAAGATCTCAACAATATGTTTCTGTTCGTAAACATTTCTTTTTACAGATTATGTAATGTAGTGACTGGATAAGAAGATTATTATAATGGAAATTTACAAAGGCAACATTCTGTTTACAAGCGGCATACTAGAAAGCGATCGGGAAGGCTGCCTTTTAATCATATATCGGATTGGGAAGGTTCCAGTCCTGAAAGCAGATTTTAAACGCTTAATATAAGCATCAGGACGCTCCTGTGATTTTCAGTGGATCATGTAGTGAATGATTTGAAAACACATATTTTAAATTGCTTTTTGAAATTATGTGTGATGAACGACCGAGTGAGAGGGGGTCATTAAGGCGAAAACAGGCCACTCCAAGATTTCCAGGAACATTTCCCCATCTATAAGCTAAGTAAAATTTCTCGTTGAACTTTTCTCGTGGAATAAATATACTTCCGCTGTGATTCGGACTGAGAGTAAATGATCAGTCGCCAGTAAAAGTTTGAAGAAACTTTGATTTGGGGTAATTTATTCCTTCCGGTGTCAAGTGTTCCAATGTGAGAAGCCAAATGAGGTAGGAAACAATATATATGAGTACTGAGTAAACTGGAGATGCTTACCATTGCATAAAAACAGCATATTGGGGTATGAAAAGTTAAAATGGTTTTTTTTTCTTGCAGCTTAAAAATTATAATAAAAGTTAGTTAACGAAATTGGGGATTTCTAAAAGTTTAAATTCTTTGAAAATGAGGTAAATAATCCTTCACCGAAGGTTAAATGTATGTGCATCTTCAGCGTGTAAAATATGCATCAGTGTACAGTTTTATTTGTTGTATAGTGTTCGGCTTCTAGTTTTCGATGCCAGAATGACAATTTCAGTTTTATATGAACAGTGATGCCGAACAATCTGGCATTTATTATCTTTTATTCAAATGATTTGGCCAGGAATCGTATCAAGGCCTTTCATTTTCCTTTTGTATCTTATATAAACCGGAAATAAACGGTCTTGATTCCTTTTATATCACATATTTAAAAAAAAAACTTTTAAGTCCTGATGTTTAGAGACTAAAATAGCTCCTTCGGACCTTTTAGTAATCGCATGTAGGTGTAAGGTAATATTTGACAATTTGACCTCTCTATGGAAGAATAGGTACTGACTTGTAGAGGCGAGAATGGGAAATGGAAATACACATGCATATTTTATGGTTAATCTCTCATGGACTCGCGATATAAGCCTCCTTATCCCAAAATTTGAACTGAATGAAGTGCTCTGCGTGCTGAAAACGTCTACAAAATGCAACTTTTGTTGAAGTGATTCGGATACATTTCGTCGAAAAACTTTGAGGGAACTAAACTTGAGAGACCTATAATATGAAAAGATTAGTGAAGCCGGCTGCCAGAGGTAACGGAGTGTCTGGTAGTGTTGTTTTGTCTACTGCTAATTGCAGCCAAGCTGGAGACTCGACAAGTGGAAGTTACCGTGAGGTACCTTGAGATCTCCTTGATCAGCTGACTCGGACCATCGAAACGCAGGAAAATAAGAACGAGGAGTGTGTGATGGGATGGCTCAAGTGATGGAGTAAGCTCATGCAGCTCAGATTAATTCTTCAATTTAATGTTTAATTGTAAATAAAACATATTTTTGTTGTGGTAATAGACGGTTGATTTGGCGTGTATCTAATTTAGAAGAACGATAAAGAGAACCGAAAGGCACGGCACCGGTGTTCCTTTTCATTTGATGAATATGTTTGCTTCCATATGTGGTTTTCATTCAGGTCTAAAAATATGCAAAAAGGGTGTGACCTGGTTGGAAGGAAGCAGTTCTTTTCTCGATGAATTTTAAAGCCATGACATGGAAATTTAGACAGCACTTTGGAACCATTTTTGATAAAACGATGTAAGGGATTTTAAAAATAAATGTCTCTATAAGTTCAAATTTATCTTTCCTTTGAAAATTATTTTGTTTATGGGATTAGAAGAGTTGTTCAGGCCAGTTTCTAATTTTCTGAACATTACTTGAATTAATTATTTTTCTTTTTTTAGCAACCAGAAAACTCATACGTTTCAATATATTGCCGTATAAACATTTAAACTTTCAGCGGACGTGCCCATGTACAAAGTGCAACATTTTCGTAATTTTGAATGGTTTGTGTTTACAAGTAAGCTTTGAATGTTCTAAGCAGTTTCTATTTATAGCTACACCCTTTCTAATGCAGGTCTGATTTTCTGACCCTTGTATTCCTTTCCATTCACTGTTAGTCGTGATTTAAACGTGGTAAACCAGCGATTCTACTGGATTGCAATACGACAAAATTATGAGTTGATGTCGTAGATCAAATGTGCAGCTTTATACGGTATTCCGCATATCCCGAAGATGGACAATCTCATTGTTTTTTAGGTTTTTGGACATGATAGGAATCGATCAGCGAGTTGTCCTTAGATGCATTAAACCACACAGTTTTGATATAAGGCGATTGTATCTGCATTCTTTGCCCTTTAATTATAAAAATCTCTCAATATTATCAATATTTTACATCTTGTCATAAAACTCAGAATTATTATTTAAAATTTAAAAAAAAGAAAGTTTATTACAAAAGGAATAATCAAGGTTGAAAGAGACGTTGCACTTTGTGCCACGCGCGCCTGCTGGTGTTCCCAAAAATTGGCAACTTGTGTATTTGGGGATATTCTTACCAACTAAAGATCTTAACGAACAAAAATAACATTAATCGCGTACATTTCGTTTTTTCGAAAAAACTATAAATATAGCTATTTCACAAAAATATAAATCCCAAAAGAATTACTGACATTTATTAACCAATTTGTACCATGGGTTAATCAATGATACTTCAAAAGACGTTGCTCATACCACACTTTTGCGATACATATCGTACGAAAAAACAGAAACAGAAATCTGACACTTAATTCAATTCTCTCGGAAAATCGAATCCAGTCTATTTACCCTAAAACCCTTTTATCGATAAAGTCAAGAAAAAGAGATTCGCATCGAAAGAAATCGGATTGACTCCTCAGCTATTAAATTGGCGAATAATAAAGCCATCTCTCTTTTTTGTTTGTTTGTTTGATTCTGTCAAGATCGGGTAGCAATAATGAACAAACAAAATGTTCAGCAATTTCTTATAAAAGTTCGGCAGATTTTTCCCTGTCAATAATCGTTAGCACTACTTATCTTGTGCAGTACTGAGACTACCGTAGAAGAGTAAAGGGAGCGTTTTTATATCTGCATTTCCTTTCAATAAAACGAAATGGCTCTCTTTTGATAAAAAAGGGATATTTTTCCTGCTCATGAGATGCTGTGTAGGTATCCGTATGAAAAGGGATGTTGTTCCCGAAAGCAGCTTTGATCCTTCGATACTTTGAAATACAGGAAATATAAACAGCAATCTCTTTCCTTGGAATAGGGGGTTAAGTAAAACATATCCATTAATTCGAACACATTGTATTAATTCTAACTTAACAAACTAATTCTATGTAATCTTGATACAGTGGAATCTCGTCATAGCGAACCCGGTATATAAAACTCACGGATATAACGAACGAAAATTTTGGTTCGCCGTTTTCTTATTGTACGTAATTTAATTAGTATTGGTTCAGTTTAATGTACAGTCGAACCCCGTTATAACGAACTTCAAGGGAACAAAGGTTTTGTTCGCTTTATCCGGTGGTTTGCTATATCTGAACCGTTAAGAAAAATACTAGAGTTCAGAAAATGTATAACTCATTAGTTGCAATGTGTATTCAATAATGAAGTATTAAAAATCATAAAATCTATTTAAAATGATAATTAATGAATTAAATCGACAAAATCGATTACGTTAAACTGACACAATACTAATTAAATTACGTACAATAGGAAAACGGCGGGACCAAAATTTTCGTTCGTTATATACCGGGTTCGCAATAACGGGGTTCGACTGTAATCGATTTTAGTCGATTTAATTCCTTAATGATCATTTTTAATAGATTTTATCATTTTTTAATACATCATTATTGAATTCACATTGCAGTTATTGAGTTACACATTTTGTGAACTCTAGCATTTTTCTTAAAGGTTCGGGTATAGCGAACCATCGGATAAAGCGAACATACCTTTGGTCCCTTGCAGTTCGTTATAACGGGGTTCGACTGCAGTTAAATGCCTCTACGATTTTTCTTTGCCCGACTAAACGAGATAACCAAACCGCAATATTATTTATTGAGTAATTTTTCTACCTCTCTAAAATTGCGACCTTCTTTTTTTGACTGAATAACCGGGTTACTTAAAATCACTAAGAGAACAAACGTTTCAAGAAGTAAGAATGTATAAGCATCAATGAAATAATTTTCATTTCATATGTTTTACTGGTTCTCTAACCTTCAAAATGTTCTTGCACCTTTTTACATGACAAGAGAATATTTACAACGTATGTAAAAAGTACAATGTAGCAGCTGAGTAAGGAGAAACAATTTCTATCAGGAATCACTTAAAAAGAAAAAATTATCGGGGACACTCCCCTCCCCCACCACCAAAAATGGATTACATTTTCCGAATAAACAAACTTTTTGTGATAAACAACTTAAATATAATGTCACAAATAAACTTCATAACAATAACAATTTTAATGTAAAATTAAACAATGACAATCATACTAGCGTATGAAAACTTAAAAAAGAATGAGATTTTTGAGTTTGCATTTGTTTCACTAGTTGTAAAATGGCTGCGAGGCGGCTAAATTTCTACTGTGAAGCTTCGACCCCACACCCCACGTCGCAGAAAATATAGTAGAGAATTTTATGTAGAACAGGGATTTTTCGTACTCGAAAAGGAAGGAATACAGAAATTTTTCGTATTTGAACAAAAAAATTTGGAGCAAATTTTTTTTAGCCCAGTTTTATAAAATTGTTAAATTTGTGGTAATTTTGAAGCGGTGAAACATTTTTTTTATCACTGCCGACTTTGTGAACGATTGATCGAAATAAATTCATTAATACGCTGATGGTGTGTACTTTGACATTTAATAATTGTTCCAGTCTGATCGTCTCCGGACTTCTCCTACTTCGATTATATTAACATTTTTATTTTTAATCATAAACTGTTCCCAATGTAATTCTACTGACAGCTGCTGTAGTGAATTGTAGATCACTTCCTGTGTAGCGCATGCGCATTGATTTTCATCACATCGGATTCCCGCGTTAAGTAATTTTTTGACATTTCGTAAAGGTGCTTCTTACTGTAAAGAGCTAAATTCTATATTCATTAAATATCGTTTTAATATTAATTCTGTTGACTTTCGTTTCTTCTGTCGGTTTGATTTAGAAACCTTTAGCCTGAACCCCATGTTGACTACTTCCAATAATAAATTATAAATGTTAAAACATCAAATTATTTAGAATAAATATTTAAATGATTATATATAAATTCCCTTTCAGTTCTGGTGCAACTGTTTTCAAGAAACCCCCACTTAAAGTATGTGAAACGAATATTTTGGTTTTGCATTCGGCTTTATTTTACTGCATGAACATGCAGTCCATTATCCGTTATAACGATCTACTTATTGGAGTCTAAACTATTCTATCTTCGTCGACAAAGTCTCAAGACACACGAGATAAAAAAGCAGCAACTCCATTTTAAACGACTCTAAAAGTCTGATTCGGAAACAAAAGAAGTATACAAAAATTTTTTTATATCTGTAATTTCAAAATAAAAGTATCCCAGATCTCCGCATCCAACGGGAATAAAAAATTTTCAATTCAGCATTTTATCCCAAAACAAGAATAAAAATTGTTTTGATCACAAGGGGAGATCAAGAAATGATAAAAAAAAATACCATTCTGCCAGGGAAGGGAGGTTATCACTCAAGAAACAAAGAGCATAAAATTCCAGTCACGTCCTTGCCATAAATGATCCCCATTTTTATTTTGAGTTTCAAATAAAAATCAGAGCTCCGAGAGCTGCAATTTGTTCTTTCGGAGGCCTTGTTATTATTTTCTTTTATTTATTTCCAAGTTGAGTCGTGGAGTGCGAACCTATCGATAGAAATGATGTTAAAATGCGTACAAGTTATTCAGTTAAAAAATAATAACTCTGGACTAGCATTTAAAGAACGAACACTTGCTTAAAGCGGACGGATAAGGAAACGGGGCTATATTTTCTCGCTGCTCTTTGAAATCTCTGACAGGCAAAATGAGAAGACGTGCTTATAGCCCGTAAAATAAAGAGGTGCAAGAGACAGAAGTTGAAATTGTAAATACATTAAAGAAAAGGTTAGAAATAAGCTCTACTTCCAAACGGGAAACGCAATTCGACTGTTTTATACATTTAAAGGAGAAATAAGTAAAACTTTGGCGGATTTTTTCTTCAACGTTTCGGGAAGGATTTTAAAATCTTTTTATTCGTCATGGTGCACCATGAAGAGTGTAAAAATAGTTTGCGGACACCAAAATGACTACAGTGGATCTATCGTTTTTCAAGGGACCAATTGCACTGAACGATACACACGGGAACACTCTAGATGCGGGAACATAACAAAGAAATATGATCATCGGGACTAGATGAAATAAATGACTCAAACGGTAAAATGATGATTCGGGGAACGATCGATTGAGGTTCCAATGTATTTATTTTAAGGTATCTTCTCCTTTATTACTCAAAGTTTGACATAAAATCTTTGTTCCCGCTGTTATTAAACATTAGACGAAAAACGAATTTTGTGGAGGTAAAATCAGGTAAAAGAATAAGAACGATATATGTGAAGTACATCGTATTGTTACGAATTTTCCGAGTCTATGGTAATCTAGACAAATATGAGAGTTATGACCAATTTGGTGATGGATTTGGTGACTTATTTTGGTTGCCAAATGTGCCGCTATTTCGCCACATTTAGCGATATGGCTCCAAATGGTTGCCAACTTGCTGTATAGACCTTTCTGGAATCTTCTGGAAATGTCTAGCTGACTGACCGATAGGGAGCGCTTTGGAAGTCTATAAATGTACTTGACATTGGCATTGGAACTCGGAGTTTTCTACTGAGTACTCGGAGAATTTCTACTGAGAACTGAAAGTGTTGAAACTGCGTTAGGCGTGTATTGAATTGAAGACTCCGTATCCTGACTTGTGTTTTTAGTCTTCTGCTGTATAGAAGACAGTTGTTACGTGTTTTCTGTTTGAATTTGTGTATGCGCCTGAAGAATTTACAGAATAATAAATCTATTTTGTGTCCAGTTTCAGAAGAGAATTTATTCAATCCTAACGAACCCATGAAAACGGAACAGCATTATTTTTCATAAGTATCGTTTAAGGAATACTAATTTTAACACCCAAATTTGTAGATATTACACATATTTGTTTCTACGAGAAAGCAAGGCTGCTGTATTGGCAGAACGGGATAGCATGGGCTATACCTGAAAGATGGGGGACTGGTTCAAAACATGTGATTTCAAGAATGATGCTTTGATTTTTTTTAATTATCTTTAAGTGGATCAAAAAACGGTCCTTTTCTTCAGACGTTTATTAGGAAAGGGAAAACTTGCAAGATACGGTGATCCAAAATAACACTTTTCATTTAATTGATTCACTTTACTGTTTATTATCACTGTACTGTATCCGACTCATTTTACTTACTTTTCTGTCTCTCAATTTGACAATTTACACGATCCACATTTTTCTTTTATAGGGATAGAAATATTCTTACTGTACATTTTTTTTCTTCTTCTCCAGAATTATTTGGGTTGGTAAGCAGTCTACAAAAAGTTACTCTATAGTCTGTTCAAAGTTCGCTGTGTGTATGGTACATGCTTTTAGCCTGTTTGTTAAGTCTGTAAAAATAATAATGTATTTACTAAAACTTATATCCGTATCAGCGGAATTTGCCTTCGAGGCCTGTGTTTGAAAGCTAATGGTCGCTCGTAGAATACTCGAAGTATCGTTATCCAAGCTGAACAGTTTTAAGACAGATATACTCAAAAAACAGAACACGTAATTTAACATAACATACATATATTAGCAAAACACACAAATATTAACGAATAGTATTACAAAGGATATAAGCCTAGCTGCTCCATTATAATACTCCTTTCAAAACTAAACCATTTTCGTAGAGACTGATTCTGTTCGTGCCATCTTGGCGACAACCCAACGAATTGGCACCACATTTGGCGGAATTCGCGTTGTAGAATTTTATATTTTAGTATTTTAATGGTTATAAGTCTTACATATTTAATAAAGCATTTTTGGTGTTTGAAAAATAGCTAGCTGCCTTATCCACTGCTGCATAATCACGAAAGCATCGGAGTTACAAAAACGACTCCTGGACTGCCAATCTCCCATAAACTGTACAAAGAAAACTAAATTTATTTATTACGTATTTAACTTTATTATTTATCAAAGGTATTAAGCATCATTATTTTGTTTATATTAATCCTTTTGGGACTTCAGGTCCACGTGCCAATATTCTTTTCAAAGCTATGATAGTCAGAGAATTCGGTTTGGAAATTTTATGCGTTCACTAGACATCATCCAAGGTGTGATCGATCATAATTCTAGTCCTGTCTACATGTTAAGCAGAGAATTTGAAAATTTCGTTTTATAGCACAACCATTCAATATATTTTCTCGTCACAGGAAACTTTCGCAGGAAGAACGTAAGTTTGTAAATGGGGAGAAATATTTCGTAAAACAGTTTTCTATTTCCCTCAAAGGAAAAATGTTTCGATCTCAAATGGAGATCTTTGATACCTAGTAAGGATTTTTTCTTACTCTTCAGGGACGCATCTCTCTCTGTACATAATTCCAGTAAATTTTTTCCGAATGTACTTGGGAATAGAAACATTTTATCTTGTCTTTTAAGTAAAATCAATTTTATTGTTATATTCCGCTTTATTTTTGCGAAAAGTTTTTTTTTTCAAAAAATATATGTTTGTAAGTTCTATGGTAGTAAGACCCAATTAAACACTAATTAAACGAGGTGTCAATTTTGAGTGAAACGAGCTCTTTACCAAATATTTTATAAATAGTCTCTATACATAAATCCCCGTTAAAGTCTCTAGTGTTTGCTTGTGTCTGCGAATGTAAAATAAACTTTTCTGTTTTCATTAAGCAGCTAACAGACTGTGATGAAAGTTTAGAAACGTAATTTAAGATATCTTATAATTTTCTTTTGTTTATCTCCAATTTCAGTCGTTTCGGTTTGTGTAATATTGCAAATTTAATGAATTCTAGGGTATTTTAATACACGGATAACAGTACCTTTTATTAAAGATGCTTTTCAAAAGCATAATTATGCGTCTTTAAGCACTAATAAGTACGTAGTATGTTTATAACCGTTCACATCTATTAATGCTTTTAGCTTACAAACTGGAGACGTATTTACTGAAGTCACTTTGGAAAGTGTTGAGCGTTGTGATGTTCATAATGTAAATTTGTATTTTATATTTACCATCAATTATTACTGAGTGAGTATTAATGATGTTTAATTCTTTCTGGCTTCGTCCTATATTTTGAGAAAACTGACCCGAGACATGCACAACTGTCTTAACTGAATAGATACTGTAACGCCTCCTGTACAATACCGAATATTTTGTACGTGGAAATTTCGGGAAGACCAACCAACGCGCGGTTTGTGCACATAATTGATTTAGACGGCTGGAGACAGACAGTCTTGCTGACGTAAAGACCAGAAGTGCTACCGACAGCTCGCGGAACAGTTCGTCAGATACCAAAAGGAAGTGGTCGTACGGAGGCGCCTAGTCATCTGGGAACAATAACTGAAAAAAGAAGGGCGGCGTTTTCCAGACCTTTCGAGGACGTTCTGCGAAAGTATATAAGTCGCCGGGCGCGAGTTAAAAAAAGTCAATGATTCAGTGATTAGGTTATTCAGAGTGACGCTGGAGCCGAAGACAAGGAAATACTGTCGGGCCTAGATAGACTTGAATGAGCGCAGCGACAACTCAAGTCTGACATTCCTGGTCGATGCCGTGAACCCACGAATTTAATCTTTTATATATATATTGTAAAAAGCATGTATTTAGTCGAGAAATGCAATTAAAGCATGAAAAAGAAAAAGGCTAACAGTCTTTTATTTAAGGCAAAGTCCTTACAATACATTTTGGTAGATTTTTAACTGAATGAACAGATGTTATCTTGTGAGTGTTACTTGTGATCGAGTTTTTTCGACTCTGAGAAGTGAAATAGTAGAGCTTTCAAAACGCTAGACCTTTTTACAAGTTATGTGACTATAGCCGCTTTTACAGATTATGTAAGTATTTTTTTAAGTTGACATCCTTCATCGCAATACAGTTGTGGTTTAAAGGGGATTTGAATCACAAAATGAAATAATAGAGAATTTTTTTTTCTTGCCTTACGACAAGGTGTTTTAGAATCAATTAACTCAAACTGCATGTTTCTCGGGTAATAAAATTCTAGATACAACATTATTAAGCAGAACATACCCAGATGTACGTCTGTATTCAAATTTTTTTTTTCTCCGGAATGGATATTTTCACCATTTGTATATTTTCACGAATCGAGAATATATATTCTGCCATCTTTTAATGTTATGCATTTAAAACTCTGTGTTTCCCTACAAAATGCTGCACTATGTTCCTCTGTTTTAATTTCCTTTATTCTGTCTTCGAGATTATTGATTTAAAGTAAAAATTGTAAGAAATTTATCCCGAAAGAGCCCATTAAAAATTGAGGTGCATAGAGCTGAAAAATCAATAACGAGCAGATTAGGTATCGTGCTCTCTGTTGCAAATACTTCACAGAGATGGGAGCTACATATGTAATTTTAAATAAATGGCAGATGATACGATTTAGCATGGGAGAAAAAATAGAGTCTTAGAGAACCCTTTATAAAGTCCTTAATGAAACCGTCTGCCACTTTGAATGGCAATTATGCGACCATGTCACGTAAAAATGACTCACTGTTAGCATTTTTATTCTGTTAGCCATTTTCTTTTTAATGCTTTAATTGCATTTCTCGACTAAATACATGCTTTTTACAATATACAAATTCGTGGGAGCTTTTATGAACCAAACGCTCTTTACATTCTATCTGTTGCCTTGAAAGTCCTTTTCATGGTGCTGACACTATTCTGTGTACTGAATTCGCTATTCATCTGGCACTAAAAGCATGTGAATTATATAACTCCAGCTCAATCCTAAGTTTTCAAAGTTTCTTTTCGCTTATAAAGCATGGATTTTGAAAAATTCAATCTAGTGGAGTGTGGCTTGGCCGTTTATAATCTGCATCCAGCTTTAGGAGTAGTTGAGGCATAATACTTTGTAACAGAATTTTCCGCATCTTTTCTTACGCTGTGTGAGATCACAAACTGTTTCAGGTCGTTGCCTTCCCTGCCTTTGGAGAGACGTATTTGGACAAAGTCGAATATAAATCCCCCGTGAATCTACGTTATAATAAGACTCTCCCGATTTATTTTTCCGGGAGTCCCCCCTTTCCCTAAATCCTCTTTCCGTTTCTCATTCACCTATATTTCTGTGCCTTTAAATCTCTGTCTAAAATCTTGATGCAATACCATAGAGACATAAAAATAAGAGGCTGTTGTGAAACGTAATTGATATTTTTACCATGTTTTAATTAACTTGCTTTCTTGTTTATGTGTGTTTGTGTGTTTGTCCAGTACAAATCTTGCAATCGATTTTTAACTAACTTCCCGACTAGCTAGACATTTGAAACTTTTATAATAGCTCAGAACACGATGACAATGCATTTTTTAAATACTTTTAGCCATCTTTAAGCAGATATTTACCATGTTTTTATTAGTTTCAGTTAATTTTGTTTTGTAGACTGGTGCAGCCATCTGTCAGCCGGGACGGGAACGAAAACTTTAAACGCAAGTTAACTTCCAATTAACTTCATTTTCTTTCAAGTTGATGGGGTAATTCATCAAAAAAATTTTTAAAAGTTTTAATTAATACATAGAATTGTCAAGTTTATATCATTCAACAGAAAATTTCAAAACATAGTATAAAAAAAAGTTCTTTTTATCTTGTAATTATTGTGGTAGAAAGCCCCCTATTACACGTATCTCTTTAAGCGTAGCTGACTTCGGAGGGTCAACGCACAGAAATACAGACGGAGTAACGATCAGTTCGAACTACTAACGATAGATCATTTTACTTTACTTAGATTTATGTAGATTTAGAATTAATTACTACTAATACAGGAATAGAAAAATGTGTAGTGCACCTTTCTTTCATACGTATTATCTACTTATATAAATCTGTTATTATAATTTCAGAAATAGATATGCAGTAGCTTTTCCCCGTGTAACACACGCCGCTAACCCAAATGCAAATTTTCATTATTTCGTCAGGAAATGGTGACCGTTGGCAGAACTTCCAGAAACAAATAGGGGCCAACTGCAAAATGTTTATGCTTGGCCAACAATTATTAAATGTTACTGTCCCAAATGCAAATAAGTGCTGTTGGGCCAACAATTTTAAAATGTTTTTTGAAGGTTGGGCCAGTAATTATAAAACCAGCCGTTGGGTGAGCTGCTGTTCCAGACATTGTTTCAATATAACCCCAACGGCCAAATCCAACTGTTGCCCAACAATTTCCCAGCGCTACTTGGGTGATTTATATTGTAAAAAAAATAACATAGATGTTTATGAAGTTATTTGGAATGTAGCCACGTTTACCTTTACTACCCCCGAATGATACTGTAATCGAATTATAGACTTTGCACGTTAAATTGCTCAGACATTATCGACCATAATTTTAATCCTGGGCTTACTATTTTTTCTGTATCAGAAACATCCTTAAAAGATTTCACGTTAATAAAGGAATGTTTTAAAAGGGTTTTCTTTGTAAAGAATTAATTATCTCGCAATTGAACGTATGTAATGGACTTTTGGATAATGGTTTACACTCGAGAAATATATTTTTTAGAAAAATCTCGGGAATATTAGTCAAGTTCTTTTTAAAATAATGTTAATGTAATTTCCTCTCTTTTATAACTTTCTTTTAATTCAGAGACTTTTTTTTCCATTCATTTTATTTATATGAATTCCGTTTAATTAACTTCAAAAGCTTCTGTAAAATCTAATTCTATTTGAAGTTTGTATATTTGGTTGAATAGAAAAGTTTAAATCCTAGAAAGGATTTAAACAGAGTATATATGTTTCTTTCAATGGTAGATATCTATTACTCCGAAAATCAATAATAAAACCCACCACTATGATCTGAGTATCAGAAATCACGCCTGAGTTTGTAATGTCTAACATGTAGTGTTTTTATTTTCTGGGGATAAACAGGTGTAAGACATATGCTCGCTTCTTCTCTTTATCAAGCTAAATCAAAATGAGCAATGTGTTATCAATGATATTAGAAAACCATACACTAGAAAACCCCAGTCCGGTGTAAAACACAAATACAAATAGAAACACACAAATCACACAAGAATTTTATTAACAAACGATGACACCGGCGATGGACGGGGTTGCAGCTCCCCTTTCTAGACAGGGCTCCTTTTGCAGGCGGAAGACTGAACGGTTCCCCAGAATAAAACGAAGTCTTATGCGGGAATCGAACCCACGCCCCCGTCTTGGCAGGTTCATGCCTTAACCACTTAGCCACTGGGAGACAAAAACGGATGTCATATACCATAGGATTCAGGTGTGACAAACAAGACATTGAATTTTTTAAGATGTATGTTTTTTCTGAGTTAAACTAAAAGTTTAGTCTTGATAAACAGTTAATGATACGAAAATCAACTTAAAATTTATATTATATATTAGCGGGAGAATATATTTTGAAATGAGTTAGGGAAACGATAATAGCTGAATGGAAATCGTTTCGTATAGAAATAATTTCACGCTCTTTAAGATCGTTGATGAAAAGTTTCTGTTTGACGTTACAACGATCTATTCTCTCATATAAAATTTATCT
Organism: Dolomedes plantarius; assembly: GCA_907164885.2. Taxonomy (NCBI): domain Eukaryota; kingdom Metazoa; phylum Arthropoda; class Arachnida; order Araneae; family Dolomedidae; genus Dolomedes; species Dolomedes plantarius. The sequence goes on along the minus strand of OU015495.1, from coordinate 29,805,730 downwards.
CTCTATTTTTTCTCTTATGAAAAGAAATGAAACGTAAGTGGGGCCAAAATGAATGCCATCCCGGCCGATATGACTCACCCAGTGATTGCCAACCGGTCTGCTGCGGCACTTTAACCCTTTGAGGGGCGCCGTTTGCACAGTGGAAACGCCTAATTTTTTTCCTTTTTGGAACGAAGTTCTTTTACGCGGCGTACAGTAGAGTGAACTGGCAGGAATCGTCACGTCACGAAAAAGCGTTATGCCCCCTTCATAAGAGCTTTTTGTCAAGGACTCTTTGGCTGAATGGTTATCGCATCGGACTACGGAGTATCGGACTATCGCACTACGAAGCGAGAGGTCTCTGGTTCAAATCCCCGCACAATCGCTTGCCGTTTTTATTCCCACTCATTCTGGGAATAGCGCTATATATATGTATGTATATATATATATATATATATATATATATATATATATACATATGTTTATATTAAAATTTTTAATTTTAATAAAATAGAGAGAGAGAGAGAGAGAGAGAGAGAGAGAGAGAGTTGGTTGAATAAAAGAGGGCTGTGCTTTTTGGCGTGACAAAAATACACTAATATAATCAATAGAAATCTACATATTAAATCACGTTTAGAGTTGAAAAATAAAGTAAGGAACTTCGTTCCTGACGGGGGTCCCCCGACCGCCCAATTATTTTTTTCACTTGCATTCAATGTATTCCAGTTAAATGAACAGAAAAATGGCTAGTACTTCCATCTGTTATCAGTTTAAAGAAGTAAAAACATTTCGCAACCTTTCATTGGAAAATTTTTCAATGTTCTTCAGGTTACAAAAAATCGGGGAAATATCTGTCCCGTGCAAACGGTGGAGGTTCTTCCCCCTGAAAGGGTTAAGAGTTCCGTGAGATCGGTCAGGTGTTCCGCGATATTTTCTGGATGAACATGGGCCTTGAGTATGAGTATGATAGGTGTAGGGCCCACTTAAAATGAATATTAAGTTGAAGGAACGACTCTCATCCCCGACAGATTGTGATACAGACCGGTGCACTCATTCCCGAGGATGAATGAGCTATTCTCACGCCCACAACTGTAAGGCTCGATATCAACCGTGTGCTCTAAACATTCGTCTAAGTCTCCCATCAATAATACAAATCTCTTTTTGGAGATTTCCGTCGTAGTCCACTTTTGTCATACTATAGTGGAACCCACGACATTTTAAAAAAAAACTGTATTAATATATCCTACTATAGCGTTTGTTACTGCTGTCTTTTCTATAAATTAATAAATACGGCAATGGACTAAGTATTTATATGAACTTTAAATATACTAGTTCCTGAAATATATTCCACTTAATTTAATATTAAAAATTTTTTTAAAAAAAATTCAGGTAGTTTCTTCTAACGAAACCACCGCGGGTTATTAACGTAGGATTACTTATCATTGCTTACCTCTTTTGTATGACTCAAGGGACCGATTGAACTGAACGATAAATGTGGGTAAACTGTAGATCAGGGAACATAACAAAGCAATATGATCGTCGGGACTGGGTGAAATAAACGACACATACGGGAAAACGATGATTCGGAAAACAATCGATCGAGATTCTACTGTAAATACATATATGTATGTCAAAAGTTTAATGCATTTTTGTACTTTTCTGTTTAACCGTTTTCTGCTTATCGAAGCAATAGAGACTGGGATTGGCACGCTGTCAAAATTATAACTCGCGAGGACGGATGGACGGACGGTTTAAGCGTCTGAAATTTTTCTTTCCGAAGGACCGTTATAGAGGAACGTAATCCTTCGTTAAAAAAAATTCTAATAAGGGGTGCCGCAAACATAAAAATGTTGGGAAACCCATAAACTACCCTTCTATATCGTTGATAAACCTCAGGTAGGGCCTAAATTTACGACGATGTTTTATAACGTCGTACGTCACGTTTGTTCTACTTAAATTTAAAACATTGCTCTGTCATGGCCCGACAGGAGACAACAGTTGTCCTCTTTGAACAGAACTCAAGGGTAATTAAACTACTTCATACTTACAACTATATAAAATCCGTTTTTGAATTTTCACAGTTACTGATCTAGAAAATTAGTTTCGCGGATAAAGCAACATAGTTCCATGCGTGGTCAATTTTATTATATTTTATTCACAGTGAAGCTTCTCTACCCGGTCAACCCTCAAAAGCCGGCCTTAGTTAGTTCAGAACCGATTCAAGACTTCACAGATCCAATGTTATGGAAGAAACCTCTTTTAGACGGCCACCCCTCCGAACGACCACTTTTTTTTTCGGAGCAGTGACTGGTCGCCATAGAGGAGTTTCGCCGTAGTTAATTTTTCGCTCACAAATTAAGCCGTTTTGCTCAAATGGGAAGTAATTTTGTTTTCACCAAACACGCTATACATTGGAATTTTCTTTTTAAAAGTTCTTTCCCTATATGTAGCGAATACAGAGTATTTTTCTGTTTTTGCTGCATTATCTTAGATGATGATTTCACACATGTAAAGAAAGAAGCATATTTAGTCTATCCTCCGGTGGCTACACCAGAAAATAAATGGATCGTGAGAGCAGAAATATCCTGAAAAATGATATTTATGGAAATTTTCGACACATTTTGCTGAAAAACTTCTTGAACATGTCATGAAACCCATCCTAGGAGCATTAAAGTAGAGAAATATAGATTCTGTCAAGAACGTTGACGTTTGTATTAATATATAATCTACACCGATTCTTTTAAAGTTTTGCAGAATGAGCCAAATTCGTCTGTGAAATTATCGGTTAATATTTAGTGACGCATATTCGACAAAATAAATTTTAGAATCATGATCTGATCTAATTTTATTAATTTGTGAATATTAGAAAAATATTCACTTTCTCCGTTCAATTATTACTAATTTTGAACTTTTCACTGTGACCGAAAAGATATGTTATTTCTGGAGAAAATAATCTATTGAATATGAATGGTGTAGGATCAAAAATAGCAATTTCCATTTTTTTTATTGAGTTAAGGATAACTTCACGTAGCATTTCAATTTTTGGAAAATCGCCTTCTCATAGAAAGTTATGTTGGAATTTTTGAAAGGTAATTTTAGAATTTATATCCTCCATAATGCAGAAGATATAGTTCTTTTCTGCACTTTACCGAAAAAAAAAGAGTCTACTGGAGATTGTGAGTTTTAATCCTACAACACTTATACAGTCGAACCCCGTTATAACGAACTTCAAGGGACCAAAGGTTTTGTTCGCTTAATCCGATGGTTCGTTATACCTGAACCTTTAAGAAAAATGCTAGAGTTCACAAAATGTGTAACTCATTAGCTGCAATGTGTATTCAATAATGATGTATTAAAAAATGATAAAATCTATTAAAAATGATCATTGAGGAATTAAATCGACAAAAATCGATTACACTAAACTGACACAATACTAATTAAATTACGTACAATAGGAAAACGGCGGGACCAAAATTTTCGTTCGTTATATCCGTAAGTTCGTTATATACCGGGTTCTCTATAACGGCGTTCGACTGTATTTGTATTCCGTTAACCGTGATTGAAGAGAAGGATATTTCTATGGCACCTTTCTATTGAAAAAGTGGTCGGATGAATCTTTAAACTTCTGAACGAGAAAGAAAGAAAAAGCTTAGCAGTTTAGTATGAGAATTTCAATATAAAAAAAATGAACATTGTCAAGAGATTTTCATTTTTTTTTCTCGGAAGTTGAGAAATTTTGGTGTTTTAGTTAATAACTGAAACTAACTGTTAAGTTAGTTTCAGTTATTGAAAGTTACTGTTGTTATTGAAAGTTACTCTTGTACTACCTGAAAGTTACTGTTGAAAACTAAAATTAAAGTGCAGAAGCAGACCATAAATTTATTGAAACTGTACTTTAGCATATTACAATAAACTGAGTGATTGAAAGAAATTCACTTTGGGCATTGAAATGTATTGTACTTTTCATGTATAAGGGGTCGGGGAAGTGTTCATTTTTTTATTACGGTTAATATATAATAATTTAATGTCTTTGAGTATAACAACAAATCAACGTGCTATCGAGGGCCCAAGGTAGCCTGGCGGTAGCGCGTCGGCATTCGGTGCTGAGGGTGCTCGAATGGAATCCCGACAAGCGCCATTAAATACCTCCGTTTCTAGGACTGATAGAGGTACGCTAAATCTGTAACCCTTAAAGTTCCTCTATGAGGTCAGAGAGGGTGCGATTCCCCCCCCCCCCCACACACACCACCACCATCACCAGATGTTGCCACTGAGGTTCACAGTTAAAAATTGAGATGGCACTTTGCTAAATCAGACTCCAACCCTTATGGTGCCATTGCGAACCGGAGCTGCACCCTTCTACCATTTAGCCTTATATGGACTTGGTCTGGAATACTGCCGGCAGGGGGTAATAGAAACATACTATCGTGTCATAAAAGCTTGATTTTTATTTTCTAGAGTACATTGGGGTTTTTCTTCTTGGGGAGAGGAGGAGAAATGCGTATGAACAGCAATCACACTTTTATTTTAACGTAGGATTACGTTCCTCCATAACGGTCCTTTGGAGTGAAAAAAAATTGTCCTGCGTCGCGAGTTGTAATTTTGGCAGCGCGCCAAACCTAGTAGCTGTAAACAGAAAAGTCCCAAGCGTTAAAAAATAAATAAATAAATAAATAATAATAAAAGACGTAAGCAAACGATAAGTAATCTTACGTTAATAACCCGCGTTAGTTTCGTTACATGAGACGACCTGAAATACTTTTTTGTAGTAGATTTGAGGTACTTTTTTGCGGAAAGAAAAAATTAACATTTAGAAATACAAAAAGATTATTATTGTCACTATATAACATTTATCACATCTTGTAACCGCGCATACTTCCAAAGCCTTCCGCGAACATATTTTCAATGTATTCTGAAAGTGAGAAAACTTTCAGAAACTGTATATTCGATAATAAGTTTTAAACTGCTGGTACAATCAAACTATGTATAAATACAGGATAAATAACCTGACCCTATAAACTCTGGTGGCGGCATTTAATGAACACTAAAATTTGGATATCTCGGTCTCAATGATTTTAATGGACATAATGTGATAGAACTAGCGTGTACTGTTCTGTTTAATGTGACTAACACATTGTTTCAATTCCTTTAATGCGTATCTTATCAATGTGTGGGGAATGGATTTAAAGCGGAAGAGGAAATTATCTAGCATCTCCGGGATGGTTCAGTTAAGGGTCGTTTTGAGGATATAAATGGATACGAGTACTTCAATTCCCAGTTCAATCCGTCTATCAACATAATGGCATCTTATTGTTGGAAATAACGGTAATGTACGATTAGGGAGAAAGCGATAGAAATCCATTGCTTTTTAAAAAATGGGACTTCAGTGCAAAAGGATAATGAATAAATAAATAAAAAACACACACACATTTATACATATATATATATATATATATATATATATATATACATATATATATATGTATATGTATATAGATATATAGATAATTTATATATATATATATATATATATATATATATATATATATATATATATATATATATATATATACATATATATATATGTATATGTATATAGATATATAGATAATTTATATATATATATATATATATATATATATATATATATATATATATATATATATATATACATATACAGTGAAACTCCGATTTAACGAAATACGCATTTAACGATTTCCCGCATATAACGTCATTTTTCATTAATCCCAATAATTTTCCTATACTTGTAATGTTAAATATTCCAAGATTTAACTTTATCATTTTGAAATATTTCCCTCATTTAGCGTGTTTTCAGTGGAAAAACTCAATGAAATCGTCCTAAAATAGTCAGAAATTTTGATGAAAAACAAAGAAATATTTCTTATCAATACGTGCAATACTCGGAATCTTTCTTACCAGCTGTAGGTGCAATATTCGCCTCTCTTTGTGTAAAAAAAGAAGGAAGACCCCCCACAAGACAAAGGGCAGATTCGTAGAATCCCTGTGAACTGTACCTTTTTATCTGGTTGGATGTTATATCCTCTATGCCAGTGTTTTCCAACTTTTTCGAGTCGGGACCCCTTTCAATGGTTTTAAGGCATCTCGCGACCCACCCCCCTTCCCTGTATATTTTCCTAAAGAATATCTTTCAAGATATTAAGAACAAACACTAAGCTGAATTTTCAATAATTTAATTGGAACCAAATATTTAATTTAACAAAAATGAAGTAAATGAAATCAATTTAATGTGACGGCTGTACTTGCAAATGCATACCCATCTTCGAAATTAATGGTTGGGTGTTTGATAAGATCCATATCCTCTTCGACACTCAGTAAATTTCGTAACTTCGTTTAGATGTGGACAAGAGCTGAAAACCACTCTCACATGCATACATTGTGGCAAATGGCACCAAAATTCGAAAAGAAAGTTTGATACATAGCACACCATTTACTGAATGAGCGTTTTTTTCTCTAAACAAATCACGTGCCGATGAATCATTTCGGAGATCCAAAAATGCATCTTGTATTTCATCGAGAATACTAATCACGTCTAGAGAAGTAGAGAATGTATTTCGTGCAAGTGCAGCTTCTTCTTTTAGCTTCGGGAAATACCATTCAAACTCATTTTTCTAGAAATTGGAGGTGCCCTGTTATATCTGACTTTCGATGCCCATCGAGTTCTTCAGATTCCTCAACATCACTGGACAATTTTTCAAACATGGCAATGTTTCCTTGGTTTACTTTTCGACGCCAGTTCTGCAATTTCGAGACAAAAGCCATCAGACTGTCTTGGAGTTGGATAATGGGCGTGTCTTTTCCTTGTAGATTCTAGTTAAAATTATTCAATTGTTTAAAAATATCTAAATAAGCAAGACTTTTCTTACACAGTTCATTACTGAAGTGAGACAAAAGCTCGTATTTTTCTTGAGCTTCTAAGAACAACTTGAATTCTTCTTACGTCTCATAAACATTGGTCAGAACGTTTTCCTTAGATAACCAGCGTATAGATGGCGTATAGATGTGAAAAACAGCAGAATTCCATGATCTGCATTCATGTCTTTGCAAAATTCTCTTAAAAGACGGGCTCCCGATTTGCCATAATTAACAATTTTCATTACTGAATAAAGTACATTTTTCAGAGTGATTGGTAAATTTTTGCTGTCAAGCGCATATCTATGAATGACACAGTGTGTGCCCTATGATTCAGGAGCAAGTTCTTTTACTTTTTTCCGAAAGCCTGACTTAGACTCCAACATAGCAAGAACTCCACATCAGTATAAACGCCACAGACATTTTTCCTCTGTAGTCCTCTGGATTATATTTTTTTTTTTCATTTTCGCCATAACATCTTCACCTGCTGAAGTTTAGAGTGCGTTATGAAACAGGAACTCATCTTTGATGTCCTCTGAATGAATATATCTCACGAAAACAAGCAACTGAGAACATGAATTTACGTCCTTCGATTCATGAACTTGGAAAGAAAACAAGGGAGAAAATTTGATTTCGGTGATCATATAATTCTACAGTTAGGCATAAAATTAATTTTAATCTTTTTTTCCTATAAAACAAACAAACAAAATTAATTTTATTTAAATATAATTAAAGATACACTCAAACCTGTTTTTGTGCAGTGGATTGGGATCGCATAAAAGAAAACGCATAAAAAAATCGCATAAAACTTCACGAGTAGCTATAAAAAATATTTTTCGTAACACATTTAAAAAGAATTTTTGTTATGCGGTGAATAGGGAGTATTTTTGTTATGCGGTGCATTAAAAAAGTCTCACGTAGAAAATAACTCAAAACCTTACGAAATAACTAGGAATTATATATTCAGCATGAAATACTTTATCCGGGCAATATCCACCATCTTCAATAATTTTTGCTAACACTTTAGAATAATTTTTAGCGGCTGTTTCATCAGCGGATGCAGCTTCGCCCTTTATTGTGAAGTGCGTGTCGTTGTAAAAACCCGACTAACCAGCCATTGCTTGCACGAAATTTCGGGCTTCCAATGTGAGACGATGAACTAGACGGCTCTAAATCCTTCAGATGATTATAAAACCATATTGCTTTCTTTTTAATTAATTCTCCGTCAATGGGGATTCGTTTTTGAGTTAATTCTTGAATCCACAATATGAGCGCCTTTTCCGTTTTCTCTATCAAAATGTTTCTTGAATATGATGCTCGTTTAGCGCTTTCGTTTGTGGCACAATTACTAGATTACTAGAGAAATCAGTAGAGAAATCAGTAGAGGAAAGTTACTTAAGCGGTTTTTAAATTTATCACCACAGGTGAAAGAATTTCTGTTATCCAGGAATGAAATTTGTTTAGAATTAGAGCAAAAACCTCGGTTAATTGAGCTAGGCTTTCTATGCCATATTGATTTGACTGTAAAACTGAAGGAACTAAATTTGAAACTACAGGGTAGAAATCATCATATTGCTTCTATAACAAGGTAAATGGGTCATTCTCTCAGAACTGTACATTTTCCTGTTGTAAAAATGACAAAAATAAATTTAATTTTTTTCTAAATTTATGTATATGATTACATTTTACTTACATATAGTAGTTTAGAATCATTTATGGTTATTCTAAAAAATAGTTATAATACAGTTATAATTAAGAATTTCAATATTTTCGGTTAACGGAAGTGAGATGGAATTCACGGAGGTGATAAGTTTCACAAAAAATATTACTTCAATTAAAAAAACAGTATGCATATAGTGATATTTAATTTTATTACACATAATACAACTAAAATTTCTGAATTAGAAATAAAAAGTTTAAATAGAGCATTAGTTAATAATTTACATAATTATTTATTTTAAAACTGACATTGAAATAATCAATTGAAATTAACTGATATTGAATTCTTCTAAATTTCTAAATATATATTGTTCTTTTTTGTTGATTGCAGGTTGGGGAAGTACCGAAAGTAAAACCTTTAATCTTTGGCATTTAATACCCCAGTATCATATACATCGGGAAATTTAAATTTTCCATTTCCACACTTTTTCATAAACTTAATGGTATATTCATTTCTGGCATCTTACGAAAGAACTGTACCTATGTAAAATTTCACAAATTTTTTACCAGGACACATTCCAACAATATAGTCATGCTCATTAATTTTCACTCTTTGTCTCAGTCAATGTTCGATGAGACGCTTGTTTGTCACCAGTATGCGGCTTCTTTGTGGTATGTTTATTTGTAGGCTGTAACTGAATAATTCCAATCTCAAAATGTTTACAAAATTCATGAGACCCATAAGTTTAACAACTTAATTTTCGGGCATGGATGTTCATAGGATCTTTCCTTGACCATGTTATCTGTCGAATTTCCATTGTTCCTTTAAATTGTGCAAGTTCTTCTGGCAATAATTTATCTATATCATCAATATATTTTGATGGGATTGAAAAAGTTGCAATAATTTTGATATTTGTTTTAAGGGCTGATATTAGTTTGATAAAGGTGTTTAAATTTTCTCCGTATGCTACAAGAGAGTATGCCGTTCTTCTCAGACAAGAACCTACACCATCTGGAGCACCCTTTCCAAGACCACTTTCAGAGTAGTACCAATTTAATGACTTAACATACTGTAACATTGGGGCCAAAAATGTACCAATAAGCAAAAAACACCTTTTTGCTTGTGTATTGCGTGTGAAGATCATCTGTAAATATGTGGGCAGTTTCAAGATTTCGAATCATACTTTTAATTTCATCAATTAATGGTTTCAAATGAGCGCATACCACAGATTTTTAATTGTATAATCTATTTTTCATAATTCAATATATAGCTTACATATAATCAATAAATGATCACTGCACTTAATTTTTTTATAAAGAGCCAAATTTCTTCCACTATAAAATCATGATTAATTTAACTGAATGCCAATGAATAATGTAACTGAATTTAGTTATCACCTCCGTAATTTAATTTCACCTCCATGATAACTAATCCCTGAAATCATTCACGGAAGTGAGATTCACGGAGGTGAGAAACATTATATTTAACACAAAATTTTATTCTAAATATGTGGAATCATAAAACTGAACAATTGCTATTAATGAATGCTATAACTAAATATTGATATAACTATATATTGCTATAACTAAACTTGTGATAGTATTAAAATTATTACTTGAACATATTCTTACCTGTAATAAAGGTTCACGGAGGTTAGATTTATGTGTAACCGTTTACGGATTTCACAATGGACATCAAATAAAACTCATGAGAACAATCTTGTTGCAAGTTACTCTGTACACCAAAACAAAATGACTAATTGTGTGTTGTCAGAATACCATGTGCTGAAGACATCACTGCCATTTAGTGCCAGTTTATAACAGCATTCTTGAATACTCACGGAGGTGAAAAAAGTTCTTGAGACAGAACTTTCTACTAATATAATAATTGTTAATTTTAAAATATTAATAAAAAAATATTTGGAATAACTAATTTTTACTATCTAAAATTCAGAATTATTAAGTAATAAGAAATATTTTTTAATATAAAGTGAATAAAAGAGGGAAATGTATCACAACATAGAGGTAAGGACATGTCACGGAGGTGAGGTTTGATATATTATGATAAAAAAAAACCCCTAAATTTATTTATAATAATGTACAAAAATTTATTAGTTTTAATTAGCCCATTATTATGGTAAATATCAATGAAAAATATTTAAGGCAAATATAACCATAATAATGTACCGTAAAAAAGACATAAAATGTACACTTTCACCCAAATGCATTTAAAGCTAAATTAGCGATCTCGAAATCGCATATAAAAAAAGATATTGTATCACATTTCCCAAGTTTAAAAATGGTGGTAGAAAATTATTAAGATGGAAATGTTACCACCTATCAGTTTGCCAAACATTTTGATTCCTTATTGGAAGAATTTAACGCCAGATTTGAACAATTCTACGAATTGGAGGCATTCTTAACGTTTTTTATTAATCCTTTCTCTCATACGGAGGACGATGTGACTCATAAAATCGCAACCTATTTTGATATTTACAATACGAAGGACTGATATTTGGAAATTATAAACATAAGAAATGACATTACATAAAAAATTTCATCATAACGAAAAAAAATTCTAGAATTTAGTGAATGGAAATACATTTCCATTGTTGGGAAATATGCTCTGAAACTGAACTCTCTTTGCGCGTCAACAAATACTTGTGAATCTTTGTTTTCTAATATGAAATACTTAATATCAAAGTACTGATCAAGCCACGCTGACACTCATTTGGGCCACTGCCTGAGGCCTCAGATTCGCAATGTCAAATATTGCATAAATTATACCAATTTTAAGATTACTTTGTTTAAATTAAAATTTGAATTTATGTATTAAAAACTTATGTCGCATTAATATTTCATGTTTGAATATTACCCCCTCCCCCTTCCTCTCTTCGTCTAGCGGTGCCCATGGAACTCCCGCATTTCTGAAATATGCCCTCCTAGTAAAAAAGGTTGCCGACCCCTGGTTTAGGCTTTGCTGCGTAGAAGTGGCTACGGTAGGAGCGTTTGCTGATTCGGCATTCGCGGAAATCCAGAGCGATCGCTCGACCCTGACAAATATTTTCGCCCGTCACTCAGTCGATGTTGAACGTCCCCCTTCACTCTTTAGTCATTTATTTAGTTTTTATATATGGTGTTATCGGCGTTCAGTGGTAGTTATCTAAAAGTCAATCTAAATCCCTTTCTAAATCTATCAGTTTATCTATAATCTAAATCAATAAGAATACAGTCAAAAGAAAATCTAGGCAAAAATTTTGAGAATAAAATTTAATAAAAGGTTAAAGCGCATGTTATCTCATCTAAATCTAAATCTAATCTGCAACACATAAAAGAGAAAGAAAAAGTTACATAACTAGCGCATGCGCGCTGAACAGCTTCGCTTCACAAATGACATGATTCCGCGAGATTCAAATAGTTCTAGTCGGAACATATGGCCAAAACAAATATCTGATGAAGATTGTGAAAATTTAATTTGTGCAAGGATATCAAAATATCCATCCCATAGTGATAACGATTTTAAAAATACAACCAAAAATAAGAAGCTGTGGGATGAAATAGCATCTTCTATGGACGTCTCCGGCAAGTACAAATAATTTGTTTGAATTTAAACATATATAATATTACGACAAATTATTTTGAATATAATTAAGGGTAATTTTATTTTAATTAAAGATTACATAATCAAGAAATATTATTTAGATTAAAAAAACTCACAAATTTCTCTCGTACATCTTTAGCTAAAGAAGTTGACTTTCTGGATTCATCTGAACTTATCTCTTGAACGGAGTGATGAGGATCATATTCCATTTGATTCGTGAAATTTTTATAATAAGGGTCTTTCAAACCATCTTTCACCCGAATAATGTTGTGAAGTATACAGGCAACCTGTACAGTGGTGTAGCGAGCATAACTGGCGGCCGGGGCACGATACCTTTTTTGCACCCCCCATGGTCTTCGGGGACCAAATGGTCCAATGGTCTTTCCTCTACGTCATGGAAGGCGATTGATTTTTCGGGAGGATTGATAGAGGAAATTGATTTTTCGCCAATTCTCTTCTTCGCCAAATGGTCCAATGGACCATTTGTCGCCCCTCTACGAGTGGTGCCCGGGGCAGGATAGACCCCCCTTTCCCCCCCTCGTTACGCCACTGAGCCAGTACTAAATTATCTGCTTTGTCGGTGGTAGTTATTTCCATATCTTGTAATAATAACCACCGTTTAGCACAAAGTATTCCGAAATCGCATTCAATTGTTTTTCTGGTTCGTGATAATCGAGTGTTGAAAATTTCATTTTCATCTGTCAATTGAGCACCTGGATAAGGTCTCATTAGATATGTTTCAAATGGAAAAGCTTCATCCGCTATTAAGACATTAGGTACTTTTGTGAAAGTACTGTTGAGGGGGAACGTTGAACCCATTTGATTCCAGTTTTTTTTATACAAGTGAGATGCCGAAAAAGTGCCTCCATCGCTTTGTTTTCCTCTAGCTCCAACTTCCACAACTAAATTTTTTTATCAGCATTCGCAACAGCCATTAGTACGATAGAAAAATAATGAAGGCAATTAAAATGACTCCATCCATTGCTTGGAAGACATTTCAGGCCACAATGCTTTAAGTCGATTGCTCCAAAACAATTTAGAAAACCCCACGTTTGATAAAAAATTCCTGTGGCTCTTCGTAGCTGGTGTTGCGATGGTTGAAGTAAAAATTCATGTACGAAGTTTTTCCATATGAATGCATGTTGTAGTTGGTATGCACTACTCTTCACTCATCTCTCGTCGCTCGTCGCTAATCGCTCCTATAGTACCCGAGGCCTTAGGCCATCCGCACACTGATCGTCTCGTTCTCGGCTCGAACTCGAAGCGATTTTTTCCACCCCTCAACTTTCTACGCAATTGAATTAGACTCCACTAACGGAACGATTGGCAATGGACTCGAAGTCGAAGCGGTCTCGATTCGTACTCGTCTCGTTTCACTCGAACTGTTTGGAACGGGAAAAGTCGAAGGTGACGCGCGGAATTTTCGATTATCAATGGAAGTGTTCAACATTAAATTTGTAGGAGAAGAGGAAAAACACCCGGAGCTTTATGACCACACGCTCCGTGAATATTCTAGAAAAGATTGTACAGAAAATGCGTAAAATGAAGTTGTACGAGAAGTCAACTTGACAGATGATGTATTTAATTACAAACTTATTAATGTTACATAGTTTAGTTAAAAAAATTATTACACTATAGTATTTCTTTATTAATTACAAAAACTTATTACAATCATTCATTAAAAATTCTTATTACAATTTCATGAAATTTATTCTGATTAAATACATAAAAAATCATAATAATCGAATACAAAACACAGAGCGAAATTCAATATATTTAATCTTTCAAATAAGTAAACATAAAAATTATGTTTTTAGTTTTGATGAAAAAGTGTCAACCCTGGACATTGTCGTGGTGCATTTATAACTGCGATTGAAAACGAAATTTCAAATAATTTTATAATTAACAAAAAAATTTATATTTTTATAACATTAAAATATACCGAACTGAAATTTTTTGACATTCTTTTGAGATTCTATAGAATGCTAAAAATTTGTATCACTTTCTTGTAATTAATGAGACGCAACAAACAGCCGATGGTGAAAATTCCGTTCCAAATGCGGATGTACTTGTACTCTCCTCCGAAACCTTCTCCTTTTTATCTTACGGTACCAATATAACGTAAGAATGTGCTCGTCATCACTGGAGCTGCTCATTTTAAACAAATAAAAACAAGAAGTTTTGTACTTTGCACTTTGAACACATTTAACCTACTGAGAAAAATATGAATTCGTCATCCCGCTTCGAATTCAAGACGAAACCACTTCGAGTGCGATTCGACCCGTGTGCGGGTAGACTTCGCATAGTTTATACAAGACGCACATCTCACTTCGAGTTCGAGCTGAGTACGAGATGACCAGTGTGCGGATGGCCTTACACTGATAAAGCTGCAGCGACCGATTTCAAGCCGAAGCTACCACCATCTCTCCTGTGGCTAGACGAACGCGTCTCGCCGTTCTGAGAAAACGAACTGTTCTGAGAAAAATTCGTGAATAAATTCTGCCATTATCCAGAGCAAGCGTGTCAAACTCTAAGGCTAACACGGGCATGAGCCAAATAAACGAGGTTTAAGCATATGTGGGACCCCCCCCCCCCCCCCCCAAAAAAAAAAAAAAAAAAAAAAAAAAAAAAAAAAAAAAACAGAAAACTTCAAAACCAATTCTCGTTAGAAACGTAGGTTTATTTTGAAAAGTTTAGTGTAAAAACTGAAGAACAACAATATTAATGTTTTTTTCCTGAGACTTTAACATACCAGACAATGAATAATTGGGCAAATTAATAAGCGTCCTTCGAAAGTGAAATATAACCTGTTTTACACCCACCAAACAAATCAATTCGTACAAAAATACTTACTGACCAGATTATTGGTCTGGCATGTGGTAGTCGGCTGCTAAAATAGTCATTGCTAGTGGGAGAAATGGTACACCTCTGTGTAATGTGCATAAGGTGAACATGTGTGTGTGTTATTTTTTTTTGTGTGTGTGTGTATAGAGAGTCAGTCAGTCAGTCATTCGGATCACGACTACCAGATGGCGGCACCTGGCGGTGCAAAGGACATTCATCTTGACCCGTAACTGTTTTAAAAAATACGAAAGTTGATGACGTGCGAGCAAGCGGTTAAGTTGCAAAGACACGCAGATCCTGGAAAGCCGTTTTAACCCGGCAGTAACGCTGTTATTGTTCATGAGTAAGATGTCTTCGATGTAATATGTTCAACGACGAATATGTTTCGTCTGTGTTATCATGTATTTGAAATCGTCTTCAAGTTAAATATTCGTGTTTTATTAGCTTTTGGTTTATTCCACTAACTTAACACACTCACCTCTCATTTACTTACTTACTTACTTACTTACACACACACGCACACACGCACACACGCACACACATATACAGGGTGTCCCATAAATACCGCCCAAACTCTGCACAACCAGATTCCTCGTTGGGAGTACATAAAAAATGCCCAAAGATCTATACCTGTACGAGCCATAGTTTTCGAGAAAAATGCGAAAAACAAAGTATGACGTCACATCCGGTGCAAGGAAACACACTTTATTTGACACATTAACAGCAGTATTTGCAAATATTTATAAAGGCAGATGTTCAAAGTGTCCGCCGTGCATATACAGGCAGACTTGAGCGCGCCGTGGAATGGATGACTGCACACGTCGCAGCAGTGCGGTGTCCACCGAAGTACAAGCAGCAAGCAGACGAGCAACTAAGTCCGTTTTTGTAGTCACTACGTCTAGATATATTTCCTTCAGATGGCTCCATAGGAAAAAAACCTACATCATCCTACATCTGCCTTTATAAGTATTTGCAAATACTGCTGTTGATGTGTCAAATAAAGTGTTTTTTCCTTGCACCCGATGTGACGTCGTACTTTGTTTTTCGTATTTTTCTCGAAAACTATGGGTCGTACAGGTACAGTTCTTTGGGCATTTTTTATGTACTCCCAACGAGGAATCTGGCTGTGCAGAGTTTGGGCGGTATTTATGGGACACCCTGTATATATGTAGATCAAAATGTTGAAGAAAACATTATAAGTTCTTGCATATCTATTCTGGACTGTATATATATATATATATATATATATATATATATATATATATATATGCTTTGTGTGTGTGAGAGAGAGAGTAAGTAATCATCCTACCTGTTGTCCTCAGAAAGAGAAAACTCTACCAGAGGAATGGATTACTAAAAATGAGGTATCGCCTCTAAAGTTCATTCGATGTTAAGGATAGAGCACCGGGGTTCAATTTCACGTCCGAACAAAAAAGCAGTTCTAAAGTTATTTCTGTTATAGCGCATCTTGCAGGAGATTTCAAGGTTCAGAGAGTCAAAATTTATTTCGGAGGAAGGATAGACGTGATAAACATATGATACAGTACGAGAGAAACTGCTACCTCAAATAAAATATCATTAACCATTGAAAGGGAAATTGGGCTAATTTACAGCTCAGAGTTATTTACACTTACATCTGAATATCCTGCTGATGCTTTAACCTTAAATTTACATTTAAAACTCAATTTTATGCTGATTATGAAAGATCTTTAGAATGAGAATATTAATGAATCATTCAAGATGAGAGCAGGCCCGATTATGAACGCTGGGGACCCCTGGGCAGATGCTATTTGACCCCCCCCCCCTTACAAACATTTATAAAAATAAGAACTATCCATGGGCTATACATACTATTAGAAATACTAGGTGCATACACCAAGGGGTTTTTTGGGCCCCCTAGCATCAGGGGGCCCTGGGCAAAGTCCCGATTTGCTCATGCGATAAAAAGGCCCTAGATGAGAGATGTCTGCCCGTTGCATGATATTTTTGTCAACGCTATTATTGTGGTTTGAAATCCGAAAAATATTTTAGATGAAATAATAGAAGCGATGCGTAAGATCTGTTATTAACATTTAGTCTCAATCGTTGCGTGTACTTCGGAGATTTAGGAATACGATTCAGTTCCAATAAATTGAATTGTTATTCTTCCTCTATCTCGAAATTCTACGAAGCACGAGGAAATCTTTATTTGATTACATAAATATGTTTAAATTTTCCAAAAAGAGCTATTCTACAGAAAGTCGTTCTAAAATGCATTCTAAATACCTCGGCGAATGAATAATAGTATGGAATTCCAAATACGTTGAAATTTTTCCGCTTTAAGATAAAATAATGTTTTTGACGTAAAATGTTTTGCGAAAGGATTATTTATTTTATGTTAAAGAAATAAACAAATCTCTGGGACTTGTTTCCGGACTTGTACAAATAACAGAATTGTCTGAAAGGGCTTTAACTTGAATATTAGAAAAATAGTGATTTACAAATGCATATATATTTTTTGAGAAAGTTGTTCCTATTTTAGAAGTTTTAGTTGTTTCTATTAAAGTAATTTTCCTATTAATAACGCTAAAACGTAAAATATGTCGGAACAATACTTTTTTTTAACATTAATACCCATATAAAATGTTTCTTTCTATACTGTCTGTATAGATGTTATATGTCGGAAATATTTCTTTAGAGCAACGAGTAAAAACGACTTGATTTCGTTTAAAACACTTTAATGGACGAACGCACCACAACACCACACAGCAACTGACATTCTGAAGAGCGAACTGAAAACTAAAATTTACAGTTACATTATCTGTTTTCGGCGTGCGTTAGAAGTAGTGATGCGACATCGATAACAAAACATCGATGTTTTGAAACATCGATATTCAATATTAAAACATCGATGCTAATAAAACATCGCCCAAAAACCATCGATGTTTTAGAACATCCATGTTTTAAAACTGGTTTAGTAATCTCTAACATTAATGTTACTTCCGTTAATCATGGTGGGAGGGGGTGATTTAATTTTACTCTCTGATTGGGCAGCCACAAATGATAAAAACTTGGTTGCTTTGGGCTACATTGATGACTCAAAATTCTCGTTGTAAATACCGCCATGTTTTGCCTTCAAATGTCCAGATAAATTCGTGGTATTGCCAGAAGTTTTGAGGGACTTAGGGAAATATTGCATTTCGCCAATTTGTCAGAGGTTTTGTAAAAATATTTCCAAACGGTACTTTTGGGAGGCATCTTACTAATAATATTAACGTCAACTTATATAAAACCAGCACAAAACAAAGACTTAAATGGATGCACTCGTGTATATACTATTTGTAAAATAAAACGCCATGGAAAGTTCTGGAGTGTCAGGAACATTTCAAGCGCTCTGATTGGTTCATTGGTTGTTAATTGTCATTTGTCTGTTTGCTAAGGAATCATTCCCCCTTTTGTATTCGTCCTTTTCAGAATTCAGACTTACATTTACTGAGTGTGAAAATTATGCTACGTGGTAAATTTTTTTAATTACGGTAATTTGGCATTAAAAAAAATCATCGAGACAACGTAAAACATCGAGCGCAAAACATCGATGTTAAAAAACATCGGCTTCAATAAATCGATGTTTAAAACATCGACATCGATGTCGCATCCCTAGTTAGAAGCGCCGTCTAATGAGGAGGTAGGATGACGCAACATCCTCCACCCGCAAAAGTTTAAATTTAACATAACACATATGTTTTGAAAGGCATACATAGTCAAGAAGCATACATATTAAAAAGAAGAAAAAGAAAATGTTCAAAATGAAAATTTTAAGTTTTAGGTTGTACAACAACTCTTCCACTTCTGGTTGTTATTGCAGCGTTTCTCATAATTTCAGCAATTACCGGAAGTCTCTAATCGGTACAACCGTTGAAATGGTCGTATCATTTCACCACTTTGCGTTTTGACCCTCACAACACTTTAAACACCACCACGGTTTTCCTTGATCGCAAATTCCAATACTTTTCACGTAGGATCATCACAAGCGTTTTCACACCCGCATGGCTATGAATTCAATGTTGTTCCTCGACGAGACGAAAAAGAAGTTCATGCTTATCAGGCAGCAAGATTGGTAGCTTGAAAAAGTCGTCATCATCGGAAGAGATCAGTTTTGTCTCAACACGTAGGCCATCAGAATCGGTGTACACAACAAAGTTAGGAGGTATGAGGCGATGGTTCTTACCAAATGTGTCTCTTTGGATGTACAGAAGAATTTCCAGCTGGATTTTCTCAACTCCTCCGCGCTTAGGTTACCTTTTAGTAGAGCATCCTTTTTTTTCACTTGCTAATGATTTAGCATTGAAGATGAAACGTTTCACATGGACTAAAATTCGAACGATTGAAGAAAACCTTGACACTCGCCTGGTCCACTCGAAGAAATCAGGCTCGGTATTACCCAACGAGAGACCTGTCACAACTGTTGGCCTTCTCTCCTTGTCAGCCAGCTCCACAGCATCTGAGAAATACGATCTCTCGGTGTCCGGCCAGGAGTCGAGGCTTACCAACCACGAAGGGCCCTACCACCAGCGAAAACTGAATAGAGTTTTCTCTTCTCTTTTCTCTGAAGAGAAAACTGAAGAGAGTTTTCTCTTCTCACGGGGACACCCCCGTGAAGCTATGTCCGCTACGTTCATCTGAGATGGAATATAAAACCAATTTTCTTTCGGAGAGTTCGATCGAATTTATTTTATGCGATTGTGTATAAAAGTTTTCCAAGGTCCATTATTTTGGATCCAACAAAGGACGACTTTTGAGTCCGTCCAGTAAAAGGTTCGCACGTTGGGAATGTTCAATGAAATTTTTACGTTCAGGACCAGACGAGTCCCAATTACAGCAGACATTAGTTCCAATTTAGGAATGGTCAATCAAATTTTGGTTTTGTTGATGGGATCCTTCCTAAGAGGAGCGACGCGTGATTTTGCTGAACCAACCTAATTTAACATCATCATTTTCGCATTCGATTCGCAAAAACACACACGCAGCAAAATCTCTCCCACTTGCATAGCTAAACACATGAATAGTGGTGGTTGTTTCATCGATCAACCCCCCAAAGTAACGCGGGATTTGAATTAAATTCAAAAACTCCAAACTTGCGAGCCAATTTTTGAATTCCTCTACGATTTCCGAGGGCAGTCCCTGATCCCAAGATAACTTTTCATTTTTCCAAGCTTTTTGCATCAATAGTTTAGGAATGAGCGTCACGGGCGCGGTAAAACCAATCGGGTCAAAGATTTTTTGTGCGAGCGACAAAAGGTGTCGTTTTGAAAACGTATCGCGAATTTCAGTTGAAACACCTCCAAGATCGCAAGCGATCACGTCAGAATTTAGATTTCATAAAAGGCCAAGAACAGAACAACTTGGTTTACCTAGGTCTTGTCGTTCTGAAGAATTCACGGAACCCGTGAGTTCAAAACCTGCTTTTGACATGATGTGACAAACTGTCGTTTGGAAATGTTGTATTTCCGCCACATTTTCGACACTTGTCACAACATTGTCGACATAGAACGAGTCTCGCAGTTTGACTGCAACATCATTCTCACCTTTCTTTTCTCTCTCAAGATGATGATAAATTGCTGCCATAAGCAAAAAAGGTGACGAAGACAAACCGAATACAACTCGGCATTGCCTCAAGATTTTAATTTCGAGCTCTTCGTAATCCCTCCACTACAGAAATCGAAGATAGTCTCTATCAGTAGGGAACACGCTTATCTGAAGAAAAGCCTTGGCTATATCAGAAACTACTCCAAATCGACCGTTGAGGAACATCATAGCTGCGTTTACATGGACAGCAATAATACCCGGGATTTACCCGCTAATAGGGAAATCCTTCGAAGGCCGTTTACATGGGACCACATTTTCACCCTGCTTTTACCCGTCTTACCGGAAGTAAAGGCCGTCACATGATTCGGCGGAAGTGATCCTCATACACCATCATTCCTTCTAAATCACGTAATGGGTTCGATCCCAGCCGGTGTCATACTTTTCCAAATTCACTGTATTGCTATTTTTAGCTTTCTATCTTCAAACTCCTCATTCATCTCGTTACGAAGTGTATGGTCCTGGGGAAGGCCTTTTTTTTCCCCAATTGTTGTTCTTTTGACCTCGTATTCTTAAATTTTAAAAATAACAACAACAAAAAAATCATAAAACTTTTAAAATCCAAAAAGATTGAAAAACTTACAAAAAAATTTTTTTTATTCTTATGATATCTGCTTTTCTGGGCCTCTTAATATTATTACTTTTTTGTTTTCCGTGGATCATTAGTCTTATCTAATTTTTCTTCTAAATTTTCTTAACTTGTAACTTTATATTTTTTCTGTTAAAATTAACTTTTTTGTTTTAATTTAACTTTACTATTAATTTTTTTCTTTTACCCGCGTTATTCTTACCTTAATATTTTAATTCATTGCTTAAAATTTTAACTACTGAGCACTCCCACCTTGATTACATATATCTTGCTTACAGGAGATAAACTCGGCACGACGAAGGTACTCCTCTTCTAAAATACAATTACGTCTGCGTCTATTTATTATTTAAATGCAGCACATTTAAGTTACTGTTGATAATTATAGAACGTTTACGATTGTTTTCTGTTGTTTTTAAAAATAAATTTAGAAAATAGATAGGAAAAAAGGAATATAAGAACTAAAAGATTGATGCGGATATTAGATATAATCGTACGATCTATGGCTTCATCGCTAAATTTAGTTTTTCCACAACAAAGAATGTGGGCAAAATTACGAAGTTCTGTTTGGTGGGAAGAAATTGTTTTAAATTCCGGAAGTAATAAAGACTGGAAAGAAAATTTTCCAATCGATAGGTGCATTTTTTTAAATTATAAGATTAATTGTAAGATACTTATTGTTTTAATAAATCCTTTTATAAAATCAAAATGTAATTTTGATTTCAATTTTGTTTCAGTAATTTTTAGTCATGTATAAATAA
This sequence comes from Dolomedes plantarius, assembly GCA_907164885.2. Taxonomy (NCBI): domain Eukaryota; kingdom Metazoa; phylum Arthropoda; class Arachnida; order Araneae; family Dolomedidae; genus Dolomedes; species Dolomedes plantarius. Next base: position 29,783,787 of record OU015495.1, on the reverse strand, counting down.
AGAAATCATAAATAGATATAAATAAATTTTTATCTGTGAATTCTAAAATAATTAATTTATAAATAAATTTTAATGTTACGTTTAATTATTGATTATACTTATTAAATTTATTAATTTTACCATAACACTTTAAATGAAAATGTTATTGAAATGAAATTTTATTTCTTATTTTACATACCAGATGGCAGTACCATTCGATTTATAATGTAATTGGGGATTTTTTTTTTTTAAAACTAGATGGGCAGAAATAAATGAAATCCTCTGGAAGAAAATAGGCACTTTTCTACTGTTTTCTTGAAAATTATGCGATCGTTAAGGGGTTCATGATCCTTCCATCGATCATTTAGCTGCATTTTCATGGATTCACACAAGTTCAAACCCGCCATGTTATTTACTCCCAGCTTCGAAATGCATCATGGGTAATTAGCGGGTTTTATCCTGGGTCAAAGCAGGGTCGAAAATCCACCCTGCATTTTTCCCTATCGTAGGGAAAAAGTAAGAAACGACCCTGCTTTTACCCGGGTTTTTGGCACATGTAAACGGCACTATTGAGAACAGAAGGGATCATTTCAATACAATTTGGACCTGTAGTTAAACATTGGTTTAAGGAAACTGAATTTTCATCCTTTGAAGAGGCATCAAATACTGGTCGTATCTTAGTCGTTAGGCTAAATTCCTGAAACACGGCTCTATGAGGTAGATACCTGCACTTTAGCTCAGAAATATCTTTCCCGTCATTTTTGTCAGGGACCTCTTCTATAATTCTCAACTATTTCCACTGCTTCAAAATTTTGTCAAGATTCAAACCTGAAGAAACAAGTTTAGAGGTAATGGTGTGGAGACGTCTTTCTGATTGAAAACATAAATCAAGCAACTCCGGGTATCCTTCGACCCACGGTAGATTGACTTCGTATCGACCACCGCGATATTTAACAGTTTTTTCAAAAAAGACACAGTTTCTGCGTCGATTTCGGTATTTGTTTTATTCGCTACGGGGTTTCGAATTCCGAGAACATCGAGTGACCAAAGGTCGCAAATCTGGCTAGAAGCGTGTAGCGAAATGATGGGCATGGAATGATTAGAACTGGTTGTGTCGAATAAGGATTTACCCATTACAACCCACCCCAAGTAAGTTAGGACAGCAGTTAAGCCATTGGGTTGTTGGCTGATGGCACCAGTTAACATTTTCCCTAAGTAGTAAGCACCCAAAAGAACTGATATGTCTAAATTATCGCTTTCACTGTCGGACAAATAAACCCCATGTTCTTTGAAGTACTCTGCATCGGCTTTACTAATTTTAGGTATTTGACCACAAATGGTGTCCCTATCTAACAACAAAACCTCACATGAAAAATTCCCTCGTATTTCCTGCAACTCACATTTCAAAGCGGAATGTTTGACTCTTTCCGTTTCGATGCCGCCAAATAAACTATGTTTTAGAAATTCAGAATGATCAGTTTTTAAGTTTAAAAAATCTGCGAGATCTCGAGAAACATACGAGCGTTGGCTCGCAGAATCGCATAAGCACCTTACGACCCTTGTTTTGGAAGGACCCGAAACCCTTATTTTAAGTGTTTGTAAAAAAACATCCGTCGAACCAGACGAGCTATTGATCGCAACACTTCCTGTTTTGCCCACCGGGGAAGAATCATTTTCATTATCTTGTTTTAAACTAGGACATAAAATCGGAAAATGTCTCCTGGAGCAAATTACACAATGCACACTCATGTGACATTTATCGGCTCGACAGTTAATTCTAAGACACGCGAAGCATCCTTTCATTTTTATCACTTGATCCTTTCTGTCTTGATAAGTCATTTTTTGAGCCACAAAATAATCGCTACTTCTATGCGAGATCTTTTTAGAACAAAACAAACACAACTCACTAAAAGCGCGTTTTTCATTTTTATTATGATGACTCACTAAAGCTGCAGCTGTGGCGACAGGTGCAAATTTATCACCATCCACTTTGCCATTTCCGGTCTTTTTAGTTTTACCCCCTTCGGAGCAGAAATTTTTCGCCACTCGTAGACGATCAGCGCTTAAAACTTATGTTTTCAAAAACCGAATCATAAGTTTGAGATCATTCGTTTTTGAATCAGTGGAACGAGAAATGGAATTTCTTTCTCTTTCCCAAGCTATTGAAATATTTTCAGGAATGGAAGCTTCAACAAGTGGGTAAAGCATGAATGCGTATTTTTCTTTAGTTACACCTAAATTTTCTAAGCAACGTAATCGCGCATCTAATTGATCAACTAAATCAGTAAAAGACAAATTATGTGTAGGATTTAAAACTCATTTTATGAGTTCGCGCACATATAATTCAATAAGCACTCTGTCATCTGCGAACGTACTTTTAAATTTGTGATGACAGTTTTGTAATCACTTTTAGACACTTGATAGGTTTGAACAAAATCAAAAGCCCTGCCTGTGGTTGTTCGGATTAAATAAGCGAATTTCACGTCGTCCTCGATTTTCGGATCGCCATCAATTTTCTGGAACATTGACCAAAACGAAAGCCAATTTTTAGGACTACCATCAAATTCTGTGAGCACCAACTTTGGTAAAGTCAAATTTAAAAATTCGGACGACTTGGAAGCAACGTTCATCAGTGGCATGGTGTTGTTGGAAGGATTTAAAAAATCTAAATACCGTGTTTTGGCCCACATAAAATTGTCTCGATACGTTCATAGCCTGACTAAGGCAGGGGCATACGGGGCAGTTGCCCCGGGCCCCCACGTCAGAGGGGGGCCCCCAAATCGAATAGAAAGTTTAGTATCAAGTATTATGTTCTTCATTACTGAAGTAGTGAAGCAGAGGGGGGGCCCCAAAGAAGTTTTTGCCCCGGGCCCCAATTAGGCTAAGTCGGGCCCTGGATACGTTTCTTCTTTCTCGAATTCCTGTTCTAAAACTGAATCGAACTTTGCCACCTCACCCTCCGCCATTGTATTTTTGTTTTGCGACAAATGGGACTGGAGAATATCCTCGTTCTTGGAAAGCAACCGTAGAATTTTCTCCTCAAGCTTAGCAAGTGCCTGAGTAGTAGAAGCAACATCCTGTGCAGTTATGCACGCATCTAATTCGGTAATTGTCTTCGTGACAGTAGACCGAAGAACTTTTCGTTCTAGAATTAAACTGTCCGCCATTTTAAATTGGGTTGAATTTTTCGTTGGGCGCCAGATGTTATACGTCGGAAATATTTCTTTAGAGCAACGAGTAAAAACGACTTGATTTCCTTTAAAACACTTTAATGGACGAACGCACCACAACACCACACACCAACTGACATTCTGAAGAGCGAACTAAAAACTAAAAGTTACATTATCTGATTACATTACAGTTACAGTTACATTATCTGACGGCTCGTTAGAAGCGCCGTCTAGTGAGGAGGTAGGATGACGCTACAATAGATATACATATAATTTTATTGTAATTTGGCTAAAAAAACGAAAAATGCTAATAATACGTGTTAGTGATAAATGAAATGAATTAACACCACAGTAATATAAGTGTTATATACCGCTCATCTAATCAGCGACAGTAGAAGTTACAAGTTTTACAATAAAAAAAATTAGCAGGAGACCAAACTCAGACTAATGTATGTAATCTGTAGAAAGGAACAATTTTTGCCTGTTTCTTTTTCAATTGTTATACATAAATTTCGACTTCAGTATATTCATAATTCAAATACATGGGTTAGACATTCCTCATTCATGTCATAACTCGACTCAACACAGTTAAAAACAGTTTCGATTCATTTTCCCTTCTTCCAAAACACTCGGAGTAGTTTCTCTTTCAGGTGGTCAAAGCTACTTTTCCAGTCTGGGGACATTTAAAAAAAAATAAATTCGTTCACTGTAAAGAAATCCCTCTATCAGTTGACAGATGACATTAATAAAATTAGTAATGAATCCATCTTTTTTCTAATTTTAATGAGGAGTATATTTTGAAATTAAATGTAACATTACTCTAGATCATGCTTATATCCTTCCAGCGGGCGCGAGTATGTGGGAGATACACTCGAGTTGAATACGGTTTTATATCTTTAGGTCAGAGAGCGCTACGAACGTCACTACTTGGCTGTGCTATCCGCTCATTTTGACGTACTTTCAGACATCATCTGAATTTCAAGTCGTTAATACGTTGCCGATTATCCGCCATTTGTATTTTAGAGATACGCGCGACTGTTCGTTTAAGTTTTCGGTATATGTTTTTCTTTTCATAAGAAACCTTTATAGTTTTATTATTAAACATTATTGGTTGTAACTTTTACGTATTTTGAGCATAACTGATATTGCTTGCAAATCGCAGCGCAGGTTGTCGCAGGTTGCTTGCAACCTGCGACAGCTTGAAAATGCCCTTGTGAAAGAAAACGTTGACCGAACAGAACCTACCTCTCTGCAAAGCGAGCTAAAAATTAAAGTGTCGAACAGAAAAGCAAAACTAGGCGTTGAAGTGAAAGAAGCGACGTGAGAGAACAAAAAATTGCAAGTCCTGCCAAAAGGACAAGTGATCACGAGGTTCAGCTGTGAGATTTGAAAGAAATTTATAAGTTTGGAGCACTCTAAACACATTTACTCAGACTGTAACACTTCGACTCAATGACTATACCATATGCTCCGGAAGCCTGTTTAATATTTCAATTGTGCTTATCTTTTGACTAAACCGAATACAGACTATCTCGCAACATAGACATATAAAATTCTGCCTAATACATGCTCTCATATAATTTCAATGTACAATGCATTATTATGCTACTAATAACACAAATTTCAGGAAATTTGAATTTTTGTATTGCAGGAATATAGGCTAAAGCAGCCAGCCGATTTATTTTTACGTGAAAATTTATCTTTTTGTAATGCCGGTATGCTCATATCATACCTGGTGGTGGTGGGTGTTAATACGAATAACAAATTTTTCTTTTTGTGGTTTTGTTGGGGGGGAGGGACTGCAAAATAATAGTGCCTCTTATGAAAATTCTCCCTCTCAATCAATCAATTCAAAGCCGTCTGTCTGGTGGACGGATGGCCCGAGCATAGCTGGGCGAGGCCCGGCTAGTTTTAAATAAAAAATGCTTTCTATTTTTGCTTTTTTATAACTATCATCAATAAGATTTCTTTTGAATATTTTATACGAAAGAAATCAATGGAAAAGCAAATGGCACAAGCCGGCCCATCTCTTGACAACAGGAGGGGATTGATTTCCGAGATTTAATTTTCTGAGGATGATTTAGTCCTTAATGCTGTGGATACGCTCAAGACAAAAAGTTCCTAAGATCTGGATAGTGACTAAATGAGAAGTATGGTAACAATGCTTATCCCCATTAAAATGCTCTTTTTCAAGCCTTTTTTAAAAATTTATTTCCAATAACGGATTACAAGACTATCAAAGAGAGAGAGACAGAACTAAAACGTCCGTGAACCCCACAGTCTTCTAGCTATGCAATATCTCTCCCATACGGGATCTGGAGGTAAAGCGGAGCAAGACAGTCCATGTCCTCTCGGCGAATACAGATCTTGCAAAAGGGTTCTGAAATGATAGTTATATGGCAGAGATGTTTCAATAGACAATCATGGCCTGTCACTAGTCGAAACAAGGCGACTGCTTTCTGCCTTGGCCATTCTGGAACTTCAGCAATTTTGCTCAAGTCCCAGAATGGCCGAGGGAGAAAGGTATTAGTGTATCTTAGGTTTTTCAAACCTATAAGATACACTAATTTTGAATACCCTTGTTCTACAACCATCAGAACTGGGTTTTCGGTTCCAGTAATTTCCTCAGGTACCGGATATCCGGTTTGCAACCTCTAACCACATGCTTAAGAATTCGGACCTATTATGTTTTGCAGCTGGTGTGTTGAAAACAAACTCGCAGATCTGAAGTTTTAATATTATAACAATTTAAGTGTTGTAAGTCGCGTACGATAATACTCTTAATAAAATTTAACTGACAACTAGTTGGTACCCGTCAAAACATGACGGCTGGATCTTTGACAATGTAAATAAAGCGTGATTCTTTCACAGCGTGATTCATTCATTCTTACTAAAAAATGAATCACCGAAAAGAAATGTTTCATCGTGTGTCTAATTTTTAATTCTTTTTGTATTTTTCATACTTTTAATTCAAACTTTTTAATCATTGATAGATTATTTGAAGATGTACTGATTTTTGGGGGATTTTTTGGCAATTAAAAGTGAAAAATGATGGACAGATGGCCTGAAGTAGTTGGTCGAAGCCCTGTTAGTAGTAAATAAATGTACTTATACGCAAATTGTACTCAACACATCGTTGCCAAATGTTGAAATCATAATATTAAGAATAGAGAAATACACTTTAAAAAATTACTTTTGAACCTATAAAAGAAATAGGTTTACTCAACAGCGGTAAAGGAACAATATCCGATAGGTTTCATTCTATATCTCACAAACACAATTGAAAATAAAAATGGCAGAGAGAGAGAGCTAGAGAGATTCCGCGGAATAAACAGATTAACGTGTTGATGCGGTCTCGTGCTAAGTAAGTATCTAAAGCCAGATTTAAACATGTCACTGAGCATGCGCAAAAGGCAGTTTTTTTTTAATTACAGATTATCGCTCTTTAATAGAAATTGCGGTTGCAAATACCAATGCGATTAAAATCTTACGTTTAAGACTAAAATGAAGAAAATTAATGCAGTGGTTTCCTCTTGCAGAAAGAATCAGCTTAGAAACTTAAATACATAGATACATTTTTCTAAGTTTAAGGGGACCAGGCACCTTCAACTTTGAATGTGTTCAATTTTGAATTCTATATACAAAAAAGAGAATAATTGAATATTTTTACAACAGATTACATAGCTTTCTTTTAGAATTCAAAATTAGGCTTTTTGGGGGTAGTGTGCCTGTTTTTCAAATTTTTTTTAAAAAAATGCTAACATTTTTCAAAATTCTCCATGCTCAATCCATATAAATTAAAAACCTTAATTTTTTATTATAAGTTTACCATATGTATATAAATATAATTGTGCACTTAATTTCTTTTTGTCCGTGTATGAATCTAAAGTATTAAATAATTTTTTTTCCATTACGTATGTTATTATTTTAAATTTTTTTGCATGTTTTTACTTCATTTTATGGTCTATAAATTTGAAAAATATTTGCGGTTTCAAAGGATTATGCACAGTTTTGTGACAAACACCTCCTTTAACAACCTTAAGAAATTTGTAAGAAATCAGGAGAAAATGAACGCGCTTGGAGCATGTTGAAAAATGCTATTTTAAGGTTTTTTTATACAATCGAACCCCGTTATAACGAACTTCAAGGGACCAAAAGTTTTGTTCGCTTTATCCGGGGGTTTACTATATCCGACCCGTTTAAAAAAAATGCTAGAGTTCACAAAATGTATAACTCATTATTTGCGATGTGTATTCAATAATTATGTATGAAAAAATGATACTGATTATGATACTGATCGACTAAAACTGATTACATTAAACTGACACAATACTAATTAAATTACGAACAATAGGAAAACGGCGTGGCCAAAATTTTCGTTCGTTAACCCGTGAGTTCGTTATATACCGGGTTCGCTATAACGGGGTTCGACTATAAAAAAAAATGCCTTATTGTTTTACAAAATACTTATTTGGGAATTCTAAAAGACTTCAATGTAGTAAAAGATAATATTAACTATACTCATGTGGTATATACATTAAAATATTGAGAATTTAAAAAAAAAAAAGAATTCGAGGTTGTAGGTCCCTTGTTCCCTTAAGAACAAAATGATCCCAGAAAGAAAAAATACAATAAAGCTCCTCCCTCCCTTCTCTTAGATATTTACGGCATATTTTATTTTACCCCAACTTTCAAGAGCGGGGATCGGGTTTTATCTGTTTATCGTACATTGTTTGCGTAAACATTTTTAGAGCCCCGCTGATCAATGCCGTTGTTTTCGTTCGATCAATCTTGCTTTCCGAATCTTGTAGACAGAAAGTTTCATGCATGTGGAAGCATTTACTGAGAAGAAAAAAAAGTGGGAGCTTCTTAAGAGGTGGGGGGGAGGGGGGGAGGTGTCAACAGATTTAAGGTAGTATTTATGGTTCGAGATTTTGCCATCCGTAAATCTTCGATTTACGAAAATTTCGTTTGCATGAAATCAAGTCTTATTTTTTTCGTTTATGTTTTATACAGATTTGCATTATCTAGAAATGCTCTAAGGTGAATAGATTTTAGCAGTATTCGGAGCAGTTAGACACGAACTTGATAAATATATAAAATTGGAATTGGATAAATAAACGAAATTTTAACAGTCGATTTGGGGCCGAACCTAAAAATAGGCCTCCTCCTTTTCGATGGTTTGAGTTTGTGACTTTAAGGATGCTGTGTACCAACCCTATTGGATTCGCTCACCTCCATGTTAACCTATGGGGGAAATGTGTCCAAGAATTTCCCACTTGAACTGAGAGATTTTTAACGTAGGATTCCCTACCTCTATAACGGTGCTGTGGAAAGGTAAATTTCAGACGCTAAAACTGTCCGTCCATCTGTCCTCGCGACTTATAATTTTGGCAGCACGCCAAACCCAGTCTATCGCTTGGACAAGTTAAACAGAACAGTACTAAATGCCTCAAAATTTTGACATACATATAGGTATATATATACATACGTACACAAACAAACACACACATACACACACACACACACATATATATATGTATATATATATATATATATATATATATATATATATTGTAAAGATCCGTTACGACCTTCCGAATAAATCACCCAGACAGCCCGACTTCCCCCAACAGGTGACCTACGAGAATTCTATAGATCGGCGTCAAGGTGTCTGGAAGCAGAGAAAAGCGTCGCATCTACCTGACGCCCCCTGGGAGGACGTAAGCTAATGCTTTATTAGACATGAACTAATGATTTTCTGATCAGCTGATTATAAGAGCCGGCAACGTGGCGTCTTCACCAAGCGAATCAAAGCCAACGAACATGACGTCAGAAATTTGGCCAGCCAAGCTAAAAATTTGCAGTCACGTGACCGGGAGCACGAGTTCCGGGGCCGAGAGAGAAGTCCAGTTTTTTTAGCAGACTTGGTCGAGACTCTCATCCAGAGAGCACCTTTCGTCTCAGAGGTCCTTTGAGCGACCGACTTGATCCTGAAGTCTTATCTTTTCAGAGCAGCCCGCTCTATAAGCTTCTCGTCAGCTAGAATACTTCATCCCGAAGTATATCTATTTCAGAGCATCCCGCTCTACAGGCTTCTCGTTAGCTCGATACGTCATCACGAAGTTATATTTATATTTCAGAGTTATATGCTCTACAGGATTCTCGCCCACGATACTTCAACACGAAGTATATCTATATTTCTGAGCTGTATGCTCTAGAGACCCTTATAGTTTTCAGTTCGTGAGTGTACTAGTCGACATCTTCTCAGCGAATTCATTTGGCTATTAAGAAGGCCAGTTCCCTCTATGTCTAGAGGTAGATTAACCTATCGGTAGATTAACCTATCTATAAATAGTCTGTAAAAATTCTTCGAATTAATTTTTAATAAATGTGTATTTTAATGTAGTAGTCTGACTCTGAATATTTATTCGCTACCCTGAGTCTTAAGTTATCACAACACACACACACACACACACACACACACATATATATATATATATATATAGACAAATATATACATACAGAAGAGGTAAGCAACTATAAGTAATCGTACGTTAATAATCCGCGCTAGTTTTGCTCGAAGAGACAACCTGAAATTTTTTTTATTGTACCCCGTCATAGAAAAATAAATTTTAAAACTTGGGGAATTTTTCGATTTTTTTTAAATGGAAATAATATTTTAAAATTAAAATTATTTGGGGGAAGTCTGTTAGAGTGCGTTTTAAACGCTCATCCATTTCTTTGGTGGAGGCCATTTATAAAATGAATCCCGTTGCAAGGAGCAGAAAAGTTCAGGCTATCCGAAACTACCATTTTTATTGGATGATGGGCATTTATGTAGCTGTCAATAGTAGACACATTTTCCCCATAGGTTAACATTGAGCTGAGCGAATACAGTATTGTTGGCAAACAGCAACCTTGCGGCCGCAAAAAAAATCAAGAACACCAGCAACAGTGTTTTTGATGGTAAGGTATCAACATTTAATTCTAAGAAAGATTACTCTTGTTAATGGGCTTCACGTGATTTAAGTGTCAAGTCACATGACGTATGTATCATTCACTGAACTCCCGTTAATACAAGCTGTTTAATAAACGCAAATGAAAGAACCACCAGAAAAAAAGCAATTTTTTTTAAATGTTACGTGAACTGTAAAACATAATTTTCTTACTTACAGCTATAAAAAATTGACTTTTTACATACAATGATTTAAACAGAGTTTAATTAAAATAACAGAAATTGCTTAAACATTCAGTTTATCTTCTCGAAAATTTCTAACAATTAGTATTTGTTACCTATTTAGGGTTGATTTATACAGGCACGTAAAGGGAACGTAAAGGGAACGAGTCGAGCCCGAGCGCCGGATACATGTGTTTATACAGAGACGGGAGTAGAAAGTGGCGGGAACGTGTTTCATTAGTTGTGAAAGATTTGTAACGTCATGGCGAGGTTTCATTTTTCAGTTAAAGATTTAGCCATTATCACACTTTTGTTAGAGGAGAAGGAAGAGGAGAGCCAGGACCGTGCTTAGGGGTGGGCGAACTGGGCAACCGCCCAGGGCCGCCATTTTTAATTCTCATAGCAACACTTTTCTAAATGTTACGGGTTTTTAAAGAAATCCCTCATTTTTCGCGGTTTCTATAATTCAACTTATAAAAATATATATGTTTCGATTTTTCCTAAAGAATCGCAGAAAGAATCTTAATTGACAAACTACTCTTTTGGTTCGAAAAATTTCTCGGTTAAAAAAACATGATTTATCTTCAATTCAGTTATAGTAAACCCTTGATTATCAATCCTTTTTTTCAATATCAGTTTCTACTATCTGTCAGTCACTACATACAGTCATTTGAAGAATTATAAACCGTTTTGTCGGACTTTGTTCGTTTTCACGGAATAGTTGCAAACTGAGAAAAACGTGAACATATCCTTGTGAACGAATACTAATACCATTTGGTCAAATGTTTGCTCTATTTAAAGCAAACAATAGACAAGACATTTCTCCAGGGAGTGTAAGACAAATAAGTAAATGCGCTCCAAACAGGGCCGCCCAGAGACTTTACGGGTCCTGGGGCAAACTTCTGTTGGGGGCCCCAAGAAATCTGATTACTCGAATAATTTTTTTTTTTTTGGAGGGGGGAGGGGGGCCCTTTTTTCAGGAGGTTATTTTGAATTTTGAAGCACAGTACAAGTTTCAGAATTTTCTTTCGGAGGAAATCTAAAAAATAATTTTAAAAAAAAATTTTGGGGCCCCTCCGGCAGTTGGGGGCCTGGGGCAAAGTGCCCCAGTTGCCCTCCCCCCATCTGGGCGGCCCTGGCTCCAAACCTGTTGGGGAGAAAGGGGTTTGAAGGCTGAAGGAGTGAGGTAAACAAAAAATGGCTTTTACTTGTTCTCTCTATCATTATAATGGATTTTATTTCCCACTTTTCCCACAAGAATTGAAAATATTACAAAGCTGGTACAATCAGAATGCTTTGAATACGGATTGTACGCCTGTCCTCCTTGGCACTTATTTCTAATGAAAATTATCTCTCATCATCTTTGGACTTTTCACTTTTAATATACAATTTTGCTGCTCAGAAAGCAAGAAAAAATGCTTTATAACCAACAAATCCATACATGTAAGTATTTGTTTTTAACAATTTACACTTTCTAAATTGTGTAAATAATTTTTCCATTGTTTCATTATTCATACAAATTGATAAATTTTATATTTTAGTGGACCAATTGTAATTTCAAGTATAATTTTCTCCTATTGCCTTCCGTATTGTCATTTTGAACCTTGGATTCAAGTATTTTGATGTGCCAAATCGTACAAAACCTCTCACCAGCTCAATGAGTTTTCATCATCCATATTAAATATCAAACATAAATAACAGTATGTAAATTATATCTTGAATAGCCACTTTTTACTTTCTGCCATGAACGAGAGACGGCCGAGCAGTGAACGACTTCCTGCTTCGAATCGTTGGCGCCGATTCCCGGCCGAGAAGACTTGTCAGAGACTTTTCAGAGAATTTTCTAAGGCAATTTTTCCTGACCGGAGAAGCCAAGAAGTGGTCCGCATGGCCAGGACTGATTAAAAAAAAATTGTTTTTTTTCGCTTCAAAAATATTACGAATTTAAATTTAAAAAAAATTTTAAACTAGAAGCAATTAAGTTTTCAGTTCCCCTTTTTTTTCAAATTCTAAAAATTCCCGTATTTCTTCTGCTTTCTGACGTTTTGAGTACAAAAAAAAAATTCAGGTAGTCTCTTCTAAAAAAAGTACCGCAGGTTACTAACGTAGGATTACTTATCGTTGCTTACCTGTTTTGTATGTATATATGTATCTATATATATGTAGGAATGTATATATATATATACATATATGTACACTCAAGAGCCAAAACATTATGACCACCTGTCAATAACGAGTTGGCCCACCTTTGGCGCGCAACACAGCTAAAACCCGCCTTGGCATGGATGCCACAAGTCCTTGGTAGATGGCCGGAGACAGATTGTACCAGATGTTTAAGCAACGGTCACGCAAATCCGAGATATTGCGAATTGGTGGTCTTTGAACTCTTAGCTGCCGTCCCATGACATCCCAAATGTGTTCTATCGGATTGAGATCAGGTGAGTTAGGCAGCCAGGACATTAACTGGAATTCAGCATCATGTTCCTGGAACCACTCCAACACAATTTTAGCCTTGTGACACGGGGCGTTGTCCTGTTGGAACATTCCATTTCCAGCTGGAAAAACAGAGGCCATATAAGGGTGCAACTGGTCCGCAATGATGTTCAGATACCCTGTAGCATTCATGGTCTGCTCTACCACAACCACGGGTCCCAGAGACGCCCAAGAGAACGTCCCCCAAAGCATAATACCGCCACCACCGGCCTGTGTATGACCTACTGTACATTGAGGGAGCAACAGTTCGTCTGGAAGACGGCGTATCCTGACACGGCCATCGGCGTGATGAATGACAAACCGTGATTCATCTGACCAGGCAACTCTCTCCCACTGATCCATGGACCAGTCGCGATGTTCCCGGGCCCAGCGCAGGCGCAGTTGGCGATGACGCTTGGTCAGCAAAGGCACACGAGTGGGACGTTTGCTGCGTAGCTCTATATCCAACAGTGTCCGCTGAACAGTGTGCTGCGATACTATTCTACTTGGCCCTGCATTGTACTGGGCTGTCAGCTGAGCCACTGTCTGGCTCCGGTTTTGCTTCACCATGCGAGACAGTCTCCGACGACCTTTTTCTTTGATAGCGTGTGGACGTCCAACATCATGTCGTCTACTGCTGGTTTCACAGTCATTCTAACACTCTAAGTACTAACAACTGTAGGTCGCGAACAACCCACGAGTTGTGCAGTTTCGGAAATACTTGTTCTGAGCCTTCGAGCCATTACAATCTGCCCTCTATCAAAGTCGCTTAGATCCGCAGCATTTCCCATCACACACAGAAGTAAGTGAAAGAATGATTCTTCAGACCATAGGACCATAGGACAACTAAATTAACTGAGTTGCCTAGGCCAACGCCTTCAAACTCAGATTTTTCATGGAAATAACATCGAAGAGCTGGAAATGTTCAGGAGTGGGTAAAAGTTCGTAATTGATAACAAAGTTCATGAAAGTGCTTCTCAAAAAAGGAAGCAGAGAGATTTCTGGTCTGTAGATTGGAGGGTGAAAAATGGGCAGATTGGATTGGTTGTCTTCTGGATCTTCGAGATGATTTGCTGATGGGGGTGGAGTCAAAGGCTGTCTGTAAGCTGGAAATCAATTGGCTAGTGTAGCGAGAATAGAGAAAAGAGATTGGATAGAAAGATAAGGTCTGGGATCCGTGAGTTCAATAACTACAAAAATGAGCAAAGCCAAATGGATTTGCTCAGAGACAGATAATTAAGTTAATAGAAAGTTTAAGGATAGGAAATAGATAATTATTTTATTTTATAAAATTTTATAGATGTTTTTTGCCTTGGCAAGCCAAGTATTGTTTTTTTATATTTTTTATATTTTTTATTTAAATGACGAGGACAAACAAAAATTAAGACGGAAGACTCAGGATGGCTCGAGGCCTTTTCCTGTTAGTGGGGTCAGCGTGATCATAGTTTGCAAGTTTAGAAAGGAGTTCACTGTCAATAGAATTGTGAAAGTTTATAGCTTGATTATGATTCTTCAGACTCTCCATTAGCAGTTAAATACCACTTCCACCTGATCACGTGCCTTCCACGTCATCCAGGCGAATTCATTGCAAAATGTAGGGGTGGTCATAATGTTTTGGCTCTTGAGTGTATGTCAAAATTTTGACGCATCTTGGTACTCTTCTGTTTAACTTCTCCAAGCGATAGACTGGGTTTGGCGGGCTGCTAAAATTATAACTCGCGAAGACGGATGGACGGACGGTTTTAGCGGTAATGAAATATCGTTCATTAAGTTTCCGTAGGCTTTTATGTTCTCTATTAAGATTAATTTCTTATCAAGTTTATTTGTAACTTTTTATTAGAGTTGTTTATCCCAAATATTTTGTTTATTCAGAAAATGAAACCCATTTTTGCCTCCAAAAGGATTAGTCGGGTGATGGTCCTCAACGAATTTTTCCTTTTTTTAACAAATGGTCCCTGATCAACAAAAGGTTAGGAGAACCATTGTTCTAAGGGTACATGTTGGGCACTTCTATACTTCAATACGACATGTTTTACTTCAATGCAAAGCTACGGGCAAATTATTTTCTTTAAAATAAAGAAGATAGTAAACGAATATTCCTTCATTCGATATTTTTGATACGGTATGTAAAACTTTTTTTTTAGAATCCAATTATTAATCGAACGGATAACAGAAATTGCATCACATATTTGGTATCACTGAAAAAGTGTCTCAAGTAATAAACATATGACCAGAATTTCTGGTTACGTTTGTGAAGTTCACTGTTTCCTTTACCCTTAAGGTAATGTATATACTAAACAATGAACTTAACTCGATCCGACGAGGTTTTCTACACTAAACTATTTATTACAACACAATTAGACTACATAAATACCGTACTCAATAGCTAGAAGGCAACGGGGAATTATTTATCGCGTGTGTTAATTCCGGTAGTTAAATTACGGAAACTCTACCAGAGTTCAGCCGCGCCACTGCTTGTACATACGCCACATTAACCTTTCTCTCTTCACTGTACCACAAGGTCGCCGGAACGATATTTAACTTCAAAACGCCTTCGGTAAACTTGATAATGTACGACTGCTGTACGGCAAAGCAATCTTCACTCCAATTGTTTTTCGCTCGCCGCTCGGCTCCGTCCGATCTCGCCTCGTAGTGTTTACTCTCACTGTTAAGTGTGTATGCTACCCACGGGGATCCCCGTCTAGCAGAAAAGCGCCTCTCATTTGCAGAAGGCGCTTCTTCTTCAAACGGTGATTTATTTAAACCAGGGGGGTTAATTTTGATTCAATACCTCACACATTGCCGGTGAAACAATTGTCATGAAATCTAATCTATCTTCCCGTCAATGAAGTTTAGTGATAAGCGCGATGCATTCAAATCAATTTAAAGGGGCATAATCTGGATAAAGGCGATCAGCTCTTGAATTGGGTGATTCCAATGATAGACCATCAAGCGGCTCTTTTTTTTTCCCAAAGTTGGGTAATTTCACCAAATTCTGTTTCGATCTGATACCATAATGACCCACTTTGCTCAATGGTGTAATATTACAGATGGATCGATGCCCGTCCTAAGACATTGTCTACGGATATTTGCTTTCCCCTTATTGATTCGTGATATCTTAATACCATTGACTCATTTTTTTTTCACCACTTCGCTTTATTTTCACCGGATAATTTAATGTCGTCGTTTTCCCTAAAACAATATTGTCTACCGCGAATGCTTTCGGGTTCTTTAGAGTGTCTTTTAAGAAATATGCCGATGTTTTTCATTACGTTTACATGTTACAATATAATATTTAGAGCCATAGGGCCTGTTCACATAGGAGTCCGTTACGTTGCGTTAAGGAAAAGATGACGTTGAGACGAAAATAAACCAATCACATGCCTCCAAACGATTAGCAATGAAATTTTTAACGCGTATGATTGGTTTATTTTCGTTTCAACGTCATCTTTTCCTTAACGCAACCCAACGGACTCCTATGTGAACAGGCCCTTACTGTTATCAGGCTCTATTGCTGGTCTTTTTAAATCGGATGGATTTAGAGAGTTATTTTCCTTAATAATTGATTCATGTCATTATCTTTATTTTGCATCCCATGTTGAGGTGGATTTAGATACTTACATATTGAATAGCGGAAAAAAGATAATAAATTCAGTAACCGTAGAAATTTGGAGTAACTCATAATGACCCTCCAGTTGGGTCCAATTCTAACAGTTTTTGTCGACATTGACTTGCTTAATAGCACATACAGCGCCATAGCCGTCGGCTGGATATGTATATTTTCCGTATAGTAACACTGAGATGAAGTCAAAAGATGAATTTCTCATACTTGTAATTCTTATTCAATTACACAGATATACTTCAGTCATTTTCTACCGTGTTTGCTTGAAATTGTGAGAAGTGATCAATATACGTTTGACTAAAACTAAATATAATGAACATATTTTCTCGGTGATAACATTTTTATGATATATAAATATATATATATATATATATATATATATATATATATATATATATATGTATATATAAATAAATTGTTTATATAACAGAGAAAAAGAACTTTATGAATATTTAAGACAAGCTATCGATGATTTTATTTGTTTGTTATTTTATAATGTAGGTGTGTATGAAAATGTGAATAAATATAGCAAATGTGAACATATTTCTTCTTACTATGGTTTTAAGTACACTTCGAAAAAAATTTAAAATCGTAAGTTGATTTACTTCTCTTACAGTGAAACTGCTTTATTCTCCATTTCTCTGTCTCAATTTTAAGATTCCTGTATAATTTACTCACATATTTTTTCTAACGATTACTGCATCTTCCAAAATATCCTGAGACAACTGAAATATCGAAAAGGTTCATAAAATCGACAACCGTTAACTGTACGATGTCATAAAATTTATTTATTTGTGAATAGAAGAATTTGCTTAAACTGTACCCCATCCATTTCAGTAAACGTTTCCGTTGCTAAGGCTTTACGTGTTTATTGCTAATTGGATGTTTGATACAGACTTTTCTAAAGTAAATCCTTCAGGACACATTTAAGATGAATAGTCGGTGACATCTCCGTACATTACGTTTCATACATCGCCTTAGTGATTTGACAAACGAGATCATTTCTTCTTCCATCTCAGCAATCCAAATAATCTTCACCCAAGCATTTAACATATTCGTATTCCGGGAAATTCTGTGTTCATTTTTAGTAGGTTGACCACACACAGTCATTAAATTCGCGAAAGGATATTTCCTGGATAGCAAATTGGATTTTTACAATCAAAGCCGGTTGAGTTCTCCTGTGTGCAAGAGCAACTGAAAAAAAAAATTCACGTAGTTTCTTCTAACGAAACTACCGCGGGTTATTATATATATATATATATATATATACAGTGGAATCTCGATCTATCGTTTTTCAAGGGACCGACTGAACTGAACGATAAATGCGGAAAAACGATAGATGCGGGATCATAACAAAGCAATATGATCGTCGGGACTGCGTGAAATAACGAGAACAATCGATCGAGATTCCACTGTATATATATACATATATATATATATATATATATATATATATATATATATATATATATATATATATATATATATATATATATTTATTTATTTATTTATTTATTTATATATATATATATATATATATATATATGTAAGGCTATTAAATATGGGGGCGATCGCGCGACCTTAAAACGGGATTTTAGTTATTAAAATATAGGATTTAACAATTAAAAAGTCTGGGAGTTCAAATAAGCGGCATCAGGTTTTGCAGTGAAAATAGAATTAATGGGTTCGACTTCATTCGATTACTGAAGAACCACAGATTCTAAAGGGAAATTCCCCTTTTCATTATATAATCTTGGTGCATCTGTGGTTTGAGAGTCGAAGAGAAAGGAAGTGCTTAGTTTAGCAAAAAGGTCATCCGACATGACATCACGCTTAATTAATGAGCGTCACTAAGCGTTGGTTTTAAAGTTGAAACAAAGAAAATCGGCAGAGTCATGGATAACTAGGGAATGGAAAGGACGTGTGCTGAAGGTGCACAGATTTAAATTGGGTGGGGTATTGGGAAATAGTTTGACGGAGCTGAGTAATTATTGGAATTTTAATAAAGATGTTTAGGATGCTCAATTGGAGTGTTTTTATGCCTGTTGTGTTAACATCTTGCTGTTTGATGGATTTATTAATGATGAATAAGTGTCACCACCGGTTCACCGACTGCATCATGATACAAAAGAGGTTCGGATTTATATTAAACAGTATGGGAGTAGAAGTCAAGTCCGACAAATATATATATATATATATATATATATATATATATATATATATATATATATATATATATATATATATATATATATATATATATATATATACAGTTGAACCCCCGTTATTGCGAACCTGGGATATAACGAACTCCCGGATATAACGAACGAAATTTTTGGTCCCGCCGTTTTCCTATTCTGTTTAATGCTAATTTACCCTTTTATAGCGAACCTCCGAAATGTTAAGAATCGGCTATAACAAACCTTTTTTTTCGGTCGACTGATTTTTTTTTTTTAATTTTTTCCGCAGTTGTGAAAACATGACTTCGACTCTGATTTCATATGGAAATGTATGTCAGCTAGTGAAACACGGCGTAAATCAGCGATAAGTCTGTTTATCCAAGGGTAGAAACATCTGCATTCTTTCCCTTTTATGGTGCATATACATTGGTGCAGAGTTCTCTGCATGCAGACCCCCGACTCCTGTCATCACATTAGTCACGGTAACATTAGTCACATTAGTCACGGTAAGCCCCCAAAGTCCCTCGTGTTTCTTGATCTAGTGTCCCCCGCCCCCATTGTCACCATTTGATCCCCGGACCCCGGTGTCTTTGATGCTCTGCATCCGGACCGCGAGGGGAGGCGATCCACGCATATACAGAGTACAGAGTGAACATCAATCACTGGATTCCCCAAGGCACAGCAGAGCAAAGTGCATGAATGCAAACGCAGCATTACGATAGCCACTCTGCAGTTGTAATCCCGCCAGTAATTCGGTAAGCGAAGCGACAGTAAGAGGAGGGAGGGGAGGGGAAAGGTTCATCAAACGCTCGAGGAGAACAAGTAAAAGCATGAACAGGGAACCGAGAACAAGGGGAAAGGTCAGCTCACGGTCGAGCCTGAAGATGCATTTCCACACGCAGGTGGAAGGGAAGTCATTTCATCTAATTCACCTATTTGAGTGTTTATCACAAGTTAAAAATTCGCTTTTAAGAAATCATTAGGTACATCATGTCGAGCAAGCGTAAAGCATTCTGCATCGAAGAAAAAGTAAATATCATAAGAGAAATACAAAATGGAGGTAGCCAAGTTGACATTTGCCGAAAAAAAGATTTATCGAAATCTACAGTTGGAACAATATGGAAAAACAGAGAAAGCATACTTTCTGCTTTCGAGAAAATTTGAACTCACCAAAAAAATTAAGAAAAGCTGACCATCAAGAAGTGGAAGAAGCTTTATTAAAATGGTTCAGCATTCAAAGAAGCCAAAATGTACCAATTTCTGGGGAAATGATTCAGTCAAAAGCTGATGAATTTGCCAGTAAATTTGGAATTCCATTTTCGTGTTCTAATGCAGGGATTCTCAACCTTTCAGGCTCTGTGCCCCCCTTTGAACACTGATGGGAGGTCACGCCTCCCCCACCACCACCATATGTGGTCAATACAAGTAGTACAATCGGAATGTGAATGTACAGTCAGAAGCTGGTTATTAAATGAAAATAAAGAATAGATAATTTCATACACAAAATTTAATATTACTACTCATATCTTAATTTAGAACATATGAAATCAAAGAATTAAATACAGATCAAATATATTTGAGGTAATCAAGGATCTAGGTGAGGTTGGCATGTAATACCAGTCACTTTCACAACATTAATGAGAGGGCTGGCACTGTTTGTTCTTGACAAGTTTTCGAATATTAGGTTGTAACTGTGACAAAGCACACCTCAGGTCGCTTTCAACGTCCAGCTTTGTTCGATATTTTGATTTTATGTATGCTAATGCTGAAAATCCAGATTCACAGAGATATGTGGATGAAAACTGCACTGACAACCTCTCTGGGTAAACCGGAAAATAGCGTAACCAAAAATTTTCAACATCCATGTTTTCGAATTTCGCGTTTGCTTGAGAATCGCATTTTAGGTCGATTGCCTTTTCTTAAATATGATCAGGAAGTATATCCACGTCGATTTTAAAAGGATCTCTTGTCAACTTAAACTCTTAGTTCTCGGAACTAATACCTGGAAAATAGTCTGCAATTTAATTTTGCAATGCCACCAAATGCTCTGATATAAAGTCCTTCAATTCATTTATCTGTTGCAATGGGAGATTTTTTATCCTCTAGGACAGTGGTTCCCAACCTTCGGTACGCGTACCAGTACCGGTACGCGAATGATTTTACAATTTAAAACAAAAATATATTAAAAGTCTGTAGTACGAAAAAAGAAAAGAAATGACTATAATAACTAATAAGCCATACGTTTTAATATTTTAGTTTGGAATTTCTTATCCATTTTTTGTGCTGTAATATTTTATTGGGATTTACCTAATCTCAAAAGATGCCGTCTACACCTGAATGTGTTATCTATGACCGCCCCATAAAAATTTGGCACTCGCCTGCGAATTATAACTGTGTCTGAGTTCTACTAAAAATTGTGTTTTGTGTTTCAAACATCTTTAAATTAATTGCATATTATTAATCAATAGTAATTGTATTATTAATAAATATTAAGAAGCTGTTAAGGTAAGTGTAGTAAACTCAGGAGATTTATTTAAAATGATTTTTTATATATCCTAATTTATTTTGTTCTCCATTGCATTTTATTCCCCATTTCAAAATTTTTGGTCTACCGGTACGTCATCAAATTGTTTACAACGTACAGGTACGGTACTATAAAAAGGTTGGGAACACCTGCTCTAGGAAGTCGTTCAATCTTGGAAAGCATGAAAAGTTTGGCTCTGAACTCTGAAGACGGCGTTGCCAAAGAGTTATCTTTTCTGTGAAACCCAATCAACTGCATCATAAGTCTTCAGAATGTTTTTCTGACATTGTAGCTACGACAATTATTGTGTTCGTGTTCGTATGTCAAAAATACGTTACGGTTACATTGTAACCGCAAAATTGAGTACAGTAAATTACAGTTAGTTTTACTTATTTTTTTTTTAACTCGCGCCTCCCTTGAAATTCTTCTACGCCTCCCCAGGGGGGCGTGCCCCCCAGGTTGAGAACCGTTGTTCTAATGGATGGTTAGACAGATTCAAGAAGCGGAACAACATATCTTCCGGAAAAATTGTCGGAGAATCGGGAGATGTTTCAACATCCAACATCGATACGTTGAAAGAAAATATTTGGAATGACATCTCTAGTGAATATGACGAGAATGACATATTTAATGCTGATGAAGCTGCACTGTTTTACAAGATGACACCAAACCAGACATTAAAATTTAATGGAGAGAAATGTAATGGCGGAAAATTGTCGAAAGACAGAATCACATTTCTTGTGTGTGCCAATATGAATGGAACTGAACGTCGTAAGCTTCTAGTAATTAGAAAATCTAAACACCCCACTTGCTTCAAAAATATGAAACGGCTTCCTGTTTCTTATGAAGCCAACCGTAAGGCGTGGATGACTAAGGAACTGTTTGAAAAAGAACTTCGAAAGTGGGATCGTGAAATTTCAGCTAAAAAACGGAAAATTCTACTTCTGCTTGACAATTGTAGTGCACACAAAAACTATAAACAGTTACAATCGATTAGAATTGTACTCTTTCCCCCGAATGCAACTTCTGTAGTACAGCCTATGGACCAGGGTGTCATCAAAAGCCTTAAATGTCATTACAGGAAGCAGCTCATTTTACGAATTTTAGAAGGATATGATAAAAATGTAAAATGTGACGTTTCTCTTCTTGATGCACTTATAATGCTCGAAAAATCTTGGCGGCTTGTTACAGATTCTACAATTACAAAATGTTTTCGACATGCTGGCCTAGCAAAGAATGTTGAAGAAGAAGATGATGAAGATTTACCTATCGCGATGTGGATAGAAAAACTCAATATTTCCTCATTCTCGTATTGTGACATGCAATTTTTCGAAACATTTGATGATGAAATCATTACATGTGAAAATCCGACTGATGAAGATATTGTGGAAGAAATTAAAATGAATCATTCTGAAATCGAAGATTCTGCATCTGATGCTGATGAAGAGGAGCACATAAATTATGAAATTCCCACCATCTTAGATGCTACAGCAGCAATGCGTGTAATTAATAAGTTTTTTTTCCACACAAACAGTGGAAGAAAGAGTGTTGCAGTCATTTGACGTACTGGACAAAGAAATTCATATAATGTTTTTGAAATCGGTATCACGTCAGCAGAAGATTACCGATTATTTCTGTAACAAAACAGTGAGCAAGAATTAAAGGTAAAATGAATTTATATCCATTTGTCTTTCATTTTTAATTCGTTTAATTAGTATTGTATCAGTTTAATGTTATCGATTTTAGTCAATTTAATTCATTAATGGTCATTTTTAATAGATTTTATCGTTTTTAATACATCATTATTGAATACACATAGCAACTAATGAGTTATACATTTTGTGAATATTTTTCTTAACGGTTCGGATATAGCGAACCACCGGATATAGCGAACCAAACCTTTGGTCCCTTGAAGTTCGTTATAACGGGGTTCGACTGTATATATATATATGTACGTATGTGTATATATATATATATATATATATGTATACATATGTATGTATATTTGTGTGTCAAATATGTATGTCAAAATTTTGACTCATTTTAGTACTTTTCTGTTGTCCAATCTATACAGTTTGGGTTTGGCTTACTGTCAAAATTTTAACTCGCGAGGACGGACGGACGCTTTAGCGTCTGAAATTTTCCTTTCCGAAGGACCGTTATGGAGGAACGTAATCGTACGTTAATAGTCTGTGTAGAGAATTCGAAATAGGAGGACAGAAAATCTCGGGGAATGCAAAAGGTCTTGCGATAGGATTCTCTTGGGGCCGAAACTTGTGTAGACAGTTTGTTACGATAATCTGATTTTCTACAAAATTTTATGGAGATTTCACAAGTTTCTCCCGATGCGAATTATTTAACAACTTGCTAGAAACAGTCCGGAGGCAGTCAAATTTTTCGAGAGTATGGCGCACTTAGTATATTGTGTCAATAGTTGATTAAAGAATTTTTGTAAACATTCTAGCAGAAGCTTCTGATTCGTAATCGATCACTTTTACCACCTAAATGGACTTTTAAGCAGTTTTTACGTTTGTCTTACGAATACGTCCGAATTTTTGGTAAAATATACATTTCTGATCATCGTGGAGCAGAGACACCACCAAGCATATGTGATCATATGCATCGCCTTTGAGATTTCAAAAATTGAAACAAGAAATAAAGACAAGGTTTAGTGATAGTGGTAAAAATTATCCATTCACAAGTCAAATCGGTTTAGACACTTTTTGAATTTTTTGAAATTTTAGTGTCAATGCATTTGTTCGACTCCTAACTTTTTACATTCCTAATAAATTTCCGAAATAATAAAGATGAACACCACTCAAGGACAAAGCTTGTTTTGGCCATCGATTCATAAGTCACTTTTTTCAGAAGTCAATTAAGTCCATACTCTAATGTAGATTGTTGCAATAATGCCTTTAAAACAGAGACGCAAGTACTTGATCATAACGGTCAATCATTTAGTATTGTTTCATCCCAAAGAGTAAAATAAACGAGTCAGTGATAGTCTAACTGCTTTAAAAGTAAGTACTTGTGAATTATGATATAATTATTTCATTTTTTTCCTGTAGTAAAGAAAAATAATTTGAAGTCTTAATTGGATGTTATCGTTTTTTTTTCTCTTGCCAAATCGATTAAGTCCCTTAGTCACGTAAAAGTGATAATAATAATAACGACGACTCCAAAGGTATTCTACCTTACGTGTCATTAGATGATAGCTCCATCTGCAATAATACATGCTACAATGTTTATTTGAATTTATGTTTTCAAAGGAAGTTTAAAAAACAATGTATATTATTTTATCATTTTTCTCCACTTTTTTTTTTAAACGTAGGATTTCGTTCCTCGATAACGGTCGTGCGGAAAGGAAAATTTCAGACGCTAAAACTGTCCGTCCGCCCGTCCTCGCGAGTTATAATTTTGGCAGCGTGCCAAACCCAGTCTATTGCTTGGACAAGTTGAACAGAAAAGTACCAAGATGTGTCAAAATTTTGGCCTACATATATGTATATACATACATACGTACGTACGTACACACACACACACACACATATATATATATATATATATATATATATATATATATATATATATATATATATATACAGAAGAGGTATGCAACGATAAGTAATCCTACGTTAATAACCCGCAGTAGTTTCATTAGAGGAGACTACCTGAAATTTTTTTTTATGGACTGAACCGATCTGGAAAGTTTATGGCTCAAATAACGGTATGTGGCCACAGTTTATAGATGAGAGGACATTCCGTCATGGCTCTTCATATCTTTTCAATAGTGTAGTTTTATTTCTTTTATGGATAAGCATAGTAAATTTTATATTTTCAGAATTTATGAAAGTCTAGGTAGAATATTTGATTCATGTGGAGTCAGTTATTTTATTAATATAATTTTAAATCTCAGTGGACTGTACGAGAAACCATTAATAAAAAATATTTAATGTTCTTGTTTAAGTGCAACTAATCAATCTTCTTACTTGTTTTAATAAAGGTAATACTGGAATGGCTTACATTTAACATCATCTGAATAATACTTGAATAATAAGTCAACACTAAAAAATTTAGCTCCATGCACGTATCTATAAAATGCATTTAATAATTGACTTCATTTTAACACAAAACTGTTGAATCCATGACATACTGAATAACCCTTCGTAATTAGGTTTTACAAAATGAATAATTGACTTTAAAATGTGAACAGATTGAACAATAATTATCCGCACAGAATCTTTAACAAAAAAGAATAAACGGAATCGCATCCAACATAGCGATTTTTGAATTCTTATATGCATTGCTTAGAATAGAATATACACCACAACAGAATAATCATTTCTTAGCCATTTTTTTGCCATTACTTAGAATCGAATGTGCAACAACAGACAGAATAAAAAAAAGTTACATAGTGATGCCATCTATTGACCAGAAACTTAATTAAAAAACAAATTACAAACAATATGATGATTAAAATGAAACAATTATTATAATGAATTATTTAAAAATTAAAATAAAAATAGTAAGCATTTTATGAAGACTGAACAATTCATTTCCTTAGTCGGCATTTTAAAACATCAGTATAAAAACTCTCGTAACCTGATCATGATTAGAATGCGATAAAAGGGCCACAGAAAGAGCAGTTTCTTTTCTCTAGATCCCTTTGATAGACTTCTTCATATCGCCGTTACGTTAAGTGCTACAGATTTGTTGGCTTAGACAAACACCAACTTTAGAAGGTTGCTCGCGATAATTTATACCTGGGTTTAAAAGTAAACACCTTTTGTTGCATGGTAACTTTAAGCAACAAGCCTTTCAGAGATAAAAATCAGCTATTGCGTCTAATGAACGGTATAAGTTTATCTGCGTTTGTGTAAATGCTTGTGAGATGAATTCGCACAGTCTAAATGAAATAGGGGAAATTTCTGTGTAAGAACCAGTTCCTTTTACATAAAATTACCTACTTTCAAAGAACAAATCGCATTCTTACATATCAGTAATAATTCAAAAAGATATCGATTGTAGTATCTTTACAAATGTCTTCGATTCGCTGTAAATAAAAGAATTTTTTGTAGAAATCTCTCTTCTATCATTTCTTTCATAAAAGTATTTCTTTTGTGCCTAATATCTCACAGTTCCTAATAGTTCTCATACATTATCAATTCAGCAATCTCATTATTGAAAACTATTCATAGTTCAGTTAGAAATAGCGCTGTCTGCATGTCTTTCTACTAATGTATTTCCAATATTTTCCAATATTTTTGGAAGTTATTTTGAAATTAAAAAATGCATTCGAATGTATTTTCGCTGTTTTTCAAAGGTAATTTTCTTCCTCGAAAAGTATTCCTTTTGTTACAATTTTTTCAGTCTTTCAATCCATTTTTGATTGATTTACTTGATTTGTTCTAGGAGCAACCTCTTTTCGACCCTTACTTTTATTAGAATCTCAAAGTAATTCTGACAGTTAATTCGGACATTAAAAAACTAATTGCTAAGTATTTTAAATTCAATGATTTCCAGCAGAATTTTTTTAGTGTATTTGACATTTTGAGAAACTCACGGCAACTAAAGAATTTTTCCCTTTTTTGGGACAATAATGAAATTTTATCAAATTTATAGACAACCATAATAAAACAGAATTTTTTTTTAAGAAGGAAGATGCGTTCATTGACAACTCATGCAGAAACGGGTAAAAAAATTATTACTTCGTTGTTTCTTTATTTACAGTGATTTAAACCAGCGTATATGAAATAAGTGCCTCTTTTTGTTAAAAAGAAAAATACTTTCATTGTCAACTCACGCAGAAACAAGGTAAAAAAATTATTATTGCTTAGTTCCTTTATTTACAGTGATTGAAACCTGCATAAATGAAATAAGTACCCTTTTATGTCTTCAATAAAAGTCTCTATCGTTTTTAACTCCTGCAGAAACAAGTTTAAATTTTTTAAATTTCTACTTAGTTTTCCTAATTACAGGGATTTAAACCAGTATTAAAGGAAATAAGTACCCTTTTTTGTTAAAAAGAAAGATACTCTCCTTGGCAAATCATGCAGAAACAACTAATAAAATTATTCTTACGTAGTTTCTTTATTTATAGTAATTTAAAACCAGTATAAATGAAATAAGTATCCCTTTATGTTTTCAATGAAAATCTCTTTCTCTTTTTTAACTCACGCAGAAACAAGTATAAAATTTTTCATTTCTACGTAGTTTCTCTAATTACAGATTTAAACCAGTATCAATGAAATAAGTACCCGTTTGCTATTAAAAAGAAAGATACTTTCATTGACAACTCATGCAGGAGCAAAAAAAAAAAGAAGTTTATTTCTAAGTAGTTTCTTTATTTACAGTGATTTAAAACCAGTATAAATGAAATAAGTACCCCTTGATGTCTTCAACGAGAGTAAATAAAGAACTGTAAATAAAGACTCTAAATAAATAAAGTATAGTTCTCTTTTTTAAGTCACACACAAACAAGTTTAATTTTTTTTTATTTCTACGTAGTTTCTCTAATTACAACGATTTAAATCAGTGTCAATGAAATGAGTACCCGTTTTTGTTAAAAAAGAAAGATACTTTCATTGACAACTCATGCAGAAACAAATAAAAAAGTTTATTCCTACGTAGTTTCTTTATTTACAGTGATTTAAACCAGTGTATATGAAATAAGTACCATCTTTTGTTAAAAAAAAGAAAAATATATTGACAACTCACGCAGGAACAAGTTTTAAAAAAATGGCTTCAACGTGGTCGTCTGTGTAAGATAAAGTCCATAGCGTTATGCTCTAACCATCACTTCTCTCCTCTGATTCATTAATTCTTCAGCCTTGTTTACCTCAGCGATCAACGTCTCCTATTTTTCCTTAAAACAGTTTCGTATTGATGGAAAGATGAAAGCCTCTTTACGGTAAAGTAATGAGAACACAAACTGCAGCTGTGCAAACATTGATTTGCACTCTCTAGGAGCAGAGTCGGCTTGCTTTACGACGCTGAAAAATTAAACTTCAAACGTTTCTTCATGCCGAGTAAACAAGGTCGATAGATATTGTAAAATCTCCCAGAAATAAAGTATCTCGACGTGTCAGTCGAAAGTTAATGCATGGCAGAGAGTTTGGTAAGTGCCTATTTAAGACGGAAAAGTGAGAAATTTCTGAATGTGTGTCGTGGTTTTGTTTTGCTGGAAAGAGAGTTTGATAGAAGAGTAAAGAAACATAAATAAATGAAATTTGAGATTGGTTTTTTATGGGGGTGGGTGGGGCGGGGTGGGGGTTATTTAGTTGAATACTAATAATCTGCGTTTATTTGTCTGTACGTATATTCGGCAAAAATAGGACACAGTTGTGCCACGTTTTGCAAAATTACCGTACACGGGATAAGAAGAAAAATGAGTTAAATATGACCTGGGTAGCGTCATCTTAATTACAATTATCTTCGAGTTATTTTCAATAGTATATATAACTAAAGATAAAAAAACACTAGTGCTTCAAGTGATAATTATCAGGTATGTAAAATAATGAGAAGTGAAAGGAACTAGTTATTAGATTTTGCATCCGTTGTTGCTGAAATTCCTGAAATATATACATTTTTAAACTAAATCAATAAAGGCTATTTTGATTGCCTTTTAAAGCCTTTCAAAGAATTAAAGAGAACGAAAAAAAGGCTTTAAACCCCTGCTTGATTTAAACCATCGAACAGAACTGAGCATACTGCATGGCATAAATAACTGTCGTTATAAAATATCCATAGAACTACAGTTTCATACCTACCTCAAAGATAACGGGGATGAGAG
The DNA here is from genome assembly GCA_907164885.2 of Dolomedes plantarius. Taxonomy (NCBI): domain Eukaryota; kingdom Metazoa; phylum Arthropoda; class Arachnida; order Araneae; family Dolomedidae; genus Dolomedes; species Dolomedes plantarius. The sequence continues at coordinate 29,754,868 of OU015495.1, read as the reverse complement.
ACGAAACTAAAAACTCTTGAATGGTTTTCCGATAAGACGAAATTTACAAATCTGTGTTTTGCAAATTTAAAGCACGAAATTATGATCGATGGTGGTTTAGATAGTGATTTTGGATAATGTATTTTACTGCTCACCCAAAACTACCTAAACAAAGGCGAATTTTTTCCCCGATAAATATGTGAGAGATACGCATGCATCAAATTCGAGCACATATCTGAGTTTTTGATTAGTTTAGCGATAGGCTAGTGTCCATGACAGTGATTCGGATTCGGAACTCTATAGATTAGTGATTATCGTGATTATTCTTTAATTTTTAACATGATGTAAGAATTAAAATGTGATAGAAAGCAATAAAGATTATTTTGCCTGGCTCACACAGAGAATCACACGTTTTCTGCTAACTGGTCAAATCAAAGAAAAATACCTCATTTAAAAAAATTTCAGTTAGTCTCTTTTAACAAAACTACTGCGGGTTGTTAACGTAGGAATACTTATCATTGCTTACCTCTTTTATATATGTACTATCTGAAAACCCGCGCTTCGCTACGGAAAACATTCAAATTAAATACAACGGTCAATGTATGCAATTAATGCCAAAAAATATATATATTTATAATAAATGCGACGATCAATGAATGCAATTGATGTAAAATATATATATATATATATATATATATATATATATATTTATTTATTAAAAAAAAACGTAAGGGATATTTTTTTTTTTTTTTTAATAATATCCAATCGTCTGCTGCATTAGAAAGAAAAAAAAAATTGTTTTTGTCTATTTAGTTGTTATGCACGTGACGATAAATTTATTTAAAGAACCAGAAAAAGAAATCACGTGACCAGCATTTAATAAATTAAATTCTAAAAATTAATCTTTAAAAATTCACCAAAAATCAGAAAATCAAGGTAAAGGTTCGTAAAAGATTTCATTTTAAAGGAATTTTTATGATCTTTCTCTTGATATAAATTTTATAACCCTCAAATTATTATTTTAAATGCAAACTTAAAAAAAGTTACAAAAACAGCTTAAAAATTTAATTTAAAAAAACCTAAGAATTTTTCAAAAATCTTTCTTAGTGCATCCCTACACCATAAGAAGAATCGCCATGCAAAATTTCAGCCCTTTAGATCCAGCAGTTTCGTCTGTGCGTTGTATGTCAGTCAGTGAGTCAGTTACGGAACTGTTTTATATATATAGATATGTATGTGTTATGTATATATGTACCTATATATATGTACGTATGTATATATATATACATATATGTATGTCAAAATTTTGACGTATCTTGGTAATTTTCTGTTTGTTTACTGCTTGTCCAAGCGATAGACTGGGTTTGGAGCGCTGCCAAAATTATAACTCGCGAAGACGGATGGACTGACTGTTTAAGCGTCTGAAATTTTCCTTTCCGCAGGATCGTTATGGAGGAACGTAATCCTACGTTAAAAAAATTGAAATGCCATAAAAAATTAAAAGAAAGTAAACCGCAGCGAGTAACCTCTCCGATGAAAGCCCACACACAAAATAAGCACTTGCAAGACATGTTTTTCATGAAGGAAATGTTCACAAACATATCGATACCGATATTCACATGGGTACTTATGAATATCGGTAAACATATCGATATCGATAAACATATCGATACAGATGAATAGGGTCAATGAATGTCTACAGCTGCAGCATGAACTCCTATAGATGAGGCCTGAGGAAGCCTAGTCGTAACATGATGGGCTTTGGCCGATTGAGTGCTCGGTTCGAATCCCAGCGTGGCTACTCAGTACCTTCCTGTCTGGGCCGGATATGAGCATGTCAAACCTGCAGACCCGAAGGTTCAATGAGGTCAGAGAAGTTGGCAGGAGGTACGAGCCCAACAGATGTCGCCTCTGGGGGTTGCTCGGTATCCAATGGGGTGTTAGCCTTTTCACTGTAGGGATGGATTCGATCCCCTAAGGCCTTAGTGGGCCCTGTCTTGAGCATTGGAAATTGGAATTCCTACAGGTGAGAAAAGGATGGTTCAGAATGTCATGCTTTAATGTAATTTTGGCTTTTGTGAGGAATTATTAAAAAGTGCTACAGCCATGGAGGGTGAAATAGGGAAGAGGAGGGATTTATCATTTCTTTATCTGGATAAAAACTAAAATAGACCCCCCCCAAAAAAATAAGTAAATAGTAAAATTTTGATGCGACGAAGCATAGTATGATGCGATAAATTTACGTCCTGCTAATTTAGAAGTTAACATACCTTAATGAGTGACTAACGGGCTAATAATTATAGGAAAAATCAGTAAGGAATGGCAACATTATAATAGTTGACATAGTAGGGTGTTTTTATTAAAAAATAAAGAATGTGTAAAAAAACGTACGTTGAAATCTAAATTGGTATAAAATAGATTATGGACTGGTATGTTTGATTTTTTTAAAATTTTATTTAAACATCAAATTGAAAACCTGAATTTCATGGTCTTGGCCAAAAAATCATTATAAGGTTCCCATTGAAGCATGAGGATGGATATAATCTGAAATATTATATTTCATAGACCAGATTTCTTTATAAATTACGGTGATTCAATTTTAAGGATATATTGCTTTTTAATCAAACTTGCTTGCTTTTAGAAATAGTTTAAGTCTTACGAAATCTCTTGGGCCCTACTAAAAATGTTTGTCTTTAATTAAAATTTAAATATTAAAATGATTGAAACAACGACCACAAGGGAAACACAAAGAAATGTCCAGAAAGTAACTTTAAAAGTACATTAGATTTTCTCAACTATTTCACTAAAATATTAATTGAAAGAAGAGCAAGGAACGCGATAGATGTTATTACCGGTTTGCGGTTGTCGACGTTATTGGTGTGAAACAACAGGAAATTTCTCCGCCAAAATATCACCCTCTTTGCAAAGTGACTTCGTTATTTTTCAGAAACAGAAGTAAAAAGTTATTCAATAGTTTCTGATAAAATATAATTTTTTTTTGTGCTTGGCAAATGCGAAAGCTGAAATTATGATTGATGGGGATTTAGATGTTATCCTAAGAAAATACCAAGCAGAGTGGGTGAATTTCAATATGTATTCAGATGGGAGAAATTTTTGCTTTATATTTTGCTATGGGGTTTGAATCAGCAGTACAAACATTATTACATTATAGCACAGGGACAATATGTATTTTTCCAATATCCACCGCCTAAAATGTCTCAGTTTTACAACAAGAGTAAATTGATGCATTTTCAAAATCAGTTTTCTAGATTTAATATTTGTAACTGAATTAATCAATGCCTGAGTTTAAACTCATACGCTACTATATTGATCAAATTCGACAACAGTGACTACATAATTATGACTTTAAAGCTCTTTATTTTTGAAAATTGAAGAATACCTATATTAACAATGATATATAGGGTAGCTAAAGACCGAATTTCGAGTAGTCGCTTTGTTTCCTGCCTATTAGTAATTTATTGCACGGGAAATCAAGCCTCCGGAATTCTTAAAAAGCTAAATTTTACAAAAATTTTCCGCAGCAGCAATACTTTGTTTCTGTTTACATGTATGATGGCGACTGAGAAATATATTATTTTCTGCTTACTATTTGATTTTAAAAATACAGTGGTGCCTCGACTTACGAGTTTAATTCGTTCCAGGACGGAGCTCGTAACTCGAAATTCTCGTATCTCGAATCAATTTTCCCCTTTCAAATGAATTAAAATGTCATTAATTCGTTTCAAGCTCCCCCAAAACTTCGCAATTTTTGATACATTACATGAAGGACATTATTTTTTTGTTACATTTACCTTGCATATCAGACTTGAAGATGCTGATGGAAGAGGAGGAGAAAGGCCGAACTGAATAATTAAATCTTATTCGTTGATTTTTGACCAAGGTCTTCCTATTCCATAGACCCATAGTAGTCTTAGAATAATATTATATAATTTTTTAATAATTGTGCATAAAGATTGTAAATATTATATGCTTCTCGTGTTCTCATTTGATGAGCACGTATCATGGAGTTCGCTGCTCAAACTAGCGGAATAGGGGGGGGGGTATCTGAAGCTTGCTCGAAATTCGAATTATAGCTCGTAACTCGAAGCATTAAATCTGCCGAGAGAATGCTTGTATCTTGAAAATCTCGTAAGTCGAGACACTCGTAAGTCGAGGTACCACTGTAATTTCGAATGATCAACATCCGCAAAATAAGAGTATAAATCCCTATTACGTCACAACGAATACACTGAGCAGCACAGAAACTCTTAAGCTATAGATAATTTACTTGCAAATACACGTAGGTTATTGTTTCTGAATTTAACAAAGATCGTGTTAGAGCTATTCCTGCAAATTAAACGAATCAATGACTCCAAGCATTTCAGACTCTTCCGAGTCAGACGTCGTAACGAGTGGGACACTACAATTTTATAACAGTGTGCATTACGGTTCCTATCTCTGACCTTCTTGGTATGCTACAGTCCTTTAACCCTTCAGCGGTCGCGCCCGTGTCATGCAACATTAGTGCCAAAGTGCAACATTTTCGTAATTTTGAATGGTTAGTTTTTACATGTAAGGTTTGGATGTTCTAAGCAGTTTCTATTTATAGCTACACCCTTTCTAATGCAGATCTGATTTTCTGAGCCTCGTATTCCTTTCATTGTTAGTCGCGATTTAACCGTGGTAAACCAGCGATTATACTGGATTGCAATACGACACAAGTATGAGTTCATGTAGTAGATCAAATGTGCAGCTATTACACGGTATCCCGCATATCACGAAGATGCACTATCTCATTGTTTTTTAGGATTTTGGACAAAATAGGAATCGATTCGCACGTTGTCCTTAGATGCATTTAACCAGACAGTTTTGAAATAAGGTGATTGTATCTGCATTCTTTGGCCTTTCATTATAAATATATCTCAATATTATCAACATGTTATATCTTGTCATAAAACGCAGAATTATTATTTTCAATTTGAAAAAAAAAGTTTATTACAAAAGGAATAATCAAGATTGAAAGAGACGTTGCAGTTTGAGCAACGCGCGCCTGCTGGTGTTCCAACAATTGGCGTTCCCGCTGAAGTGTTAATATTAAAAATCCGAAACAGATAACATACGCAGGATTTACTATCCGGTAATGCTACAAATCCGGAACACATAGTATATACAATATGTATCGTTCAGTAATGTTATAAAATAGGAAAACAGGGTTTCTACAGGATTCATCGTTTGAGTGTTGCGTACAACCAGGAACTCGCTTATCTTTCGCACACGAATTCACTTCCCTTCATTACTTCAAGAGCGTCATCAAGGGACGGAGAAGTAAACAAATGGATGAAATGAAACGTATGGAGACAAAGGATTTTCATCATCTTTTTTTTTAAATTTTCAATATTTTACTCAATACAAAGTGAGAATAATTAATATTGTTTTTACCACATTGGAAGAATTTAGAATGCACAACTAAGCATTATGTGGAAGAATAAGACCTGTTTCTCAAAAAAATACTTCAAAATTGCTGGAAAATTTTCAAAATGCTGCATGTGCCTTAATTTTGTTTCCTGATTTCTTCCAAATTTCTCCCGATTGTTAATTAAAGTGTTTGTCACAAAATTGTGCATGATTCTTTGAAACCCCAAGTATTTTGTGAAATTTATAGACCATGAAATAAAGTAGAAACATTCAAAAAAAATTGCAGGTTGATTTTTAAAAAATATTACTTTTCGAGTTTATAAAAATTAATTCAGTACCCTATTATATATATACAGTGGAATCTCGATCTATCGTTTTTCAAGGGACCGATTGAAATGAACGATAAATGCGGGAAAACGATAGATGCGGAAACATAACAAAGCAATATTATCGTTGGGACTGGATAAAATGAACGGGGCATACGGAAAAACGATGGATCCAAAAACGATCGATCGAGATTCCACTGTATATATATATATATATATATATATATATATATATATATATATATATATATATATATATATATATATATATGAACGTTTGCAACCGCGCTGAGCAAACGAGGCGACGACAGAGCCATCCCGCGGAGAGAAGGGTTACGGATGAGTTGTTCCCCGGACACCGACTGAGACGGCCGGTAAATGGTGATTGGGTGAGACGGCCCTTGAACTGAGTCCACGTTTTGATAGTGACTGTCATCACGACCTCATGTTCACATAAATATTAATTCATCTTGTATATGGCTCTTCTTTTTTTGTACATCAATATATAATCTTAAAATTTACATAGTATTGTGAATTTATTGATTACTCATTCATGTCTTACCACACACACACAGACACACACGCACACAAATATATATATATATGTGTGTGTGTGGTAACCTATATGAAAAAAATTAAGGTTTTTAAATAATATGGAATACGCATGGAGCATTTTGGAAATTGATAGGATTTTTAATTTTTTAAAAAAATAAAATTAATCAATAACTGTGATTTCTAAGAGTCTGTAGTGTAGCAAAAAAAGAATATTAATTATTCTCGTTATGTACACTGCTCCAAACAATTAGGAGAGCACATGGTTTTAACGAAATTACGCAAATACTTACACCGATAAGTAACATAAAATAAATTATCCATAATTTAAAGCCTACCAGGAAACAGAAGAAGAAAACGTCATATGCAAATCAAAGTTCATGACGTCAAAAACCAGAAAAAGAACATAAGGGCGGAAATCGGGATGTTGCAGAAACGTCTGTTTCACTGCCTTAACTGTGAAATTCGATTGCTCAATTATTCTTTTTGAGAAAAGGTGACTTGAAAATGTCTCAACAACGTGATTTACCGGAATGTCGTGGCTGTCTCGCACGGTTTTCTTAACTTCTTTGCTTGCTCCCGTAATTTTTTTGAGCAGTGTACATTTTCACAATTTGAAAAAGCGGGAAAAAATCAACTGTCTTAAAAGATTTCTACAATTTTCCGATTTTAACTGAACTTCTATTAACGTTTTAATTTATTTCAAGATAGTTTAGGGGAAGGCACGTGCCTCCCCCATGCTACGCCTATGGTTGTACGTCCCTTGTCCCTTTAAGGAATAAAGACACCTCATGCATATTTAAAGCGAACATGTTATGTAGAACGAAATATCATGTGCAGCTCGTAACTGGACCTAACAGAAGGGCGAAGGGGGTCTTAGCAGCGAGGCTTCCAAAGTTCTCGAAGTTTCCTGAAATAACAAAAAAAAAGTTTACGTTAAAATATATCTTACTTCAACAGTAGACAGTGTTGAATAGCGTCATCAAAATATGCTTAATTTTTGAATAGTGCTCACGAAATTGGTAAATCGGCAGAAAGTCTCATGTGCTGCAACCGTGAAAGATCCATGTTAATGTTTCACTTCGAGCCATCTCAAAAACAATTCTGGTCATTAATAATGAGTTTAATTAAATCCATCGCTCATAGACTGGCGTATACAAGGAGAGATTCGGAGCAAGAAGAATTATATATTCTTTTTCGTTTCGAGTTAAAAATTAAGCTAAATAATTTATGCAGGTATTCTCAAATATGATATCATGACTGAGATGAGAGAGGTAAAAAAACATTTGGTTCTGTTACGCGAAATGAACATATTACCCGAGGACCGTAAAATCAGTCTTGCATGCACAACATAATTATACTAGCAACATTTTTTCAAACATTTAGAGAATCCGTGATAGTTTTGGATTCATTTTTACAGAGTAAAATAACTGCGTTTAATTTTAAAAAATGTTCGACTGTTTTTCTAATGATTCGAAACATTAATTAACACTCGCTCAGGCGCTTATTGGTATTTCGAGACAATGTTTTTTGGGTTCTGTGCTTATCTCTTATCGGCGTTGTATAGACGGTTTGAATCAGTCCGTGAACTAGGAGAATTATTTGCAGTTCTTTCGACGTATGAACTAATGAGAAATAACCAGTAAAACTGCTAAAGAAATATTATAATGCATATTAATATAACTATAACAATATTCCTCAAAATGGGCTCTGAAGTAATCTATATATATAAAACAGTTCCGTAACTGACTGACATACAACACACAGACCAAACCGCTGGACCTAAAGGGCTGGAATTTTGCATGGCGATTCTTCTTATAGTGTAGGGGTGCACTAAGAAAGAGTTTTGAAAAATTCTTCTTAGATATTTTTAAATTAAAGTTTTAAGCTGTTGTAGTAACTTTTTTAAAATTTACATTTAAAATAATGATTTGAGGGTTATAAAATTTATATCACGAGAAAGACCAGAAAATTTCCTTTAAAATGAAATCTTTTTCGAATCTTTACCTCTATTTTCCGACTTTTGGTGAATTTTTAAATATTAATTTTTAGAATTTAATTTATTAAATGTTGATCACGTGATTTCTTTTTCTGGTACTTTAAATAAATTTATCGTCACGTGCATAACAACTAAATAGACAAAAAAATATTTTTTTTCTTGCTAATGCGGCAGAGGATTGGACATTATCCAAAGAAATACTAAAATACAATAAAAGATATCATGTTCCTCAAACTGTACTATATTAACCGTACTATATTGTTTAGTATATCCTATTACATTTAATTTGAATATTTTCTTCTACATTATTTTGTGTATAAAAATATACTTTACGATTTTTTAAAAAATATATTTTTATATTTTTTTGCATCAATTGTATACATTGATCGTCGTATTTATTATTATTTTATATATATATATATATATATATTTGGTATTAATTGCATACATTGACCATTGTATTTAATTTGAATGTATTCCGTAGCGAAGGGCGGGTTTTCAGCTTGTTTTTCTATAAAACAAAAGCATTCCATTTTTTCAACCAAATGTAAACAATCGTGCATCACAACGGTATGTAATTAATTTAATGCAAAGTCGCCCATGTTTGTTTATTCTTCTCTTAAAATCTGACCAGCTAACGTTTTTGTGGCAGCGGTAGGATATTTTCACATCTAAAATATTATCACGGAGTTCAATAGCTTTAACATCTGTGAAAGCGTCTTGGCGTTATTACTAGGCGGACGATGGGCTATTGGCTAGGACGCTGTGCACAGGTCGCCCACAGTGAGACTGTGGGTTCAAGACCCATTCTTGGCACGGGCCTTTGTAGCCGTTCGGAATAGACTTCGGAAGCAGTAGGTCCCGGTCTAAAGAGCCCTAGTGTAGCAAAAATTACATCTTAGAGCTCCAAACCAAAACTTGGAGCTTCTACTATTCTATTTGATACAACAAGGAAAATTGACTGCTGAAAAATCGGAAAAACATATTCGCAGAGAAAAAGTTTTACGAATGATTCATAACACAGATCAGCAACTAAAATGCTGTTTTGCAACTAAAATGCTAAACGGTGTGTTGAGGACCCTCGAAATTGGTTCAAGGGTAAGAAAAAAGCTTTCCGTTAATGGGATTCCTATCGTATGGCGAGAGCAAAAGAACCATAGTGAAGACTGTTACTTTTGTTCATGCGATGTGAAAGGGTAAAATTCCAAATGGAAGCATTCGATTTTATACTGCAATCTCCTCTCATCAATTTGTTCCATCCCCTACGACAAAGATATACCAGTACCCAAGCCCACTGTTACCTTGGAAGAGATACCTAGTTCCGATGAAGGTGAAGTTATACCTGAACCAAATGACGAATCAAGTTCTGACTTTGAAGATGATACAAGACCAAATTTTTTCCCAGGAGGCGATGAATGATTTGGTAAGACTTGAATCTTCTCAAAGATGCTGCTGAGTTACTCAGTTCAAGGCCCAAAATCAGGAATTTGCTGTTGCCAGGAGTGTGTTTTTCATGGTTCAGACATCGTGAAAAGGAGTTCGTTCCTTACTTTGCGCAGGAAGACAAGTTGGTTTATTGCATCGATGTCGAAGGTTTGATGGGTCAATTCAAAATCCAATATGATTCAACGCAAGGACATCTTTTCACAGATTCTTCAAAAAGAAGTCTCAAAGCAGTTTCGCTCCACAACGGCGGTTTTCACGCTTCCATCCATGTAGACCATTCCGTACACTTGAAGGAAACCTACGATAACTTGGAATTGGTTCTTCGTAAACATAAATATGAAGACCATGGTTGGCAAGTGTGTGGGGAATTAAAGGTCTTGTGTATGCTGCTCGGGCAACAAGCTGGATATATCAAATATCCTTTTTGAATGTGTCTATGAACAGTCGAGACTGAAAAAAGCATTGGGCCAAGAAGAGTTGACAGCCGAGGGTGCTCCCAGTCGGTCAAAATAATGTCCTCTGAGAAACTTTGGTACCTCCATATAAAGTTCTTCTACCACCTCTCCTTATAAAATTGGGGTTGATGAAGTAATTCGTAAAATGACTTCGAAGAGATGGAGAATTCTTCAAATATTTGGTCACCAAGTTTCCAGGTCTCTTGGAGGCAAAATTGAAGGAAGGTGTGTTCGTTGGACCAGACATTAGAAGGCTTATAGCTGATCAAGAGTTTGTGAATACCATGATGGATTCTCAAAAAGAAGGGTGAATTGTATTTAAAGAGGTCATAGAGAAATTTTTAGGCAATAAGAAAGATCCTGACTACAAAAAGATCGCCTGACGAATGCTGAAAGCATTTCAAGCTTTAGGTTGCCTGAAGAGTTTGAAAGTGCATTTCCTCCAATACCACATTGACTACTTTACTGAAAATTTGGGAGCTGTGAGTGAAGAACAAGGTGAACGTTTCCACCAGGACATTAAAGAGATGCAAAGAAGATATCAGGGAGAATGGAGCGTTACAATGATGGCAGACTACTGGTGGATGCTTCAGAGAGACATTCCAGATGCTACTCACAAGCGTAAATGTACCAAGAGGAGTCTCACGGGGAAGAAGAAATGATTTTAGTGTGTTTTAGTGAGCTCATTTCAGTTAAAAAATGATTTTCATGTAAAATTTAATTAAAAATTAACTAAGTCAATTTTAATTTATTTTGAAGTATTGCCTTATTTAACATAGTTACCTGACTTGTCAGGAAACGTGATGTCCTATGACAAAACGGAGGTCATTTTCAGATTCAGCGAACAGAAAAATAAAAAGATTATGTGCAATAACCAAAACAGCTCTTAAAAATATTTTTAATTCAGACCTGTGTAATGAATATTCTTGATCATTTTTATCCTAGATTAAGAGAACATGCCATTTTTTGTAAAGGACACAACTATAGTAGATCTGCAATTTCACGAACGCCTAACCTTCACATTTTACCAAAAATCTCATGTTTTTAATACAGGGCGGACCAAAATTCAATAGACCATGCTAGAATATAATAACATTTTTACAGTTATTTTAAAAAAATATTTTATTGCATATTATTTATATGTAATCCTTGGAAAATAATTATGGTGGTGTTCACGACAGACCAACGAGTAAAAGCGCTAACCCACAGAGCTTACATGCGTTACTTTGGGGTCATCTCAACAGGCGATACTCATCTTATTGTGCCGGTTTCAAGAACAGGTCGCTGTGAAAGACAGATTCCATTGTAACAAACCTCGAACCATCCAGCAATGAAAGACCCCACATCCGCGAAGAAATCGAAGGAATAAACTATGAAACGGTACGACAGGTGATGGAGCACTCCTTAGAAAGACTCCACCATTGTCAAGAACAAAATGGTGGCTATTTGAAGAACGTCATTTACAAAACGAGTTAAAAATGATTTCGAAGAAGTGTATTTATTAATTATAAAAGAATAAATGTGAGGTTTTGATAAATAAAAGGATTATTCTATTTTGAAATGGCCTCGTGACTTTTGGGCCACTCTGTATTATACAGTCTTAAGGACATTGCGGAAAAGAGAATTATTTAGAATTTGAAAAGTCGCAGGTAGAAAAATGAGAGGCAAGAATTTTCCAATACTCTTACTTTAACATTTATTACTTAATCCTTGCGGACATTGATTACTTACTGTGGTTTTTATGGTTCAATCCTCAAGTTTTTTGTGTCTCCTTTTGTACCTCCATAAGGGATGACTGAAGGAGAATTTACTTTATTTATCTAAACCTAAACATAGCCTTTTATTGCCGAAAGTTTATTAAACTCTCGCATTAAGATTAGACCAAAATACACTCGATAAATTAAAAACGTTAAATAAAAAACTCATGTTCGAGTTGACACAATTTAAATCTATGATGCCTAACATTTAAAAAAAAATGTGTAACTTACGTTTTATTATAGAACCATGAAGTCATGAGACATATTCACTCTACAATTAAAAAAAAACAAGAGATTAGATATTTTTTTTTAAACAACTCTTATGACCCGTAATTAAATTTTATTTTTTCAGCGTATTTTAATCCCTGTTTATTTTGCTGCTTTATAAACCATTTTATCAGTTACAGTAAAGCCTTCCGAAGCAGATAACTCATTGGAATGCATTTTTTTCAAATGAGTTTTTTTTCTCTTTATCTAAGTTCCGCCTCGGATTAATTACGTTCCATGAAAATTTCAATTAAGAAAGAAAAAAGTTTCAACACATCCTTTTTTTTTTCTCAGTGTACTATAGGTTCTGAGCGTTAGCGTAGCAGTCAAAAAACAGTCAGTTCTGAATATATTTCCTGTGTATGATTCCAGAATGCGGCATCATATTTTGGTTGTATGAAATCTATATAATTTTTCCGAACATAACAATATATTTTAATAGAGAGATAGCTGAAGAAACGAGTCAGCGTTATAAAGTATACAGGAGAGAGAATTGACTGAAAATGTTAGCTGTTTATTTCAACTATATCATTGCATCGGAGTTTAGGGCCAACAATAATCAAAATGTAATAAAATCTCTTTTATTCAATTCCTTATGATTTTTCATCTTTACTGATGTTTTCTACTCCCCATCAAATTGAACAATTCTATGGAGTTAATTTTTAATTTGCAGGTGAAGGATATTTTAAGGGGACTCACGACCTTTAAGTCGAGGAAATAAGGCATATTTCCTCGACTAAGGCATATTTCCTATAACTATTTCAATTTACTCCCAATTTTTCCAAATTTAATGTATATGATAAATTGATATATTTATTTTAATAAACAAATTTTCAACTCTAAAAATAATTTTAAATAATTTTTTTAATTTTTTTTAGATATACCTTGTTTTTTAAGTATTTTTATTGTATACTGGATTGCGCGCAGATCTATGAAATTAATTTTACACTTAAATATGTCATTCCTGTCTTATATTTAAAATGAATAATTCAAAATACAATTGAACATAAAATATTCAACATTAATATATTTTTCCAATTTTTTTAAAACTGCTCAAAATATACTTAAAATTTCCGTAAATTTTTGCATTAATTTACCCCTGAAAAAATTGACAAAATGTGCAGTGATTGCAATAATTCTAGTTCAGGCGCAATAAAATAACATGATTATGCAGTGATAAAAACTTCATGTAATTATGTTTCATAGTTTTTGAGATATCAGTTGCGGAATGATGCAAAATTACATTTTGAGAAAAATGAGTTTAAAATTTTTCTTACCATAAACGTGATCAGTAATTAAATATTTATAATATCACTATATCCGGAACTAAGCGGAATATTTTCATCTGGTTTGCTTTATTTTGTTCAGAAATGATCAGTTTAAACATATATTTTTTTCAAAAAATCGAATGTTTTAAAGATTTAAGAGTAGTAACTCCCCAGCGAAGTGTCCTCACCCTTGTGTTCCCAACAAGGGTGAGGGATTTCCCTCAGGGGAAATTTTAGGATTTCAGGGTGTGAATTCAGACAGGATATCACCCTTCTGAAAAGGGGGGATATCCTGTTGATTATATACTATCTGTAAAATCGTAGTTAGTTTATAATTGAATCTGCGGCATTCAATAAAGTTTATCGAATGTCACTAATTAAAATCAATCGTTGAACATGCACCATTGTTTCCATTTGCAAAATTAAATTATTACTAGTTGGTACCCGTCAAATCAAGACGACTGGATAGTAAATAAATGTACTAATATATAAATTATACTCAACACATAATTGTCAAATGTTGAAAATCATAATATTAAGAACAGAGAAATACACTAAAGGGGATCCAGGACACATTTCAATCTTTTTTATTTATTGAGTTAAAATTTGAATTTTCTTTATGGTTAACCATATAATTGTAAACAAAATAACTTCATAAAACTTCTCATAAAGTTTTTAAAAAATTAAAAAATTTAAAATTTAAAAAAGTGGAGTAATTTAAAATCTTTATAATTTGAAATATTATTTGTCGAGTTTCAAAATTTTTTCCTTTAATTAAACAGAATTATATTTGTTTTAATTTTAATTCAGCATTTTTTGAAATATTAATTTTAAGAAATTAAAAATATTTAGATTAAAAATTTCAAAAAAAATAATTATGTTACTTATTTTTAAAAAATCACATTTTCAAAAGTAAATATCTTTTTTTAAATTTGTTGAATCGAAATTCAAGTAAAATAATTGAAAACCCATCATGCAGAAAAACGCTTTTAAAGGTTTAAACAAAGATTGGCTGCTATTAGAACGTTGCAAAACAAAAAATTAATATCTCCTGTTCTAACTAAGATAGAAAAATGATTTAAACTTCATTTTAAGCGGAAAAGAACAGAAAAAATTTTTAATGTAGTAAAATATTTTTCAAAAATTTGAGGAATTTTGTGTCCTGGATCCTTTTAAAAAATTATTTTTGAACCCAGTAAAAAGAAATAGTGTTACTCAACAGCGTGAATTAAACAATTTCCGTCAGGTTTTATTCTATATCTTACAAACGTAATTAAAAATAAAAATGGCAGAGAGAGAGCTAGAGAGATTCCTCAGAATAAACAAATGAACGTGTTTGTGCGGCCACGTGCTTAGTGAGTATCTAAAGAAGGTTTTAAACATGTAATTTTTAATTGTTTAAAAATTAAGTTATATCTAATTAATATAAATTGCGGTTACAAAAACCAAATTTGACACATCTTTATAGATTAAAATCTTTCGTTTAAGCCCAAAATGAAATAAATGGATGCAATAGTTTTCTCTCACGAATGCCCAAAGAATCGGCTTAGCAACTTAAATGTATAGATTTAAAGACCAGGATAAGCTCCAAGAAATTCTGTTATCATATAAAAGAAATTTTTGCTCGCGGGAAACACCATTGTCAATGCAGATAGGTCAACATGCAGTGACAGACTTTTGAGTTTGTCTTGGGAAGGAGGGAGATATTCTAATCTATGGTGAATTGAGAACCACTGCTTTAAACAACTAAACCTGAGAAAGGTGGTGATAAGGTAAGTTGGGGTAACTGGGCCATAGGTTTTCAATTTTTTTATATGCTATACTTTTAACACATTAGAATTATACTAACATGTATAAATTTCAAAAATCTTTGCATTACATGCATTTTAGTAAGTCTTAGGGAGTCTATTTAAGCTATGATATTGATTTTTATTATATATATAGGGTGAGCCAAAAGGTCGTAAAAACATTAAAAAATCATAAAAAAGGAAGAAATCATGATAAAGAAGTGCGGTTTGCAAGAAAGGAAGTCGGATTTTTTTAGCAGCCAAAAGAAAGTTTAAAAAAAGTTTTTAAAAAGTTTAAAAGTTAAAAAAGTTAAAAAAGTCACCGGTAGAAGGCGCTGACATACGAGAGATTCAGCAGAATTATGCAAATCAATATTGCAATAAAAGACCGTGATACACGAGGATTTGGAGAATCGCTCACGAAGTAGAAGATCTTTGTTGGCGGAGGGCCGCATTACTGCGGTAGAAACCGTTATCAATAATATGGCCGCCGAAACATCCACGGGGAGTAGCTGCTAAAAAAATCCGACTTTCTTGTGAGCTCTTTCTTGCAAACTGCACTTCTTTATCATAATTTCTTCTTTTTTTATGAATTTTTAAAATTTTTACGAATGACTTTTACGGTCTATGACTTTAACTCCTGTCGCAAGATGCTTATTATCAATGTATATGTGCTCAATAGAAAAAATTATTAAGTTAAAGTAAGTTTAAAGTTATCAGTTACATTAATATAAAAATTAAGTTTAAAAACCTTCAAAAAGTAGAAGGGTAAGATAAATTTAAAAATTAGAAATATATTAAGATTAAATAAATTAAGATTAAAATGAAGAATTAAAAAAATTTAAAGAAAATAAGTTGAAATTAATTATAAAGTTACGGGAAAATGGCCCTCAGCAAACAAGATGGAAAGTTTGCATAATAAAAGAAAAAAAAGCCCTCTGCAGGGTCAAATAATTCGTAATGAGATGATTGCAGAGTTTCGCGGGGAAAACAAAAAATATCAAGGTAGGGAAATTTGGAAGATGCGACACCACCTAGGACCGAACCCACAACGTAGGTTTCAACAGGTCAGTGCGATGGCACTGCGCCATGGCGGCACACAAGCAGGTGAGCAAGATGGAAGGTGTATCGCGGTAAGGCCGAATGTAAATATTAATCTCGGGTGAAAAAGTGCTTAAAAATAGAAAGACAGTTCTGACGAATTCAAAATTGGTGGTGGAAGAATCCTCATCAGTTGCCATTAATTAGAAACAAATTTCATGAACTTGCTGGAATTATTAGTGAGTAAAATAATAAGTTGAAAAATTACGAACTCGGCATTCAGTTAAAAGTGAGTTTTGCAAGTACGGTCTTTTAGAATGAAAACTTTTTTTATTAAATATATTTGATATATTTTGGTAGCTGAACATCTAGCAAATGCCGATAAATCGTAAAATTGTCATTAATAGGTGCAGAAGACCGAAATATTTGTCCATCAAAATTGTCGATTTCGTGAAATTTGGAAAACTGATTTGGGGAAAAAGCTTCGTTTGCAATGAAAAAGATCTTTAACTTTATAAAAATGTGTATATCCGTAAAGATGAAGAGATGTAGAACACAGAGAAATAAAAAAATTTTCGATTGGTGGACGGAAAAGTTTAATTTTGCATGCATGAAAATAGTGGAAATTTGCGAAACGGAAAGGAGCTGGCCCACCCGGAATGTCAGCTGTTTCTGCAGTCCGTTTCTTTTGAGTTCGGCGGTTTTAATTTAATAATTAAAAAGTTTAAAGTTTTGAAAGTTGAGGATAGCATCAGTGCACGAGTCTCGTCCGTCTGCGTATATCGGTACCAGTCGCGATATCCTGCTATGCTCGGTTCGCGAGATTAGCCCGTCCCCGTGTCTGCTCACTAACTAACTAACATTTGTTTACCTTCAGCTGTTAATAGTAAGATATATATATATATATATATATATATATATATATTGTATATTTTTTAAATACAGGTGGGCCCATTTCCCCTGATAAATGGGTTAAGTGGGCCATTCAGGTCTATTTCTTATAAGAAACAACAGAATATGTGAATGGGTAACTGGGTCAAATGTTTGTATATCTAGAAAAGTAAAAAAAAATTCTCCCCCCCCCCATTTAAACATAATTTTTCAAAGCAATTTCCAATGTTGTAAGATAGATTGTTGGGAACACCGAAAAAAGAAACACAGAGTGGGATTCCCAGCAAATATGTAACGGAATCTGGGAGGGGATGGACCAGTTACACCAACTTACCTTACAAAAAACGAGAATGAATTAGGAATGTGCTTTTAGATAACGGTGAAAGAACCGCATCTTTTGCAGAATAAAGAGACAAAATCCTTCATTAATACTACTCATGTACAAGGCTTTCCTTAAAACAAGCTTCCATTTTAATGCATCCTCTGCTGAGCCTTAATAACGATTTATTATTTTAGGCACATTAATTCTCACGTTAAGGCAATTTGCATACAATAATTTTGTTCGGCTAAGGAAAATTTTAGATTTCTTTAACGTTAGGCTCTTTAGTTTTTCGAAATAGTGTTTTAACTGACCGATAGGTTTTGTATGGGCAGTTTGAAGTAATAAATTTTATTCCTAGGGTATGGAAAACTTTTTAAAAAGAAACTCCATTTATAAGAAAGAACCTGCATAAATGCCTGCTGATTTGCAGGAAGCACCCTCACACGACGTATTAGTATAAGGTTACGAATGTCACATACATAGCAATATAAAAAGTTACTGCATCTATACGCATCCATATTGAGCGCATCTATTTATGTCTTGTAGTTAATTAAACTGTTATATTCTTGAATTTATTCATATACTTTATATTTCATTTTTTGAAAATTTAACGCTATATTTGTTTGAAAGTCTCCATTCTTTTTTAAATTATATTGTTTTTATAGATTGATAGCTTATAAGCTATTAAACTTTAAAAAAAATCATTAGATTTTAATACCAATTATATTCCAAATATGGGTGTATAGCGCAGGTTTTTTTTTTCCCGAGAAAGGATGTGAGGAAATTGAGATAATAAAAATGCATAACAATGAATAATGAATTACTAGCATAAAATCATTTAATTTAACGGCGTGGGGGGGGGATAAGCAACATTTCGAGTACTATAGCGTAAACTCATTAACTTAAAAAACTCATTAGTCGTGGGTTTTATAATCCAAAATAAAGTGAGATATTGAACTCGAAAGAAGAGTTTGTCTCCTCATGTTGGTGTGTTTTTCGACGCACTTTAAAGTGAACCGTATAACCCATTTTAGTGAGTTGGTGGCGGGTAAATCAACCCGCTTGGGATCTGGGTTCTAGAACCCACTTTCCCACATGGATTGTACGACTCACCAAAAGCGAGTTCCCCTGTGCAGTGAGTGCATTTGAACTCGGAGAAGTGGGTTCACCGAAAAACTTTTTTTTTTCTCTGTGTAGGTATAATATTTAATACAACTTCCAACTTTTCATCAAGTGTAACGGTAGCACAAGTGGATGGAAAATTTTAAATTAAGTTTATATTATTTAGTTTTTTTTTAAAGCTTTTCTAAAAAGCCGAAATATTTTACTTTTGTTTTTAGTAATATGCATCTCTTGTAGTAATATGAGCTTGCATGGTAAGAACCTAGTCAGAAAAACATTCATTGATACTTTAAAAAACAAACACACAAGATTTAGGAATTGCCCATTTAAGAAAAACTATACATGCAAAAGCTGATATGTATATAAATATAATGCAGTCACACGAATGCATTTTTTATAATCTGTTATCCTCAACTGAGTCATTATACTTGTTTATTGCGGATTTTGATATGTTTATATGATATATGATACAGGTTTTGCTTATGCTTGTTTAAGGAATATTAAGTCTATGAACTCCATTTGTGAAGGGAAAATATATTGAAAGTAGACTTTCATATCAAAGTTTCTTGTAGAATTCAACATTAATTTTGTAACCAACATTTTAAATATTAATCGACGAAAGGAAAATACTTTATTTCTTTTTTATATGAATACGAAAAGAATCCATGACGTACAGCTAAATCAGATTTTCCCCGTGCCATCTTGTTTCTAAAATTTTCTAGAAAGCAATATTCAACTGATTAAATTTATCGCGAAATTTGGGCAAACTTCGCGGCAATATCTTAACTCCCTAAACTTCCCTGTATAATCTTCCGCAGTCTAATACCAATATTATCCGGCTCTCACACATGTCTGGCCGGGAAAAGCCAATTACATTGCTATTTTGAAGTTCCCATCCATTCATCTCACCTCACCGTAAACAGGTTTCCCCAAGTTTCATCTTTTCAGCGAAGATTAAATCCCTCGTACACACAAGTATCTGTTTATAAAAGTAGGCTCTCTATTTTTGTTTAATCTTTTCTTTTCTGGTATCCGGCAACATTAGTGGACTAATTTCGGCTTCGTATAAAACAAGGGTTGCAAAGCCTCGAGCTTGAAGAATCGATGTTTGCACAGCTGCCTTCCGGTGTTTTCAGCGTTTTCTCTCGCTGGATGGTATTTTAAGTGCCACTTTTAATCTCTAAAAGAAAGTTATTGCGTTCCGGTAAACAGAAAAAGAGTCAATGGGAGAGCGATAGCGTGAGAGGGTGTGTAGCGAATGGGGAATAAATTACCCTAGACAAGGAGGAAAAACTTTTCCCTCCTATTAAACTGCAGGTGGTTTTACAGCAAGGGGATACCTGTATTAAATTTTAAAGCTGCAAGGAGACTAAATAAATAACTAAAAAGTGCAATGGTTAGAATAGTATAATCAAGTTGAAATTATAGATTCACTTCAAGCGGCTCCTCAGTTGAATACTCCTTCATTGTCTTTTTAATTGAAAAAATATATGATGTAGAGCAGGGATTCCCAACGGGATCCAGGTGGACCCCTTGGGGGTAGACGGAAGTTTAAAAAGGGTCTATAGTATTTCAGGGGTCTATTGGGGGTCGATGATAAATTTTCCTGTTTTAAAACTTAATTTAATTTTTTAGGAATGTAATTATTAGATAGTAATATCCGTTTTAATATGTATAAATACAGATTTGCGTAGGGCGGAGTGATCCAACCATCTAAAGTTGGATGTCATGACGCTTTTGTATATATGTCGAAAGAAATTATATTAGAATGACATATAAGTCAGTAAAATTGTTTAGTAAAATGTATATTTATATTCGTTATGTTAGTTATTGTGACTATACGATGATAAGCATTTTCAGGACAAATATTAAAAAAAATTATATTAATGCATCAAGCACGACCACCACATTAATTGAAATCGAACTTTTATGCAATGACAATCTGTGTTTCTGAAATCTTGTTTATATTTGGAAAATTAAATATGAAAATGGTACAAAAATAATAAAACATAAACCAAATGAACCACATTTTATAATTTTTTGTTCTTATTCTTAGTCAAATTGTTATCTTTAAGTGTTTCATGTGCAATTATTAGTATTATAATTATGCTGCATATTATAGAGAAAAATGTGAAGGGGGTCGATGAAGAAAATCATTCCTTTAAAAGGGGTCGATGTAGGAAAAAGGTTGGGAACACCTGAAGTAGAGCAGACCCCCCCCCCAAAAAAAAAAAAAAAAATCCTTTTAACGAAATATTTTATTCGAAATAATTCCCTCCGAATTTGGACAACATTTAAATTGTAGTGTGTTCCGATACCACGAAAATCGATTTTTATATATCAGTGTTTTTCTTACTAAATAAAAATTTGAAAATTTTAATAACCACTTTCCATTTTGAAATTTTTTTTTACAAACCCATTTAGCCCGCAACCTGGTGTTACGTGTATGCACGTGTACGGACGAGAAAAAATAAATCAGTAAATTTTGTTTCATTAAAAAGTTTATTTTTTTTTTTACAAAGAATTGTTTTTCTTGTCAAATACCTATACAGAGCAGAATTACGGTTTTTTTTGTAGTCTCTACAATGTGTATACTCGTATAATGTAAAATGTCTGAATGCTTTCAATTTACCAAGTTTGAAATGTTTGAAATCATTGCTATCTTCACAACATTTTGTTCATTTAGTATGATTTATTTTTTATCCTTTTTTTGCCTCTCATAAACAGGGTGTTTCAAAAGGAATCACCCGATTTGAAATAAGCATATTATGAAAAATATTGAACATAGAAACTTAAAATTAATTTTATATTACATGGCTAATCGTAAAGACTTTTTTTACAAATCAAATTAAAGGTTGCTCAATATGCCCACCTTTGGATGCACGACATATGTCTATATGGTAGGCAAATTCGTCCCAAACTTTTGAGAGCATGTCTGCATACACTGCTTCCACGGCTGTTATGCGTACACAGACAACCCGTGTCTTGGAATTGTTTATACAGGCGCCTAATGCTCCGAGAAGTAGGAACTTCAATCTACCAGGGTTTTGTCGACGAAAATCACGCTGAAAAGTTGTTACGGGCTCACACTTCGCAAAGCTTAGAACACAAAATGATTTCTGTTGGGCAGTCGCCATCTTTACAAACACTGGAGTGGCGGACGAAGGAAGAGATTTAGCGCTACTTGTCGTCAACTGCGTGAAACTCGAGATTTCCCTCTTTCTGCCTATACATTATTTGATTAAAACGGATTAAAAGATGAATAGTTATGATTTTTTTAAAATCAGATGATTCTTTTTTAATCACCCTGCTTTTTTGTTGCAAAGCTTATCTGTCAGTAAGAGGGTCATTGTTTTACAGTGGATACCTGGGCACTGTGGTGTTCATAGCAATGAAATCGCTGACTCTCTGGCCAAAAAAGGTGCTTTGATCTTGCAGACATCTCCTTCCAGTGTCCCTTACAGTACTAGAACTGTACTGTAAAGCGTATAATCAAAAATACGGTTAGAGAGGAGTTCAAAAAGCGTCTCACCGTTAGAACTTCTCGAAATCCTTGGAGAGAAAAATTATTTGGTGTCTTTAAATGGCCCAGACATAAAATGGTGGTCGAGTTTACAACCAACTAGCCATTTGAAATGACTATCTCCTGGAACATTTACACCGCTTCAACATTGTTTATAGTCCTTTCTGCAAACTCTGTGACTTGGGAAGGGTCATGAACTGTGAACATTTGTTTCATTGCCCTGCATTGGCTATAAGTTCTCTTGTGGACCGTTACTGGGAGGCCAGTACACTTCTGGATTCATAGACTACTTGCTGCAGCTTTTTTCGTTTTTGTGTTTCTTGTGTTGTGCTTCTTTCTGGCTGTAGTTGTCTTTTAATCTGTGTCATTGGAAATTTAAAAAAAAATTAAGTTTATTTTTAAGATTATGTGTATTGCTCACTCCTTTCAACAACGTCATATCACAAAAATCGGCGATTTTTAGTTATGCCAGTTTTCACAATGCCCTAAAAGAGTAGTACATCCCTGCAAGATCGTCATATTTCCCCACTTAATATTTAGCCTCTAGATAGTAGTAGAATTAATATCGGTTTTTAATACATTTGATTCTACTTTTAAACTTTAAAATCATTCTCCTTAAGAATCCCGTTTTTTGAGATATGACGTTGTTGGAAGGAGTGAGCGATATGTACTATATAGTATAAAATTTGGTTTTGCATGTGATTGTTTATTTTATTATATTTGTCTCATGTATGTAAAACTTTTGTTTCACTTATATTTTTTCTGCACTATTAACACGTTTTCACTCGTGCGAAACGGAAATGTTTTATTGCACTATAAATATAGGTTTAGTTTTATTAACCTTTACAATTTTCCCTTTAATCTATTTAATTCACGGCTCGAAATGGAATGACGTCCATAATACTTTATGGAATGATGCAGCGGGCCCCAAGGAAATAGGATAGACGGGAAAGCGAAAAAGATTTTTTCCAACAAAAAATAAATTAACTGATTATTTTTAAAATTTAAAAAATATCAATATTCATTGCTTATATATTCCTTCCGTAGTATAATAAATCTAAAAAAATATTCCGTATTTTTTTTTAGATCTTTGAGTTTTGTGCTTTATTAATTTTAAAGGACACGGACTTTTGATGTATCTACATATTTTGATGTATCTATATTCAGAAGAGATAAATTCCAATAAGATATTGAAATATTCAATGATCCTATGAGGCAACTTGAAATTGTTGAGGTTTGGGCTTAATATCGCAATGCAATATAATGCCTACTCCACACCAAGGGCGACGGAGACGAAAATCGTGTATCTTCGTTGTTGCGCATGCGTATTAAAAATTTTCACTCCCCCTGTTCGTTTCCGTCTCTGGTCTCTGCGGTTTCAAGTTGGAAAAATTTCAACTTTTGTCTCTGCCACCATGCCCGACAGCCAATCAGAATAGAAAGAGAAGATTATGCGCATGCGCAAATAAATTGTCTCTTCTCCCCGCCTCCTAGCGGCGTGAAGGCTTTTATGACAGCCACAGAGACAAGTGGCAAAATGTGTCTGTCTTTCGTTGCTGTCGCCGTTGGTGTAGAGTAAGCATTTTTAAAGTACAGATTTTTTAAGCGTTTTCAACGGTCTTTCTCTCACGGTATCTATACGATAACAGATGGTGTTGTTACGATAATGAAATTTAGTATTAATATTCGCATGACTTGGGGTATAAAAAAATAATTTTTAATTTGTGTCACACGGGAACGTTGATATTCTGTTTGGCATTTATATAATTCTGGAAACTTCACAGAGATATTATCTTCGGTCAGCGATAATTCTATGGTTTTTCTGTAAAACAGATATTAATTTTTCTAATTCTTTCTCATATTTTTAAAAATAAAGTATTGCATAAATCCTAGTCTTATTTGTATTCTGGTTTTGACTTTAATTGCTCTAATTCTGGTTATAATTTTTTTTAAAAACATTATCAACAGGAAATACTCAAATGGATGTAAATTTACTTAATACAAGTTTATTTAACTCAATAAAAAATAACTTGTCTGTTGCATTTTCTTAGAATTTCAAAAGGATCATTTTAATTAAGAACAAATTGATGAAAATGTTTAATAATTATGAATATAATAAAGCAAAGTTAATAATAAATTAATATAACTGGAATGGAATCAGTTTATGTTTTCGTACAGTACATTTAATTCAACTCTTTTTCATTTAAATATCGTTTGTCAACCAAGACATATCTTTTTTCTGTCAATTATTTAATGAGTGCGTTACTGGATTTTACAGATAAGACAAAAGTGTTGAATGATCGATTCCATTTATTCCGTTTATGTCACACAATTGACTGATTGGACGTGAACATTCTAATATAACGTTATTAAAAATGGCCTTGATAGAGCTTTAAAACATTAAAAATTTTCAAATTCTGTCTCCTGTTCAAACATGTCTAATTTTTTTAGGCACACAATTTCTTTTTTATTAACATTTTCTCTGATTTCGTAGATTTTTCTTCTACCTATATTTTTCTTTGGGGATTCAGTGATTTTTTTTATTTAACGAAATTCGGCCACGGTCGAAAAAAATTTTCGCACCACTCTTGATTTACTTATCATAACAGTAAAGTAATATTTTTATTTGCTGCGGAACAAAAGTTTGTTATGCTAAAACTAAATCTTTCAATGTGCCTTGTTATTTAATGAATAAGGAAAAAGTAATATGAATAATTGGTATTTGTTGTTGTTGTGTTGTGGCTTATGCCCCTTGATCGGCAGTGTATAGGTTCAAGAGTATAGGTGGCAGTGTATAGGACCGGCAGTGTATAGGTTTATTGGGCAGAATGAGTCGGCTCCGGTTTTGAATAGCACCACAAGGGTCGGAGTCCGACTTGGCTAAAAGACCGACCCCGTCATTTTGAGCCGAGTCAAGTGACGAGACCGGTACACTTGACCCCTCACCTCCAGAGGTAAATTTAGAGAACTTGGAGGACATTGCAGCCATAACATATTTTTCGTGCACCAGCCGCCATTAGTGTACAAGGCGGTGGATTTGTCAGTGACCGGCCTTGAGCCAGAGACGTTCAGATCACTGGCTCGCTGCCTTTGTTAACTGGGCCAACACGCCCTATAATTGGTATTTATTTTGTTTTGTCGTAAATTTTATACAATTTAAAGCATTTTTTCTGTATTCTTATTCTGACTTTATCGCTGTTAGCAAGTGTTCAATTTGTTGGACATGTAAAATATTGGAATAAGCTACAGGAAATAGCATTTCCTTGAGTTACACTGACGAGTATTTAACTCTTCTGAAATATATGACTCAGGTTAAAAGAGTTTTTGGTCGTTAATATTAAGGTTTTAAAAGTTAAATTTAGTTCCGCAATTAAATATATAACTGAAGTGGTTAAAATGAAGGTTTCCTAAGGTTAATCCATAAAAACAAATTTTTCTATTTATACGAACTATTCTGCATATTTTAAAAGTTTTTTCAAAATTAAATTTTAGTTTCCGATAAATATTGACTTACACGCTTTAAATACAAAACGTGAAAAACAGGGGTTAAATTAACACTCTGTTAAAGGACGCATATGGATTAGATGGAATGTAATTTTACTAATGAAATTTACGAAAAAAATGTGTAAGTTAATTCTATGTTTGTTTACTTTATTATGTATTTTTTAATTTGGATTATTGCCGTATTTTAAGCATTAAGTGTTGAATTAAAAAGTTACCCGTATGTCAAGGAACAGAATAATAAATGAGTTACACCGATGAGTATTTAACTCTGTAAAATGACTCGGGTTAAAAGAGTCTTTGGTCGTTAAAAACAAGGTTTTAAAAGTTAAATTTAGTTCCGCAATTAAATATTTTACTGGAGTGGTTAAAATGAAGGTTTTCTAACCTTAATCCATAAAAACAAGTTTTTTTATTTATACGAACTATTCTGCATATTTTAAAATTTTTTTCAAAAGAAAATTTTAGTTTCCGTTAAATATTGACTTACACGCTTTATGTACTTTAAATGCAAAGCGTGAAAAACAGGGGTAAAATTAACACTCTCTTGAAGGACGCATATGAATTAGATAGAAAGTAATTTAACTAATGAAAATTACGAAAAAGAATATGTAAGTTAATTCTATGTTTGTTTCCTTTATTATGTATTTTTTAATTTGGATTATTGCCGGATTTTAAGCATTAAGTGTTGAATAAAAAAATGTTACCCGTATGCCAAGGAACAGAATAATAAATGAGTTTCTAAACGTGAGAATGGATCTTAATTACTTAATGAGCACGTGATAGAGAGTAATGATCGTATTTATTCATTACTCTCGATCGTTTCAAAACATACAGTTCCGGCGGCTGTTGGTGAATGGGAAATTTAAACAAAACCTTTCTCATTAAGCGCGAAAGAAATGTTTATTTACTCATGAGGATTCGTGCAATGGCGAAAAAAGGCGCAAGAATATTTAAATGTGTCAGAGGGGATTGTCAGTCATGAATTTAAATTCTCGCTATCTACCGTCTAAAAATGTAACGAATATGGAGGTTACTTTTTAAAAATAAGCACATGTTCGGAAGAAATCGGCACCATTTGGACTGGTGCACGGGTACATTGCCCTATTGTACTTTGCGTATTATTCTACAGTGCTTATCTTCGATTTATTCTACTATTTACGTGAAAGGTTTAGAAAAGAGAACATCTTTCGCAAAGCTTTTAGATCGCGATATTATAAATTTGGATTGTCCTAAGATAAAAATTTTAAATGTGATGTTTATGTTTTGTTACCAGAACTCCAGTACAGTTGAACTTCTCTAGGCGGCCACCTCTCTAAACGGCCAAATTTTGTTCAATATCTATTCGGGAGTTCATAGAACCAATGTTATGGAAGAAACCCCTTTTTCACGGCCACTTCTATTTTTTTTGGAACCATTACTGGTCGCCAAAGAAAAATTTTACTGTATATGTATTTATATGGCTTGGATTTCGGAATGACACGAAAGAACTGACTACGAATAAGACAATAAAAGATTCCCCTTTATATTTTTCATTTATGAGTGGAAGTACCTACAGAAGAATCTCTGAAAATGTATAAAGCCCACATATGAAGTCACATGCAATTTAACCACAGCGAGACTCTCAATAAAGCTTTAAGAACGTTGCTTCCCTGATCTCAAACATTATGAAACTTTGGTAAATTAATGGCTTCATATCAAGAAGAGGTAAACACTTTGCTTGATAAATGAGCGTGTAAAAAATTCAGTAATTAATAATCAATCAAGTTTACAAAGCTCTTTAATTCTTCTAAAGCAAACTAGGTGATTATTTTCTGACTTTTATTTCATTATTCACTCTTCTGTTCTACCTGTCAAACGTCATTTATAGCCAAAGGATTTTCACACAAAGTTATCTATTAGTGATTCCGAAATAAAAAAAAGTGTACTTTTTGATATTTATTAATTGCATTATTAAACTTATATGAGAAGGTGGTTTTAATTTTACTCACTAAAGTATGTGACACTTTTTACACAGCTACAAAAAGTTTTTGAAATGGTTTTAATTTACACAATAGATTAACACTTTTTCACTATCCCTAAAATAGTTTATTAAATGATATCTATCACTTTTCATAGTTGCATTTATGTATTTATTACTTACATTATTAGCATTTAGTGTAAAGAGATTTTATTTTACTCATCGAAGGTGTATGTAACTGTATCTACATCTAAAAAGCATTTCTTGGGATTATTAGTTTTCTTTAAAAAATACCGTTTTCCACAAAGTCTTGTGAAACATTTAAAAAAAATAATTTCATGTATTCAATCATAACTTTAATATTTCGGTAAGACTTTGTGCCGTGTAATTAAGCTAAACTAAATAAACTCTTTTCCTACTTCAAATTTTTAACAAAACTTCTGGATATTTCAATTCTCAAAGCGTTGCACAGGTGTTTGCCTTAGGTATATACAGGGTGCGGCAGAAAGAACGTTCTGATTTGGAACGTCAGTAACAAAAATACAAAGCGAGATAGAAACAAAATCTTTTATACCGGAGAAGTACACAGTATGCCAATGTCATCCATTAAGTTTTAAAAATTACACCAGTTAAATGGCGACCGTCATTTTCGATGCAGTTTTGAAGTCTCTTTCGGAAATTTTGCATGAATATGTAGACTATGTCCCGCGGAATCGCCGTGATTTCTTGCGTAATTGCTGCCTTGAGTGCTTGCAAATTTTTATCTGTGGGGCTATGACAAATCAAAAGTGTACAAACACCGACCAACAAATTTGCAAGCACTGAAGGCAGTAATTACGCAAGAAATCAAGGCGATTCCGCGGGACATGGTCCGCAGATCTATGCAAAATTTCCGAAAGAGACTTCAAAACTCCATCGAAAGTGACGGTCGCCATTTAAATGATGTAACTTAAAAACTTAATGGATGACAATGGCATACTGTGTACTTCTCAGGTATAAAAGATTTCTTTCTCCATTTCGCTTTGTATTTTTGTTACTGACGTTCCGAATCAGAACGTTCTTTCTGCCGCATCCTGTATAATAAATATTAACGGTTTCTTAACTCTCCGTATTTCCATTTTAAGTAACTTAGAAACACGGGTGTAGTTTTAATATCTATATACATAAAACAGTTCCGTAACTGACTGACTCACTGACTGACTGATTGACTAACTGACATACAACGCACAGACCAAACCGCTGGACCTAAAGGGCTGAAATTTTGTACGGCGATTCTTCTGATAGTGTAAGGGTGCACTAAGAAAGATTTTTGAAAAATTCTTCTTAGATTTTTTAAAATTTAAATTTTTGAGCTGTTTTAGTAACTTTTTAAAAATTTGCATTTAAAATAATAATTTGAGGGTTAAGAAATTTATATCACGAGAAAGTTCATAAAAATTTCTTCAAAATGAAATCTTTTTCGAATCTTTACTTCCATTTTCTGATTTTGGGTGAATTTTTAAAAATTAATTGCTATAATTTAATTTATTAAATGCTGATCACGTGATTTCTTTTTCTGGTACTTTAAATAAATTTATCGTCTCGTGCATAACAACTAAATAGACAAAAAAAAAATTTCATGGTAATGCGGCAGATGATTATCCAAATAAAATATTAAAATACAGTAAAAGATATTATGTTCCTCAAACTGTACTATATTAACTGTACTATATTCTTTAGTATGTTCTATTAGCATTAATTTGAATATTTTCTTCTACATTATTTCGTCTATAAAAATATTCCTTACGAATTTTTTATAAATATATTTTTTTGTTATTTTTTACATCAGTTGTATACATTGATTGTTGTATTTATTATAAATATATACGTATATATATATTTTTTTGGCATTAATTGCATACATTGACCGTTGTATTTAATTTGAATGTACTCCGTGGCGAAGTGCGGGTTTTCAGCTAGTTAATTTATATATTTAAATATGATATAGTGTTTATGCTCTGAAGGGAAATACTGACAATTAAGGAAGATTCTAAAGAGGAGGTTTAATGGTATAGCATGGCATTTTTTCAAGGTTAGAATTTAAAAGTGCATTCTTCTGGAAGATCTGTGCTTTTGTACTTATATGGCGAAATGGGTAGCCTTCTAATATTGTCATTTGGATAAGTGCGAATTTAAGTAATTTATCGAGAAGAAGAAATTCTCATTTGTAAGTAATTTCTCCTGTAATGTTGCGGATTTCACCAGGTTTTGAAAGAAATCCCCAGGAAGTTTAAAATTTCCAAGGGGGAATCCGATCTCCATTTCTGAACATATTTACCTTGATTTCATTGAGAAATTATTTGAACAGCAGATTCGGCTGTATCCGATGTGAGTTTTTTTCTGCCTAAACTTCCATAACATTCATGTCAAAACGCATTTTAAATATTTGTGTAATTTCTTTTTACCTCAAAAGAGCGGACTTACTCACATTTAAAAGAAAATTCCCTTTAATATGAGTGCAGAAATTTGGAGTGAGAAAATGCTCTCAGGTGGAAACAATTCCCACAAAAACGGAGTTTTAATGTTTTGTAGCCATCTCTTTAAACGTTATACATAATCTTTATACACAAACATTAAACATAACTATTAAAAATTATACATTATTTTAATACATAATATAATTGTATATATGCACGCAAAAATTATTTGGGAATAGGGGGAGGGCATAATAATTACGTTTTTCACAAATAAATCATAAAATAATGAGATTAGCCGATTATTTACTGTACATTCTCAGTTTTTTGAGTAATCAAGTATGACTGCATAAATGGAAAATTTGGTTTTTTGAGAGAATTATTTCCACCTTAAAATCCGGAATTGTTCAACTCACGAGCAATCAGACTACACATTTTCCATTTTTTAAGTCATCTCTAATATGCCTAGTTTTTGAGTGATCAAGCATGACTACACAAAAGGAAAATTTTATTTTTTACATGAATTATTTCCACCTCAATTTCCGACAGTCTACGACAGAGTGATAATGATCTCGGATGCTTCTCTCAGCACTTTTATTATCATAGTTCGTTGATTATTATCAAATTTCATTCAGAAATTTTCCGTGTTCAAAAAGAAAATTTAACAATATCCGCATATCGTTTTTACTGAATTCCGTCAAAATAAGTTTTAAATGGTAGCATAGTATATGTCTCCTTCGTGATATTAAAGCAGGGAAGATAGTTTCAGTACTCATTTATACTGTAAATGGAAAGTATATCCTTCTTCTTGAATGCTTTAATGCAGGGTTGTCCAACATTTTAGCTTCCTTGGGCCGCATTGAAAGTGGACGAATTATTTTGGGCCACACAAAAATATACCTAACATTAAAAACAGTTGAATAGTAAAAAAGTATAATGTATAGTTAACATATTTATTTCATTATACATTTTATTTATAGTTATAAAGATAACTCTAGGAGTCATAAAGTTGATGTGATATTTGACATTAAATTTGAGAGACTAATGCATGAGTATCTGGATCAATTAAAGTGGTTGCAATTTTCAGGGAACTCAAGATTTTCATCCGATATTTTAGTTCTAATTTGACTCTTAGTATACTTCACACAAATAAAAAAACTCTTAGTAAAATACTATCACTCTTAGTAAAAGTTATCACTCTTAGTAAAATAGTTGTTTACAGATGTACATGCTTCCAAACAATGATGACATGAATAACGCATGACTATGCAGTTGTGAGGGATATTTTTCTCTGCGCAGGTATAATTTACAAAGGTCCAACAAAGGGATTTGATTGAATTTCTGTTTCAGTCGGATATCAGAATGCAACTCTATGCATTCCATTTGAAAATTTGCTGGCAGCATATCTATATCGACTGTTAATGGAGGAACAATGATACAAAACAACTGTTTATTTTTCAACAAAGCTATATCTCTAATGGCCGCCTGCCATCATCTCCGAGGAGGGCTATTGATATTTTTTTTCCGCTTTGAGCTCTATATCTGGGACGCACTAATACTTGCTTTGGGCCACAACCGGCCCGCGGGCAGCGGGTTGGACACCCCTGCTTTAATGTGTAAATGCTAATTTGGGTAATGTAATATACGAAAGACACTTCATTCCCCAATGTAAATAAAATAGACTATAAGTTAGATCAGTT
Organism: Dolomedes plantarius; assembly: GCA_907164885.2. Classification (NCBI taxonomy): domain Eukaryota; kingdom Metazoa; phylum Arthropoda; class Arachnida; order Araneae; family Dolomedidae; genus Dolomedes; species Dolomedes plantarius. The sequence goes on along the minus strand of OU015495.1, from coordinate 29,723,104 downwards.
TGGAATTCTATTTGTCTTGCATTGCAGAAAGTGGTAAATTCTACAACTTTTCTGTTTCCAATCTCCATTGCATCAAACAGGGCCCGAAACAGCCACTAAGGCCTTCTGGGATTGAATCCCTGCCGGAGAATAGGCTACCACCTCGATTTAGACCGAGCAATCCCCAGGCTCGTATAATCTCCCACTCTCTCTGATCCCATAGGACTTTCATAGGTCTACAGAGGAGCTAGCTTCTATCCGGTCTAGACACGAAATGTGTTTTTCATTGCGTCTTCGGGATTTAGAAGGAGCATCCCCAAGTCCGAAGTCCAACATGCTAACAATGAGTCAGTGGTTCGCAAATTGTCTGTCGCAAACCACTGAGGGGTTCCGAAAAAAATGGGGAGGGGTCACGGATAACTTGAGGTAAATTTATATTACTGAATTATTCAATTGAAGGTATGATTAAGTTTTCTGTTACATATTTATAATATTTTATATTCATATTTTCTTTTATGATACGATATTGTTATATAAAAATAATATGATATGGTATTGTTATATAAAGTGTCAAGCAGTCTTGTAACGCTGTACATAAATTGCTTACATTCGCTTTTACGTATTTGTGTGAAAATGGATTTTCAAAATGAGTTGATATAAAAACCGTACAACGATCAAGACTTAACCCGGAAGAGGATACAAGAGTAGCACTCTAAAATATTTCAACTAATATAACAAATATTATTCGAGGTCCAGGCTCACCCTTCTCATTAATTTTTTTCTATTATGTTTTATATAAATAAACGCAGTTTAAAATCTTCAAAACTTTAATATGAAGCTTTTAATTATGAAATTGGGCTATTTTACTTAAATAAAATACAATTACATACAAATATTTCAACACGAAGTTTTCATTACATGAAATTTGGCAAAAACAGTTGCAGATGGTGAGCGACACTTTTTTTAATTGTCATTAGGCAAAATAAATATACAGCCGAACCCCGTTATAGCGAATGCGATATATAACGAACTCACGGATATAACGAACGAAAATTTTGTTCCCGTAGTTTTCCTATTGTACGTAATTTAAATAGTATTGTGTCCGTTTAATGTAATTGATTTTAGTCGATTTAATTCATTAATTATCATTTTTAGTAGTTTTTATCATTATTTAATACATCCTTATTGAATACACATTGGAACTAATGAGTTACACATTTTGTGAACTCTAGCATTTTTCTTAACTGTTTGGATATAGCGAAATACCGGATAAAGCGAACAAAACCTTTGAAGTTCGTTATAACGGGGTTAGACTGTATACCCACAATCTACAGTTCATTGATTTTAAAAATAGTTTGTAAAAATTTGCTTATTTCTTTATTCCATTTTTTTTTCACTAACATTTTCCAATTTTTTTCATATAAAAAAATTTGCTACTAAGAAAAAACGTTGATCGGGGGTCGCGTGATTTTTTATTTAAAGAAAGTGGGTCCCTGATGAAAAATGTTTGCTCATCACTGCACTAGACTACTTCGTGCCCCAGAATTTCCGTTTCATTATTTCACAAGTATTTAAAAATATGTCTAAATAATATCAAAAGTTTTATCTAGCATAAAATTGGTCAATGATTTAATGATTATGTTTCTCTTTCTCCACAGGCATGATACTCATTTGAATAAAATCCTCACCATGACGTTCCACTTGAGCAAAGTAAGAATATTCAAAGCCATCTACTGCAATCCTTAAGAGTTTAAATGCATGCTTTTCCTACAAGGGAATCTAAATTATTTCATTTAGTGTATCATATTTTGTGTAATATAAATTTTGAATACTGATATTTACATTGAGCCGTGTGTGTACACAGGGTGTCTCAAAAGGTCGTTGCCAAACTTAACAAGCTGGTCTGTCATATGATGAACATGATTTACATAGGAACTTGTGTCCGGAAACGCAAACCTGACGCTGGACGGCGCTGTTTACTTTATCGGACCGTAACCTCTTAGGAACCCCACTGGATGGCCGGAAATATCGCATTTTTTCTGGAGGAGGTAGAAAACTCAAAACAAAACAGAATCACTTAGGAATGTATGTCCGGAAACATAAACCTGATCAGCTAGAGGATAAACAAAGATGCAGAAATGAAAAGCCAGCGTCAGGTTTGCGTTTCCGGACACGCGTTCTTATGTAAATCTTGTTCATCATGATATGACATACCAGCATGTTAAGTTTGGCAACGACCTTTTGAGACACCCTGTATGTGCATATTCAAATGCGAGAAGGAGGTACAGCAATTCAAAACGTTCATTCTCGTTTACAGCTGCGCCATTAATACGGGTCAACTAAAAGGTGTATTTCTAATAGTTTTATAATTAAAATAAAAAATAGATAATAATTAATAACGTTCCTTAATAATCCAAAAAAATGACAAAGATCAAGACTTCATCGATATTAAACTACGCAGGGAAAGATGAGGGCCGATTCACATAATTGAAGTGATAAAAACAGTCGTGTAATTATTATAAACCATTTTGAGAAATCCCGTTAAACATAATACACAGACTTAATGAACATTCCCAAAGCTTGTTCTTAAATGGAAATAATGGATACAGTCATATCCTATAGGTAAGTAATTAACAAATACAAATATAAGTTTAAAACTTCTTATTACAATAAATGTTATATGTGTTTATGAGACCCTCAAAGATGTAAGACCTCTGTAAAAGAGATCGCTTCAAACGCATTTGAAAACAATACTCGTTAATACTATTACAATTTTAAGGAGAAAGTTTCTACACCACATTACTATCTGAATTAAAATTGTTACATACAGATCTTAGACCAATTCAACAATTCTTATGTGTAAATATTGTACTTCATATGCTGAAACTAGTCTTTTATTTTTATGCTGTACTTATTTATGTTTGTAACTAGCAACATAAAATTACGATTACGTTTTATTGGAGGGAAAATAATACACCGAAATGTTCTATATATTAATATAAAATATGCCTTACGTGTCGTTTTGGACTCCATAAAACTCTTATCTTGCATTGCTAGAACCCCCGAGAGCATAAATTGAATTACCCAGTCTGCTTCGCATAATATTAAGGTTGCTTTATTGAATATTTATAAATAAGGCTTAACCGGAAGACACATTGCACCACAGGCGAAATAATCACATCTGAGTTTGTTTTCCTGTAATATTTTGCCCATTGCACAGCGAATAATAAATCATTTACAAAGAGAAACATATCGGGAGTTATTGATTCAGTGATAGACACCCATTTTCCAGCGTCATTTAATTGTTGATAATTTCTTAATTTTTCGTACACTGTAATTATTTATTAAATCTGTGTTTTGTTCCACCATTTATAATATAGGTATGATTTCTAGAAAACAAATATCGTTTATTGTTATGCCTAGTAATCATGTTTTGCAAACTATTGCATTCCAGCAAATGTTGTAGGGTTAAAGTTACAGGTAGTGACTCAAGGTCATGTAAATAATGTTGCCCTCCCTCTTACGGTTCGAGTTCATTCAGGTGGAAGCGGTTCTGACAACGGTTTGAGATTTTATTAGTTTTAAGCTGAGAGAGGATACTTCAGTTGTAGCCAAAGGAATTTCTTTCTAAATATATTATGGAGAGTTTCTTTATAGGTTAAGAATGATTCTACACAGGTAAGACCTGTGTCTAATGGGCTCTATCTCATTTGAAAACCACGCGTCTATGAGACACGCGAAAATTTTTTACCTCAAAAGTTTTAAACATTTTACCCAGTAATTTTTCGCATGGGCTATGCAAGTTTGTAAGTATATTAGCTAATACCGATTAGCTAATATACTTACAGTTAGTCGCTAACTATTCGAATTTTTAAGTTTTCTAAGCTTTCAAGCGCAGGACTTCTTGAAAATGACTATTGTGGCTTACCGAGGGTCAGTGGCGCACAAAGGGGGGGGCCTGGCCCCCTCAAAGAAATAGAAACTGCATTATGAATATTGATTTTGCATTATAAATATTTTTATCCGTTCATCTCGGCCCCCCCCATGCATTATACATATTTTTATCCGTTCATCTCGTCCCCCCCCCCCCACCAAGAAAAAAATCCTGGGTGTGCCACTGCTGAGGGTAACAGAAACTTATCCAACTGGAGTGGTATCCGAGTGGTATAAAAACAGCAGGCCAGAAGTAACGATAAACATAATATTTATTTACACAAAACGTAACAAGTAAGAGGTTGGTTCGAGCAGGTTACAGCATCACCAGTCTGGTGCAAACGATTTTAATAGCGGCAAAACTCAGTCTTTCGGAGAGCAGAAATCTGCACATCCGCTCTGGCCCAGATGTTACAGGGGCTCTCTCTTGAAAAAATAACAGAGTCTCGCATATATACTCTGCTTGAAGTCTCCGACGGTGGCGGCCGCCTTCTTAGATTGCGGGATTCCTAGAGGGGGAATCGAGGTATTTCGTGCACGATGACAGTATTGGATCCTGGTGACATTTTTTTGGGAACGTATCGCTTCTATGACGTCAGCATATTCTGAATGACGACACTGAAAGGACATGTTTACGAGGTGAATAACGGCTGATCCCAGATCTATCGGTAAAGAGGAAACTCGTGGGATTAGCCCGCAGAAACCAGGAATGTTAGAATTCGGCGGTTAAACCGTATGTGATAGCTTTTTAATCCCCCACAGAAATTTAGAATATGGCGGGAACGCATGGAGATGCTTTTAATCTTGCAGGTGTGGGAGGGCGCTTCACAGGTCGTGAGAACCCACGCGATGCATGCGTGACGTCACACTATAATCGTATCTCTGGCAATGTTATGAAATTAAGAGGAATTGGTAAAGGTATTTGAACATATTACACGCACACCAACTGTGTTGGTTCTATATAGACTATTATATATTTTTGCATTTCTCTCTCTCTCTCTCTCTCTGTATGTATATATAAATATATATATATATATATATATATATATATATATATATATATATATATATATATATATATATATATATTCTATATATATATATATATCTCAAAACATAACTGAACTGTCAAAATATAGTTGAGAAGTACGGGGAAAGGGGGCTTAAAATAATAAGAATCTAATATTTCAGTTACAAAGCGCGCGTATTTTGCTGTGGGGAAAATCATCTTTTAGAGGCGACTTGAGCGCAAAGCGACTAATTCTAGGCTAGAAGATTCCTTTTTAGAAATGTAAAGGTTGGGTGCGAAGTCAAAATTACAAGATCGGAGATTTTAAGAGTCCAGATGACCAAAGGTTGAGGTCTGCACATGCGCGTACAGCAGTCGCTCGGAGGGAATTGGGTTTTTCGCACCAGATTGGAGGCCAATTTCGTTGAGAGAGGAATCTCGCGGCTGCGTGTCGAATAAGTTATCAAAATGGCGAAGCGCGGTAATCAACCTGGAGAGTGGTCAACTTATGAAGTTCAATAAAGCTGGATTTATCACGAATTGGATTACTTCCTTAATGGCCTCGCCACTCGCCCATTTATTTTAATATACGTATTGACTGCATCAAATCGAATTTACACAGGAGCAAAACTGTCATATATATATAATATATATTTATATACAGTGGAATCTCGATCTATCGTTTTTCAAGGGACCGATTGAAATGAACGATAAATGCAGGAAAACAATAGATGCGGAAACATTACAAAGCAATATGATCTTTGGAACTGGATAAAATGAACGACACATACGGAAAAACGATGGATCCGAAAACGATCGATCGAGATTCCACTGTATATATATATAATATAGTGTTTGGTAACCAGATTTTAATGGAGGGGTTGCGAATACTTTGAAGTAAATATTTACCTATTGAACTATTTAAATAAAAAACATGCTTTAAATTTTCTATAATTAAATTCTTTTATTCATACTTTTTATATTCTAAAAAATATGAATGACATTGTTATAAATAGTATTGTACAGCCGTACAAATGTATCAACCTCCCTTGTAAGACTATACTCATATATCTTACATTCTCTTACTCTACCTATCTATGCGATGATTGGTTTTCGAAATGAATAGCCACAAAAACCAAGCAACGATTATTATAACTATTTGAATTATCCTAAATAAATATTTCACCAAATGTGAAGCAAATATTATCTAAAATCCAAGCTCTCATTAATTTTCTTTTTAATTTTAGTTTTATATCAATAAATGAAGTTTATAATTTTCAGTGTTTTAATACGACTTTGAAATCATTCTCTTACAATTTAAAATTTTACTAATTTTTACAAAATTGAAATACACATTAATATTTAAATATGAAATTTCGGTCACTTCAGATTTTCCAAAAACAAGGTCAAAAGGCACACAAAACATTTTTCAAGTAAATATATACCCAAAAATCTACAGTTTAAAATAGTGTATCAAAATGTGCTTTTTTTCTTCTTTTTTTTCTTTTTGGTTAATATTTTTCTAAGTTTTTTTTCTTTTTAAAAATTTGTACCTAAATGTATGCTAGTAGAAAAATGTTCATTTTTTTCGTGTGATTTTTTTTTAATTTAAAGGAAGTGGGTCGAGGTCGAAGAAAGTTTGAGCACCGCTGATCTAGAATACTATTAGCGGACGAAGTTTCCACTATTTCAAACTTTTCAAGACAAACTTCATTCAGCGCTCGATAGAATCTAACGTATGTGTGATGTTAAGCGGTTAAAACCAGTCGAAGAAAGCAGAATCAGAAATCAGAATCTTTGTCTTTTGAAGATGATGTTTGTCAATGAGTGGCACTTGTCTCTCAGGGCATTCGAACATAATCTGCTAGAAATGTTGGTTGCTTTCAATAAAGGCACCGTATAAGTCTGTGGTTCACAACCCTTAGAAGTCTGTGGACCACTAAGCCAGCAATTGAACTACACTGCTGGCCACCTAAATTGCAACACCAAGAAAGACAAGAGATATTACAACAAAATTTATTTTGTAGATAACATGTTGACCAAGTATCAAATGATTAAATTTATAGACTTCTGTGAAGTGTGGTTCCTGCCAAAATCAGTAGCCAGACTAGCCGCCATTGTTGGAGATCACCGCTGCCACACGCCTCGGCATTGATTCAAAGAGACTTTGGATGAGTTCTTGGGGTACAGCAGACCAAGCAGCTTCCACACGTTGCCAAAGTTGATCTGCTGTGGCAGCTGGGGATGGAATCTGGGTCAATCGTAGAGCAACCCTGGACCACATGTTTTCTATCGGTGAAAGATCCGGAGAGCGAGGCGGCCAGGGAAGCAATTCAATCTGGCGATTGACGAAGAACCGTTGGACAATGCGTGCCATGTGTGGTCGCGCATTATCCTGTTGAAATGTGGCTATGGGCAAGCCCTGAAGGTAAGGAAGGACAACTGGTTCCAACACCTCGGAGATGTAGCGCTGGCTGTTTAAAGTACCGGCAATGCGTACTAGAGGTGTGCGAGAGTGATATCCAATACCGTCCCATACCATAATACCCGGTGCAGGACCAGTGTGGCGGTGCATAAAGCAGCTGTTCAGCATCCTCTCTTCACTGTGTCTCCAGACTCGAATGCGACCATCGTGGTGTTGCAGACAGAAGCGTGACTCGTCAGTAAAGACAATTTCATTCCATTCTGCCGTCCACATCCTTCTGTAATCGCACTATTGACGGCGGAGACGTCTGTAGTTCTGCGTCAAGGGTAGACAAAGCAATGGACGTCTTGTGGACAGACCACTCTGCTGTAAACGGCGTCGAATGGTACGCGCAGACACTGGATGATGCGTTACAGACTGCATGTGCTGTGCTATGGTTCGTGATGTGACTGAGCGATCCGTCACTGCCATGCGCACAATTTGCCTGTCATCACGTGAAGTGGTGCGCTGAGGTGGATGCGATCGAACACGCCGGTCCGTCGTACCCTCCTGCATTCAACGATCACATATCCGCATTACAGTTGTTTGGTTTCGTCCAACACGACTACCGATTTCCCTGAAAGATAATCCACAATCTCGGTAGGCCACTATCCTTCCTCTGTCAAACTCGGATACTTGATCAAAGGATGATCGCTGTTTTCGACGAGGCATAATTGATCGTTTTTTGAAAAAACCACAAGAAAAACACAATTGCCAAACTTGAAATCGTCGAAATCTCCAAGCCTTAAATAGCGCTTTGAAGTGGCGCCACAGGCGCGCGTGATGTGCGTCTGCGCTGAAATTCTAATCATTTGCATATCTCACCTCCGCTAATGCATGTTGTAAATTTCATGTTATTTGCATGTTTCCTTCAGGGTGTTGCATTTACAGTGGCCAGCAGTGTATGTGCGGACCACCACCCTCATACCCACTGACTTGATCGGAGGGGGGGGGGGGGTTCCGAGGGTATAAAAATTATTTTGTATGTTATTCTAATAATAAAATAATTGTTAAACTTTTAAGTAATTTTTATTTAACACCTGATAGTCATCGGATATATTCGGCCCCTCTAGTTCAATGAACATTTCTTTCAAAATCCCCATTAATTTGGCAACTATTTTATTTGTGGTGCCGGACCACTACCAAGGCTCTCGCGGACCACGGGTTGGGAACCACTGGTATAAGTGAACCAACACCACCCCTTGGCGCCGCATCCCTTTAAACCAAGCAACCCCAGGGGCGACTCATGGGGGAGAGGTCGTCCCTTCTCCCACCCTCTCTTACCTTATCGATATATTTACTTCGATATAATTACTTAGCATAATAACAAGGAAAACTATATTTTCTACCTTCTGAACTTGTTTTTCGCAAATCTCACGTGACTGAAACTTCATATTTAAATATTAAATTGCATTTCAATTTGGTAAAAATGAACAAAAATTAGAATTATAAGACAGAAGGGTTTCAAAATTATGAGCGTCTTGTTAAAACATTGGAAATTATAAACTTCATTGATTGATATAAAACTAAAACAATTTTTTAAAAAAATTGATGAGATTGTGTGAGCCTGGACCTTAGATAATATTTGTTCCCTATTTGGTGAAATAGTATTTGAGAGTGCTACTTTCACTATCATCGTCCGAGTTAAGTCTTGGATAGAATGACTTTCTGGACTACGGATTCACCGTGCCTCCTTTTATTAGCGTTCGTCGGGATTCGAACCGAGCTCCCCCAATTCTGAACCCGACGCGTTGCCACTATGTTAACTCGGACCCTCTTCTTTTGAATATAAGAAATACTACGTAGAACTACCAGTTATGTTTGCATGTTTTCCCCTTTTGGGGTTTTCACCTTTTGGGATATAAGACGCACTCGTTTCCTGAGCACTTAAAAACCCTCTTTCGAAAGTAAGTCCGTAGAAGTTGTTTGATGTATAGAGAGATGTAAAAGCGCATTTTATTTCTTCTTTCTGTTTCCGTTTGCTTTTCCTTCCCGTTTTACGCAGTTCTCGAATTCCCTTTTTCGTTTTGGGCCCCCGGGGTATTTTCTGAGAGCCGAGATGTGCTTTGCAGCTCGTTTTCCTCAGAGGTCACTCTCAAAGAACGTGATATTGGCCGTGAGACAACAGAGGGTATTTGGTTTTAAAAAATGAAAAGCAAAGGAGGTGTTCCGAATTTCTTTTCACCGAGATTTGTTTTTCTGCGCTGGAAAATTTTGATTGTAAGTGTCAATCTAAAGCAATCACGAATAAGCAGCGGTATTTTCAGTTGGTTCATCTTAATGAGGGACATGAGAAAATTTTAAATAGGCGTATCGCTAAAATTTTCAAACAACTTTTGGTTGCATATGAAAATATTCTTTTAAAAACAATAGAAAAAAAATTTCAGGTATCTCTTCTAACGAAACTACCGCGGGATATTAACGCAGGATTACTTATCGTTGCCTACCTCTTTTGTATATATATATATATATATATATATATATGTGTGTGTGTGTGTGTGTGTGTGTGTGTGTGTGTCAGTCAAAATTTTGGCGCATCTTGGTACTTTTCTGTTTAATTTATCCAAGCGATAGACTGGGTTTGGCGCGCTGCCAAAATGATAACTTGAGAGGGCGGATGGACGGAGAGTTTTAACGTTTGAAATTTTCCTTTCCGCAGCACCGTTATGGAGGAATGTAATCCTACGTTAAAATCTAATTTCGTCTTTCTAGGTTCGTGCATGAAAATTTTAAACTTTAAAACTAATAATAATAAATTAAATTAAGATGCAGGAAAATAAATATTTCCTGCATCTTTTTTTAATATTTACGTTACAAATTTTATTTTGTTTCAAACTACTTTTGTTGACAATAATTTTTATGTTTAACTGATTTTCTTTACGAGTATCGCCTTTACGGAGAGAATTTCTTCCTTTTTAAATATTCTGATTACGATTTATAGTAAATGTATGTTACATCCTCGGTTTCAACGGGAAAATATTGAATCTTAAAGGAATGAAGTTAAACTATCCGAGTTATATCCAAGTGATAGGAAATGTATCAGCTGTAGTATGCTTAATACTTCACTAGGATGTGTGCGAAAACACTTAGTGCTTTTATTTATTTATATATATGAGACAACAGAGATGTTTCTATAACACAAACTAAAACATTAAAAGAATATAGATTACAGTATCTACACTGCTGGCCACCCAAATTGCAACACCAAGAAAGACAAGAGATATCACAACAAAATTTATTTTGTAGATAACATGTTGACCAAGTATCAAATGATTAAATTTATAGACTTCTGTGAAGTGTGGTTCCTGCCAAAATCAGTAGCCAGAGTAGCCGCCATTGTTGGAGATCACCGCTGCCACACGCCTCGGCATTGATTCAAAGAGACTTTGGATGAGTTCTTGGGGTACAGCAGACCAAGCAGCTTCCACACGTTGCCAAAGTTGATCTGCTGTGGCAGCTGGGGATGGAATCTGGGTCAATCGTAGAGCAACCATGGACCACATGTTTTCTATCGGCGAAAGATCCGGAGAGCGAGGCAGCCAGGGAAGCAATTCAATCTGGCGATTGACGAAGAACCGTTGGACAATGCGTGCCACGTGTGGTCGCGCATTATACTGTTGAAATATGGCTGTGGGCAAGCCCTGAAGGTAAGGAAGGACAACTGGCTCCAACACCTCGGAGATGTAGCGCTGCCTGTTTAAAGTACCGGCAATGCGTACTAGAGGTGTGAGAGAGTGATAATCAATACTGCCCCATACCATAATACCCGGTGCAGGACCAATGTGGCGGTGCATAACGCAGCTGTTCAGCATCCTCTCTTCACGATGTCTCCAGACTCGAATGCGACCATCGTGGTGTCGTAGACAGAAGCGTGACTCGTCAGTAAAGACAATTTCATTCCATTCTGCCGTCCACGTCCTTCTGTCATCGCACCATTGGCGGCGGAGACGTCTGTTGATCTGCGTCAAGGGTAGACAAAGCAATGGACGTCTTGCGGACAGACCACTCTGCTGTAAACGGCGTCAAATGGTACGCGCAGACACTGGATGATGCGTTACAGATTCTATGTGCTGTGCTATGGTTCGTGATGTGACTGAGCGATCCGTCACTGCCATGAGCACAATTTGCCTGTCATCACGTGAAGTGGTGCGCTGAGGTGGATGCGATCGAACACGCCGGTCCGTCGTACCCTCCTGCATCCAACGATCACATATCCGCATTACAGTTGTTTGGTTTCGTCCAACACGACTACCGATTTCCCTGAAAGATAATCCACAATCTCGGTAGGCCACTATCCTTCCTCTGTCTAACTCGAATACTTGATCAAAAGATGATCGCTGTTTTCGACGAGGCATAATTGATCGTTTTTTTTTTAAAAACCACAAGAAAAACACAATTGCCGAACTTGAAATCGTCGAAATCTCCAAGCCTTAAATAGCGCTTTGAAGTGGCGCCACAGGCGCGCGTGATGTGCGTCTGCGCTGAAATTCTAATCATTTGCATATCTCACCTCCGCTAATGCATGTTGTAAATTTCATGTTATTTGCATGTTTCCTTCAGGGTGTTGCATTTACAATGGCCAGCAGTGTATCTGTTGCATGTCCTTCGTACTGCTTAAAACTTTTGGTATAAAATTCATTAATTTCATATTAATCCTAGTTAAAATTGCTTAACTTCATACAAGTTTTCAAGTAGTCTCTTCTAACTGAACTAATGCGGGTTATTAACACAGGATTAGGTCGATGGTAAGAAAAATAAGTTACTTATGTCTACTCTGACACTCTTGATTTATAATTCGCTACGACGGTTTGAGCGTCATAAATTTTAATTTCCGGAGGAACCGTTATGGAGGAACGTAATCTTACGTTAAAAGGGGAAAAAAAGATTACATAAAAATAGCTAAACCGATCGAAGAATAAAATTTAATTACCGAAATTGCTTGAAATTTAGTTCCTAAATTAACTTTAGGAGCTCGGAGTAGAAAGGGTGAATATGAAATTCATGGGATTGGAAAATGAAATTTTGGGAATGCTCTCAGGATAGAAACGGCGAATATAGACTTTGTGCCCCAGTTAGAGATCACGCGGCGCAGTGCAGTAAAGTAAGCAAATGCGTTGTATTACTTCTACAACAGCACTCTGTTTTCAGCTATTTCTATACAGACCGTACATTAAATGCCATTTACAAGATACTAAGGGTAAATGTAGAGAGAGGTAACACGGTGTTCCTTACATAGCAATAAATAGATTTGTGTTTAAAAAAGTTGTTTTTTATTCACCCTTTCTTCTCCTGATTTATGTTTAAGAAGAAAAGGATCCTAAAAAAACAATTATACTACGAAAAAAATTTTCTCTGCTAATCCACATTTCCACATCTCTTTAAAATCGACGAGACAACGAAAGAAAAAATAGTTTGAAACAAATTATATAAAGGAAACTAACGTAGAAAAAATCTTACAAAAATAAAGATTGTCAACAAATTTCAAGAATGATGAATGTGAAATATCACATACGATTAGAAAAATGTTCCCACATTGTAAAACTAGTCTACAAGCCCGAATTCGTAAACAAAAAACATTTTGTTCCTTAAAATATTTTTTTCACGATAGGAATTTAGGAAGCTTTTCTTTCTACACAACTCAAAAGAGATTAAAAATATGTAATATTGAAAAATTTTCGTTATTTAGAAATTTGTGTATCATAATGTGGGCTTTATTTGTAGGGAAATGACCAGAGCTGGCATGAATGTTCTTATTTTTCAAAATTTATTAGAAATAAAACACTGCAATATATTTATTTTTTAAGTCTCTTCTCCAATTGCTTTCCAATGTAGTTCCGTTGAGGACTTCGTGAAAAATCAACTTCATTCTTAACCTAACAGACTTCGTCACTGACCTAACATTTTCTTTAACTGTCGTTGTCCAAGATATAATAGTTGTTTCAGAAGTTACTAGGATGTCAAGGTCTGAAAAGAATTCTGCTGAGTTACAAACTATGTTTAATGGAGACAACTGTGATGAATGGAGAGTGTAAATATAAGTTAAAGTAACACTTTTAGATGAAAAATAAATAAATATAGTAAACGTAGTTTGTATAATAAATGGAAAAACTACTTTCAAACCGGTATACTGTGACCTATATACTGCAGTTACATGTTTATTGTCATTTAACCTATGAACAATGATTCAGTATTTCATAACCAGTCTTTTCGCAAATAAAATTTAAAATGCATCAAGAGCAACCATTTTTGAAAAGTATTATCTATTTTTAATTCTATTCACTACCCTATTCTAAAGTTTCAATATTTATTTCTCTTGTTTATTCCTTCCGAAACCTGAATTCAAATTCAGAGACCTTTTAGAGTGTTATTTATGTGAAACATTCTTTTAAATTTTCTCTATTATTTTGCTCAAGTTTCCGAACTGAACTCTCTTGCGTACCTCAGAATGCATTGGAGAGAAATCATATTGCTGACGCTTTGAAATAATGATGTTACACACAAAATATTACTTGGGTCAATCTCGTATTTCAAATCAATTTGCATTCTCCGTTCAAATGCCTTTTGCGGAAACGAAATTCGAATAATTCACTGGCAAGTCTTTGATAAAAAGCACATTTTATTTTGCTCTCTTTCGACTCGCATATCCTTAAATTTTACTCAGTACTAAAATTTCTTTCTTCCTGTTGTTTCTCTTCCTTGTTTTGAAAAAAAAAGATACATTCAAGGTGCCTCAGGGGCATTTCAAAAGAGCCGAAACGTGCTGTGCCCCTAACCTGTTCAAACACTTACACGAATTCAACAAAGAAAGTGATATTTCAGAGTGTGAGACGAAACCGGGAGGTATTTTGATCGAAAATCCACATAAAATAGGTGTTCAGCGGGTATTTTCACTTTCTTAGGGATACTTTGTAAAAGGAAAATCTTAACATTTCAGTTTATTATTGTGCTCCCCAATGGCTCTTACACGGGAATACCCGTAGTCTTGCGCCTACAGCATCGTTTTCCTATTCTTATGTTTTTCCTGTAAATTTATTATAATCAATTATAATCAATCGAAATAAACTCAAAATAACATAACAGTTTTTTCAGCCTTCTCTATAGTGTTTTAATTGCATACCAGCACGTTTCTACAAAATAAGATTGTAAAGAATTTCCAGTACCCTTACAGGGTCCGACAAAGCAACTAAGGTCTTCCTGTTTGTAACTCTGCCGGTGAATATGTAGTAACCACAATTTAGACCCAGCACTCCCAAGGATAACCTCTGGGGCTCGTAGCTTCTCTCACCCTCTCTAATATCATAAGACTTTCCACTCTACTGATTTAACGTGCCCCTATCCAGCCTAGACACGAAGGTATTTAATGGCGTCTTCGGGAATCGAACCGAGCACACCGAGTCCGAAGCTAAACGAGCTACCACTAGGCTACCTAGGGCTCGATTGTAAAGAACTAAGTTCTTCCCTTTTCTCACTGGCTTGTTGTTGGCCAAAGAGTAGTGGATAGAAGATTTAACGACAAATAAGTTACAAACGTTTATCCCCATGTAAACGTGTGTAAGTTGTAAGGTAGATGTTGTTGAGATGCCTGTTAAAGATTCGCTAAGGATATAAAGCACATTTTCCAGTGACAGAAAGTTGGATTACAAGGAAAATCTGCATCACCCTCTTTCGCAAGTCGCAAACCGCAAGTCGCAAGTTTTCTCTTATCTATTGGAGAAATAAATATTTAAGGGGACTTAGGATTCGTAAACCTTAAAAAAATTCAATTTTTGTAAGTAAAGCACATATCAAATGGTAGTCATTTCTGAAATCTTTAAAGCAAACCGCATGAAAACATTTCTCCATTTACTCCAGCCTAAAACGTAAGCAATCTCCAAATGTAAACAAGAGTTAAAGAGACACAGAGTGTGTGTGGGGTGTGGTTCGACTTTACCCTGTCACCTGCGGTTTGCGTTTAAGATCACGCTCTGTTTCAGCTGTCGTATTACGCAAATTAAGAATGCAAAAGGGGTCGGTTGAAGTGGAAGAAACTAAAAGTTTGAAAAGTGGCAAAGTTATAGATTGAAAATGCAAATTTTAGGGCGCATAAAATATTTGAGGTTTTCTGATTGGATGTAGATAATCTTGCAAACCAGAAATCTTGACTACTTAATCAAATGACTTCAGTAAAAGCTATGTTACTAACGAATAATGATGTACAGTCTTTGAAATTTTCCTGGAGTAACATTGAATGGGCTATCGGATTCTCTATGGGAACGTATCATTTCACTCCATTTTGAAGGTTAAAGATACCGCGACGTCAGTAAAGAAGTAGGAAAATAATATTCTACTGGTAAGGTAAACGCACCAGTAATGGGCCGGTTAAGAGAAAAATTCAAGTAAATCTGAATTTTCACAGCTATAGATAAAGCAAATTGGTCCAAATTTTTACCTGCCATTTTAATAACTGTCTTACGTCAGTAGTAGCAATTGGAGTGCACTGGGTGCATTCATAAAAAATATATATACATAAATAAAAACCAACCTGATGCACCTATAATGGGCCATTATTTTATCCGATGTACCCATAATGGGCCACCCAATAATGGGCCATCAATATCGACCATCAAAACATTAATGGGCCATCTATTTTATGTGTTATGGAACAAAAATAAATTCTACAATATCATAAAATTGGAAAGAAAAGGTACTAAAAACATGATGTATATTCTAAACCGGTTTATTCATTTTATAATTACAGTACAACTACACTAAATATATAAAAACTGAAATATAAATATATTAACTTAAATATCTAAAATTAAATTTACTTAAAAATTGGGGTTAATGTTGCCGGTGATGTACCGCTTTACTTGTCACAGCTGGTATGTTGTTTCAAATATTGACATTTCCGAAAAACTAATTTCTACCAGTACACGGGTTGGCCCAATACAGGGACAGTGTAACAATTCGTGATCCCATGATGGGCCAAGCTATTTTGACAATGGAATCTAAGTTTTTTTGTCATTTAATCACTGTAAAATTTGAATTATACATACTATCGTAATGAATAATAGTTTAAGCCAATAAACAGGCATTATAGTACTTAACTAAAAATTTTTGAAAAATTCACTTCCCTTAACAGATTTCTTAAGCAGACGTTAAAACAAACACAAATTTTCTTCTCTCTAGCAGAATGCACCTTACACTTCGCACAAAGTAAATGAATGAACTGAATTCCAGTGCTAAGGGATTCTCGCAGGTAAGTAGCCAATGACCCTCACCCCTTCCACTTTTTCCCTGCTTTTTTTCAGCACTTTCATTTTTAAACTTTGTTTTTTTAAATGCATAACACTTTTCTTTTTATTAAATGCATATTTCTCCCCGAATGTTCGTTATTCTATGAAGTAGACTGTTTCTAATACTGATACTTCCATTACTTAGTCTTTCCGAAAGTTTGAAAGGGCACCGTTTTCAAAACTATCGTCACGTGGCGCAATTGATCGCCCCGGCCCTGTACAGAGATCGTTGATGCATTGTTGCACAAGCATGAAAAGATCAATGTATGAGTGCCCAAAAAGTGCTGAAATCATTGCTGAATCAACAAGTAAAGGTGCTTGTTCTCCCACCCTTTGAAATGTTAAAAGGAGTTAGTTATCACGATGAGTACCGAGGGAAAAATTTTGCTGAGATAAAGGTAACAGGAAGAAACGTTAACTCTTTACTAAAGCGTATATAAATAAGTCTATTAATTTTTGGCAAAATGAAACTATGACTGATTCAAGTCAATTCAACCAATTATCTCAGACTAGCTGAAAACCCGAACTTCGCTATGGAGTACATTCAAATTAAATACAACGGTCAATGTATGCAATGAATGCCAAAAGTATGTATAAATATATTTATAATAAATACAACGATCAATGTATGCAATTGATGTAAGAAAACGAAAAAATATATTTATAAAAAAATCGTAACGGATATTTTTATTGACGAAATAATGTAGAAGAAAATATTAAAATTAAATCTAATAGAACATACTAAAGAATATAGTACAGTTTGAGGAACATATCTTTAACTGTATTTTAATATTTCTTTGGATAATGTCCAATCGCCTCCAGCATTAGCAAGAATTTTCTTTTCTCTATTTCGTTATCATGCACGTGACGATAAATTAATTTAAAGTAGCAGAAAAAGAAATCGCGTGATCAGCATTTAATAAAGTAAATTCTAAAATTTAATCTTTAAAAATTCCCCAAAATATCAAAAAATGGAGGTAAAGATTCGAAAAAGATATCATTTTAAAGGAATTTTTAGGATCTTTCTCATGATATAAATTTTATAACCCCCAAATTATTATTTTAAATGCAAACTTAAAAAAAGTTACTAAAACAGCTTAAAAATTTAATTTTAAAAAATCTCAGAAGAATTTTTCAAAAATCTTTCTTAGTGCACCCATACACCATAAGAAGAATCGCCATGCAAAATTTCAGCCCTTTAAGTCCAGCGGTTTTGTCTGTGCGTTGTATGTTAATCCGCGAGTCAGTCAGTTACGGAACTGTTTTATATATATAGATGACCGTAAAGCCGCTTGGCGTCGCCCTGATATTAGACATACCACCTATACTTAAATAAGGCGGAGGTTGTGTTATTCTGTGGAAGTGCATATCATACTGTTGAGTTCATAACATACACTTTAGTGACTGATATATTAATGCAAGGCAGTATATTGACGTTTTGTGGCACAATATACGGCCTAGCGACCAAAGCTGGGGAATGAAAACACTTAATGACCGTAAACACACTGCTCGTATTACTCGAGAATGGCCGCTCTATAATCTTGGAGACAGATTAGATATACTTGAGCAGTCTCCTAATATGAATGTAATCAAAACTGTATGGTCCATCTATAGACTTAAATGTTTAAAAGCAGGAAACAACTAGCGCAATAAGTCAAGAATTTGTACTCGAAAGTGAATGAGCCAAAAGGGATGATAAAAAACTCAATCTAGTTTATTCTATGAAGTAAAGACTCCAGTCTATTAGTGATGCCAGTAAAGTACATACTGAATACTAATATTTTCTGGAAGCAGCTGAAAACTATGTATAAGTATTCAGATACGTTTTATTAACCTGAAATATCGTTGGTTCTTATGTTGTTGTCAGTCAAACAAAATTTTACAGTCTTATATATATTTACTATCTGAAAACCCGCGCTTCGCTATGGAGTACATTCAAATTAAATACAACGGTCAATGTATACAATTAATGCCAAAAAATAAATATATATATTTATAATAAATGCGACAATCGATATATACAATTGATGTAGAAAATAAAATATATATTTATAAAAAAATCGTAAGGGATATTTTTATAGTCAAAATAATGTCCAATCGTCTGCCGCATTAGCAAGAAAAAAAATTGTTTTTGTCTATTTAGTTGTTATGCACGTGACGATAAATTTATTTAAAGTACCAGAAAAAGAAATCACGTGATCAGCATTTAATAAATTAAATTCTAAAAATTAATCTTTAAAAATTCACCAAAAATCAGAAAATCAAGGTAAAGATTCGAAAAAGATTTCATTTTAAAGGACTTTTTATGATCTTTCTCGTGATATAAATTTTATAACCCTCAAAGTATTATTTTAAATGCAAACGTAAAAAAAGTTACAAAAACAGCTTAAAAATTTAATTTTAAAAAATCTAATAATTTTTCAAAAATCTTTCTCAATATTTTCCTTTTAACACACTAACAAAATCACAGTCTTAAATTCTGATTTTTGCGCATTTAAATAGAAATTCAAATAATAAGATCCTACTTTTTTAACTTTAAAAATTTTAGAAAGTAATTGTAATAGGGCTTCAAACTATTTTAAACTATGCCTATAGCCAGAAAAATGAAAGTGTTTAACAAAAAATATCAAAAGCTTCAAAAAAAGGCATTACATTTAAAAAACTTCTTTCAGATGCAAAAAATCCAATTCAAAACTATGCATGTAATCATTTGTAACCATAAAAATAACATTAAAAATCTTCCGTATAACTTAACATAGGGATTGAATATCTGCGTGGTCACAACTGATATAGAACCATTTTTGTCACACTGGGAGAATTGCTAGTGGCGATCCCATAACGGCGTGGTGGGTTGATGGTGCAAGACATATGTGAGAAGAAACAAGATGAGTGAGTACCTTATTGCACACATGAATAATGTTAGATAAGGTATAGTAATCAGTTACCCCTTCCCTATCTAAAGTAATGCGTATCGGAGAAGGCTACCTGTCACTGAAGAGCACACAAGACAAAGTATCATGGACAGGAACTTGAATACAGGGAAAAACTATTGAATATATCAAAAGTAGTGGAGCAAGATTTAACAACATAAAACATCCGTAAGAAGAGAAGTAGCTTCACTAACGTTTGGACAAATCCAGAGATTGACAAAGGATCTCCTCTTGCAGGGGGTTATAACAAAGAAGATAACTCACCAACAAAGCCAGAGATTGGCAACTGCAGGAAGGTAAGACAAACAAGCAGCTATATTCAATAAGGAAATTTTGCAATTGTTTAAAAGATAGGATTTGTGAAAACAACTGCTATAAATATCTTTGAAGCATTTTTTTACGTACTATATTCGAAGAAATTTATTTGGACTGGGTTATCCACCCCATGCATGTACTTGCTCACCCTCAATTTGATAATCATGAAATAAAATTCGAAAACTATAAGAATACGTGACATAGCAAAAATTACAGACTTAGTGAGAAAAACTATAATTTTACAGAGTAGTTATTGAACAACTAATCTGGTAAAATTTAAAAGCGGATGTTACGAGATTCTTTGTTCAATGACTATTGTTCTATAATTCTATTATTTTATATGTTACCACTAGTAACACTTATATGAATAACACACAAAAAATTTAAATCTCACTTCTAATTGGATAACATACTTAGTAAAATCTTGATTGTATGTTCCATAACCAATCTATTAATCTGTTATTCTGTCAATACATTTATCATATAATTAAACAAACATAAAATACATAGATATATAAAATAAACAGAAGAAACTAAATTTAAATTGATAACCACACTACCGAGAGAAATATTTTAATAAGTTAAAATATTTTTTAACTCTTAAGTACTCACATTTTTTAAGTTGTTTTCTAAAAAAAAATATGCGCTTTTCATGTTATCATAAGATAAAGAATTAGGGACTTCATTAAGCACAAGCTAACTGTACTTCTGTGTGAAAATATGTGACTTAATTCCCCCTTAACTATTACGCTTTATAAAACATAACAGTAATTATTATAAATAGATTAAAAATAGACAGGTAACTTAGAATAATTTTCCAATAAATGAAGTTATAAGAAATAAATGAAGTTATATTTGAACTGAAACATTTTTCTAAATCGACCTTCGTATGTTTCGGCGTCAGGTACAATGGAATTGTTCTCATGGTGAATAGCAAATTTACTGGTTCTGTGTAATATGTCTCATGCATAATTACGCGAGCCTTAACTATGTGCCCCTCAGGAACGCTTTAAAGGGCAAACTTTAGAAAGCTGAATTACGTGGTGAAATTATCCAAAGGGAAGTATTTGTGTGAAGTTCAAACAAGTATTAAAATTATAATAAGAAACTTTACAGCTCACAATGATGACAGAAGTACAACGGATGAGGTCATAATGATCCTTTTCATATTTTCATTTTCCGTAACTTTTGTTTCATTAATGTTACCAACTCAGCTTTCTATAACTTTACTTAATTAATCCATTTATTAACAATAATGACTATTTTTTTACTTTTGCTGACTTTAAAATCTACAACCTGGAAGGATGAAAATGACCCATTTCATATGTTATGCCAAAATAAAGAAATGAATTTGGCTCAAATATTTTCATCATCTGTTAGCTGTTAAGGTAAATGCACCTATAATGGGCCATGTCCCTATAATGGGCCACCCTTTAGACATGTCAAGAAATTAAGGGTCTATCGTTACCTGAGGCAGTGGAAGGGGTGAGGGTCACTGGCTACTACCTGCGAGGATCCCTTAGCATTGGAATTCAGTTCATTCCTTTTGTTAAGAGACCAACATGTTTGTATTGGTAAAATCATAAGTCTTTTGTTTAAAATACATGGTATCGGATTAACAGAATATTTTTTTAATAAGTTACACGTATGCGAAAATAAGTTATTATTCTCGTGTATGTGTCAACTGAGTGAAATCACGGTATTTCTAAATCTTCTATACCATGACTAATCTACCACTACCTATACCTATAGTTAAAGCTTCTATTTAACCCTTCAGCAGGCGTACAGGTGTACAAGTGCAATATTTTCGTCATTTTGAATGGTTTGTTTTTACATGTAAGGTTTGAATGTTCTAAGCAGTTTCTATTTATAGCTATCACCCTTTCTAATGCAGGTCTGATTTTCTGACCCTTGTATTCCTCTCCATACATTGTTAGTCGGGATTTAACAGTGGTAAACCAGCGATTATACTGGATTACAATACGACAAAAGCAGTTGATATAGTTGATCCGATATGCAGATATTACAAGATATATCACGAAGATGGACAATTTCATTGCTTTTTAGGTTTTTGGACATAACAGGAATCCATTCGCAAGTTGTCCTTAGATTCAATAAACCGGACAGTTTTGAAATAAGGCGATTGTATCTGCATTCTTTGTCCTTTAATTGCGAATATATCTTAATATTATCAACATTTTATATCTTATCATAAAACGCAGAATTATTGTTTTTCAATTTGAAAAAAAAAGTTAATTACAAAAGGAATAATCAAGGTTGAAAGAGACGTTGCACTTTGTACCATGCGCGCCCGCTAGTGTTCCAAAAATTGGCGCGCCCGCTGAAGGGTTAATGAAGTTCCATCGATCAACTAAAAATTTTGCAACGATAAAAATTTGTTGAAAAAAAATTTACAGTAAATCACATAATTTTTATTTAATAAAATAGAAAAGTTCAAGTAACTGAATTGGTATCTATAGCATTATTCACTATATAATGTAACCTTGAATAATCGATTAAGTCACGCCTCTAAGATGAAATTGGGTTTATCACTTTTTCAAGTGTTCTAAATACGTAATAGTCGTTATGACATGTCCTTGTCACGCTCTCAATCTTGTTTCCGGTACGGGGGAGAGATAGAATCAAAATCTTGAGAGCAAAACAAACAAAAAAAATGTTTTGTTCCCAATTTTTATAAAATTGTTCAATCCACTGTCGTTTTGAAACGATGACATCATTTTTTTTAATCACTGCTGACTTTTCGGACCACTCCTCGGGTTTTCCCGGCCCACCTATGGTCCTTGGACAATTGGTTAAGAACTTGTGGTTTTACACAGTGATCCCCAACCGGTGAAACGCGGCACTTTAATTATAAATACAGTCGAACCTCCATATATCGAAGTAGCAAATTGCAGGAAAAAAATTCGATATATAGAAATTTTGATATATAGAATTCAGCTTAGTTTTATCATAATTCTAAAAAAATTAAAGCTAATTTTCCTATACAAAACTCCATTTCTAATTTATATGCGAATCCCATTAAATGAAAGTTAATAACTGAAAAATGAACTAATATGAAAGATTTATTGAGTACTACATATCTTTAAAAAAACAATAATGCAGACAGTGGTTATAATGATCACAGTTACATTCTTTTAAAAAAACTACGAATATCTTGCTGAACAGCCAGTTTTGCGGAAAGTTCAAAGAAATGTTCGTATTTATTCAATCCACTAAAAACTTCATCAGGGACATTTTCCTCGAATTGAAGTCCACGACGTGTTGTTTCAAATGCCAAAAATTGGGAGATTTTATTCTAAAATGGAATAAAATCTCCCAATTTGTCTTGAAAAAAATTTCGATATATAGAGATTTTTTCGATATATAGAAACAATTTTTCTATGTAATGAACATGGAGATTCGCTAAGAGTTCGATATATAGAAAATTTCGATATAGGGAAGTTCGATATATGGAGGTTCGACTGTATATACTCGCGGGTGCAGCGAGGATTTTTTGGAGAACAAAAAAATAGTAGTGGCCACTCAAAATATATATTAAATTGAATGATTTACTCTCGCGTCCTGCAGATTTGACGTATATCGATGCACTCGTTCCCGAGGATGAATAAATCACTCTGACGCTCAAGACTGTTAGGCCAGATATCAAACATGTGTGCTGTTTGCACCCGTCGTAAGTCTCCCATTAATAAAACGAAACTCTTTTCAGCGATGTTTATCGTAGTCTATTCTATACTGAATCCCATGTCTATTTTTGAAACTATTAATATATTCTGTTATCATGTTTGTTACTGATATCTTGAAATAAATGAATGAAATCGGCAGTGGAGTCAGTATTGATTTAAGGGGGTCCAATACACAAAATTCTGCAAATGTTCGAAAAAAAATTTACTGCATTGAAAATTTTTTTGTTCTTTTCCGCTTAAAATGACGTATAAATCATGTTTCTATCTGAATTAGAACAGTCGATATTACTAATTTTTTTTCGCAACATTCTAATAGCAGCCAATCTTTGTTTAAACCTTTAAATGCGATTTTCTGCATGAAAGGTTTTTCACCATTTCTCGTCTTTAAATCGATATAAGTCAAGAACCGATAAAGATTAATGGTTCAAACTTGGAACTTCTCTATTTCAATTATTTTACTTAATTTTGATTTAGCAAATTTGAAAGAAAAATAGAACAGGCAATTATTATTATTATTATTTTATTATTATTATTATTATTATTTTGCAATATTGTAATAAAACCCAATCTTTGTGTAAACCTTTAAATGCGTTTTTCTGCATGATGGTTTTTTTTTCACCATTTCTCGTCTTTTAATCGTTATAAGTCAAGAACCGTTAAAGATAAATGCTTCAAGCTTGGAACATGTCTTTTTCAATTATTTTACTTTAATTTTGATTCAGTAAAATCGAAAAAAATATTGACTTTTAAAAATGTGATTTTTAAAAAATAAGTTGCATAATTTTTTTTTGATATTTTTAATTGTTTTTAAAATTAATATTTTTTAAAATGCTGAATAAAAATTAAAACTTATATATTTCTGTTTAATTAAATGAAACGATTGTGAAATTCGACAAATAATATTTTCGAATTATAACGATTTTAAATGGCCCACTTTAAAAAAAAATTGAAACTTTAAAAAAATTATGAAAAGTTTTATGATGTGATTTAGTATACAAACTATATGGTTAACCATCACAAAAAGAATTCAAAATTTTAACTCAATAATTTTTTTTTAAATGGGCCCCAGGATCCTCTTAAACTTTAAATCTAGCATGTTCCGGAATTATATTCCATTTTGATTTCATTTTAAAAAATCAAAAAGCTAAAATTTCAACAAGGGTGTGCCGAGTTTCTAATCTCATTCCCGAGAGCGTCTCAAAATCAAAAAGGTTGGGAATCCCTCGTCTAACAGAATAACAAAAATATATATTAAATTTGGAACTTCAAAGTCGCTTCAGTTGCAGTGTTTTGTAGAGGCACTGTTTGCGATGCATAGATATAAGTATCTAAATATTATAAAGATTGACTTGTCCTGAATGGGATAATTTTTTTTACAAATACGTGTTTAACGTTGCACGTAAAAAAAAGCCTTTATTGGATAAAAACATTATTAATTTTCTCTCTTATTAGATGTGACGCTGGAGGTAATTTATTATCCAATTAAGTATCCATTTTTAATTATTTTTTATTCATTACCCTCATTAATTGGCCAATAAAGCCTCTCTGATTAAGATTAGACACTTTCGTAAAAATTTAATTGAACTTGGGGAGAGAAAGTTTTTTTTGGTTAATGAAAAATATAGATAACTGAGAAGGAATAGGTTGGCTATCATATATGTAACAAAACAAACTTAAAAACGATCGATGCACGCTTATAAAAAATATAAAAGTAATTAAGAGAATAATTATTATTAAGTAATTATTATCATTTATCATTGAGCAAATTATTTATGTAGTATTAATTGAATTCGGCAGGAATTAGTTATTTGCGATGAGATTTTAAGATCTTGTACCCACTCAAACATTTTAACGTCTCACACATTGAAAGTAACTATGCTAGAAAATAGTCACCTATATACAATTCCATCCTAGGTCATCCAATATATATATATATATATATATATATATATATATATATATATATATATATATATATATATATATATATATATATATATATATATATATATATATATATATATATATATATATATATATATATATATATATACATATATATATATATAAGGTAACCCCCGTATAATACGGCATTTCTATAGCATGGATTCACTCTTAACACGGTTCGAGAATTGGGAACATCGCCGTATAACACCGTGCTTTTGTAGCACGGATTCCCTCTAACACAGTTCGAGAATTGGGTAAAACCCTCGTGCAACATGAAATGTAATAAAAACTGTTAAAAGCAAACTTCATCTAATCTGAAATTAGGGAAATCCCCGTTCAACAGCTCAATAAACGTGATAAAATTTTTAAGTGCGAAAGATACCTTATTTGACATTTTTCATTCGAGCGCGTATGTACTATCAAATTTTCCTGCATAATTTTCGTGAACTATTAATACTTTAAGTATACTTTAAGACTGTAATTATGTCTCTCTTTTGACTACGTAGATTAAAAATTTTCGGCTAAGTGTACTCGACCTTTTTTAAAGAAATAATAATTAATGTTTTTATTTTTATGAATTAATCTTTAGCCCTAAGCTATGTCTGGCGAAAATACAAAAAAGTCTCTTAAAAGACATTTAAAGATGTAGATTTTGAAGTTCTACTGATATTCGATAATGCACCCAGCCATCCGGAAGATTTAAATAACCCAAATATCATAATTTTTTTTTATTTTACGTAAAAATACAACTGCTGTGCTTCAACCGTCAGATCGGCGAATTATAGCTTCATTTAAAACCAATTACATAAGGAGATCATTACAATGGGTTTTGAACAAAATCGATGATGAATCTATGGACGTCAAATAGGCGTGGAAACTCTTCACAATTTTGGACTGCATTAATCTAATAAAAGTCATCCATCAGAGAAATAAAACCGATGGCATTAAATGGTTGTTGGAAAAAAATATGACCGGAGTCAATTGAAATTGAAAATTTGATCGAGACAGCATAAAACACCTATTGAGTGGATGCAGTAGTACAAATTGCTAAGTCTCTAGGAGGGGAAAGTTTTGGCGATATGACTGCACAAGATATCAAAGAATTACTGGTGGAAGAAGAAATTGTTGAAGCAGGTTTGGTTAGTATGATATTTGGATTCCATGATGACTCAGATGGTGATAGCATAGGTGAAGACTGAGAAGTTAAAAAGTTTACTCTACAAAGCCTAAAGAAAGGCCTAGGCTTAGCCGAACAGTTAGAGTCATATTTCTTAAATGAAGGTCCTTCAAATAAAAAGAACACAAAGTTTAAAAGAGAACTTCATAAGTGTTTATCACCATATAAGGAAATTTATAAAGATGTTTTAACTAAAAGAAGGCAATCTAAAATAACAGATTTTTTGCAAAAGGTAGAGCATGGACCTGAAGATAATGTAGAAAAATGCTCAGAGGATAAGGATATCTTGTCAAAAAGAAAACGCCCTCGGTTAATAGTGCGTAGTGATGACGAAGAAAACATTGTTTAATTCCTATTAATATGTATTACTTTTTAATAAAATTTTAATAAAGATATTTATCTTAATTATGAAAATATAATAGCATGTTTTTTAATTTTTGGAACCTAACCCCCCCCCCCCTTTTTTGCACTAGTTCTTTGTTTCGTATAACACGGGTTCGCATAACACAACATTTTTTTGGAACATAACACATAACTCCCGTGTTACCTGTATATATATATATATATATATATATATATATATATATACCATGGTCAGCGTTCCCTTTATGATTTTTTAAAAATCTTCTTCAGAAATTGACTAAATGATACGCACCTCTAATAAAATTAAATTTGCGGCCTCCTGCCTAGGAATGGGGTGCAATAAAAGACATTTCAAATCTAAAATAAATCTCACACGCTCTCAAGACACCGATCCCAAACTGGAATGTTCAGTCTTCTTGCGACTTAAAATGGACGCATCGCCAAACATTTGGCTTCTAATATCGTAACGATTATTTATCTTCATTGCCGATTCGGGCAAAAGAAAAAAAAACTGGGACGTCGCAAAGTATTGCTCGGTTTAATGGAGAAACCATTAGGCACATTCCCTTAATTCTTGCGAAAATCTCTCGTGAACAGAATATCGTAGCCTTCCGAGTTCAGCGTTATTATGTGAAAATGTGTCTCGTATATATAAAGAAAAATAAAGTAATGGCCACCGGGGACAACGGAAAAGTAGCAAAAAGTCTACTAGGAGGAGGCCGCGTCAAAGAGATAAACTACATATTCTTTTTCTACCTCACACCAACACTACTTTTTACGAAATTGCAAATTGATATGATTTTTGAAAAATATATCAAATATCAAATGCAGGTTCTTTTGACGTGAATTATAACATCATAAAAACTATTAACTTAATTCTAGAACAGTTTTTCGCATTCTGAAGGCTAAATGGAAAGAAATATCAAACAGTATGGTGATATTTAATGAAAAAAAGGTAAAGGTGTCTGTGGAAATTTATCTTAAAACGATAAAACTCAATGTAATATTATAGCAGGTAGTAATAAATAAACAAACATTTACAGCTTTCTGATGCGAATCCTGCAAAATTTCGAATAGTTCGATAATTTCCCTACTATGTAGAACTCCTGTAGAATTACCTATTTCTTCAACGTGACTGACTTGTTCATCGCTGTTTCGTCACCAGACTCCATCTCTCTTTTGAGAGGTTACTTAAAAGAGAATGGCTTGTGACAAACCCTGGACCCGTCGAGGAAATCAATCGTGGTAGTAGTGAAACTGGCCCTCAGAGAGGACACACCACGCTGTGCTTTTTTGTTTGTCTGTGTGTTGGAAATCGTTTCCGGCGCGGATACATCAAGCTGCTTGAGGTACAGGGTGCGGCATTATAGACTTCCACATTTCAAAGGGTCATGAAAAACGAACAAAAGAACTTATAGAAAAAAAATTCCTCTATTTTCGAAAAGCACTAACAATCTATTTTTCCACTAGGTTTGGAAAATAACATCCCTCGCTGTGGCGCCCGTAATGGGTGATGCACTAGGGTGGTCCATGACATAATGTTAAAAAATAAAAGTGTAAGAATCTTCCTTCCACAAGCCCACAAGTAAGATTACAGAATTGGGCCTATTTGTGAGCCTAATATACATATTAAATATTAGAATGAAGCACCACATGCTATTAAGGTCCCTTACAATGATATTCAGTTTTTAAATGACCTGAAGAAATATCCAAATCCTTTTGTAGAAAATATAGCATTATCGTCATTTTCCAGACACCTATGGTATTTATCTGAGCACTTAGTAGCATTAGCTTTTTTTTATAGCAGAGTCAGCACTGATACAAAAATGAAAATGATACAAAATCTTGATCGTCCACTAAAACCTACCCGAGATTATCTACTGGAACTAAAAAATGAAGAGCAAAATGTAAAGATCGAAGAATTTGTGACTGAAAAGGCAAAACAATTCTTTGATGCCATGATTAGAGGAAGTAAAATTAAATCACAAGCTTTCATAGAAAAATCACCATCTCAGTGGGAAAGTGATCCTCGCTTTTGTGACTTTCGAGAAAAGTGCTTAAAAATGAAAGTTGTAAATAACAATGCTGAAAGAGCTATAAGCCTAATACAAAAATATAATAAAACCCTTACAAAAGACGAAGAACAAAAACAATTCCTGCTTCGTCTAGTAGCAAACCACCAAAAGAGCTTTCCCACTACTTCCAAAAAATCTTTGTCAATCTGAACTTTTGAAGTTTGAGCTTGAGCGACCTGTAAATATTATTATTTTCGAGAAAAAAAAATTGTGCTCATTATTTACATGTAAAATAATAAAATAAACCTTGTGAAACAATATATTTCGAAAGTTAATTTTTTTGGACCATCCTAGTGATGCACTGCCGAAGCCATTTTCTAACGTTTTCCGTCATTCTGTTGATCATCTCTGGCGGAGATGTCTGCAAATGCCTCAGGAATGACGCACTTATGAACTAGTTGCACATTTTCAGGTGCTCTAATGTTGCAATTGGTTTCCTTGACAATGCAAACCCACACGCTCTCACTTGGGAAACCCGACGTAGGATTATTTTCCTTCAGCAACGGCATTTATTTGCGTAGATCCCCAATTGTTTTCTATATCGCGCTTACAAAATCGTTGATTTTAAAGAACGTTTCGATACCGAAACCACGATGTTCACCGGACGCACTCATGGTGACTACTGACAACTAGAGAATCCGGCAAACTTTTGCCACCTCCCGCACCGCCCTTCCCCACCACTCCTTTACCAGTGATCTTCAACAATGTGGGCGTCTAATCCTCTAGGACTGCACATTTAGCCCGTCTGCACACGGAGCAACTCAAAAGAAACTGATAACTGACTCAAATCACAAACCAGTCCGTGATGAGTCGTAACATATGTAATTGAATGGAGCCACGCACACGGCACAACTGGTTACAAACCCGTCGGATTCAATTACATATGTTACGACTCATCACGGACTGGTTTGTGATTTGAGTCAGTTATCAGTTTCTTTTGAGTTGCTCCGTGTGCAGACGGCCTAAGAGGCAATTCGAATGATAGTGTAAACTCTCTTTTTGTTTAAACTTGAAGGGCATTTGAAGATAATCCAAATGAGAGTGTTATCTATCGCTTTAAGAAAGGAGAATGATCTTCATATCTAAAAAGTTTCTTGTATTTAATTACATCAAAGTTTTGTAAATAGCAAAAGCAGAGTACATTTTACTGACACTTTCGTGTCTTTGAATTGAAAACGTTTTATTGCTCAGTACCTGTGATAAAAGATGAATTAACGACGGCCAACTTACTAATTAAATTGTGTTGCTTTTCAGCTAAGAATAGAGAATAAAAGAATATACTGCATCTGACAAACAATATGGGCTTTAATAGGATGCTTGTTTCACTAGTTAACAACTTAATGTTAAATTTAAATCTTTCATCTCACGCATTTAGTACCGCTAATTGATTCCTACATTGGACTGCTTATTAAACCGTGATAGTCAGTAGTGGTATTCGCTCGTTGATTTGACTAGCTTTGTAGCCGCTTCTTCCTTGACCACATTCTTCTTCGATACTTCTGTTGCTGGAGAACAAAAACTCGAACTTGTTTTCGGGTTTATATCTCCAAAACTCTTGGCAGTTAGTTTGCAGATAGCAAGTTTTACGCGTTCTTCTGAAAGAAGTTTAGAGAAGGAAAAAATGGAGTTTTCCTCACAGGAAACTGAGCGTAAAAAAACGGTTTGCAAATAGAAAATGATAGCATAAAACCTGAGTGTTACGTTATTTCTTGCAGTTTCGTTTTAAATAGATTTTTTTTCCATTTATCAGTGGTCTTAGAAGCCACTGACAAAGCACCGTGCAGCACAACACGATGAAAAAATAGGATGTTAGGCTCGAGCATTTTCCACTGGCTCCTGAAATAAAATTCAATAAACTACAGTGCAGTACAATAGCGTAGATTATAAAAAAAATAGATAGTATTTACGTTTAAAACTTTTGCTGCGAAATTTCTCTTCCAAGATTATTTACCAAAATATGGAAGTAAAATTGATTTTTCCCGTCGAAGCATTTATCGAATATTTTAACAAATTCGGGCCCAAGCATCTTACGCTAACATTTATCTTACGTTCATCACTCCTAAAATATTTACGCACCTACCGTTAGATCGGATTTAATAGAAATGAAACATTCTGTCATTCAACGAATATTTTATTCAAGGTTTGGTATGAACAGTTAAAAAAGTGGTTACTAAGCAAGATAATTGGATGTTTCCTCGTATTATTTAAGTTTAATTTCGCTGTCACGAATCGTAGATTTCAACTTCATTAAGTATGTGTACAAAAGAGGATTTATCGAGAAGGGTATTATGTTTTTAATAGATTTATCTCACGAGTCATGAAATTTTAATACCTATGGATGTTAAAAGAAAACTAGATTGAAATGATAATGGTAATTTTTTATTTCTTTTCTAATATGAAAGGTAATATTTATCGCTAGAAAGATAAACGGAATTATAAAACTCTTGAAATAGTCCTTGTTTCTATATAATCAAATTACTGAATATTTTAGAGCATATAAAACACGGAAAATTTAAAAAGGAAAAATATTTTAGTAATACCATTGACATTTAAAAAAATATATTCAGTGGCTTAGAATGATATAAATTATCTTCGTTTATTAATAAAATATCTGGGAGTTAGGACATGTAGTTTTTATTTGCTAGAGATATACCTTAAGGGAAAGTGTCTAAAATCATATCATAAGGAGAGAAATGTGTTTATAAGTAAGGTTAGAGTAATTACTTAGAATAATTAACATAATTATCTGTTTGAAACTCTTGATTTCAATAAGTTGCTTAGCTATCGGCGTTAAGGAAAAAATAAAACATCAAATTAACCTGCAGTGATTAGAACAATGCAAAAACACTACACAACATTTATATAGAAAAATTAGAATTTTTAAATTTCAAGGAACTTTTACTAATGCTGTAGGCTTTTCAGTATCGTAATCTTTCGGATGTGTCTCTAATTATTAGAGATACATGCAACATAATTTTAAATATCTACTTTCGAATATTTAAATAAGTACCCGACGTGCAATGTTTTAACTTCCCTCCCCAACTACAAAAATATACAGAATATAGAACTATTCCTCAGATTAGAAGATAAAATATTCTTAAAAACAGAATTTATAGGTGAGGCATTGGTTTCGGGGCTGTCAAGGGAAACTGGTACCACACCTGCCTACTAATCTGTACCACAGTCTGAGGATTCGATTCCCGCAGTTGATGTGGTTGTTGATCGCTGGACGATGGTCAAATGACCAGGGCGGTAGTCTTCGAATCAAGAATCAGCGGATTCAAATACGGTATATGGATGTTTATAACGGTTGGAATTTGGTTTTAATTGCAAGATGGCTGAATGTGCAAGTCTTCGAGTTCAAATCCCGTAGTAGACGTAGGTGTTTGTAGTCATTTGGAATCCGCCTTAAGCAGAAGGTCCCTGTCAGCTTAGCCCTCGTGTGGCAAAAGGTGTTCATAGTGCTCCAAGCCAAACAAGCAAAGAAATAATCGAATTGGCTTTTAACTGTAGGCTTCGGTCCGTTTAGTGTTCCTAAAGGGAATCGTAGTGCTTTGAGCTAACTTGTAGACCACTTATTTCTCGTCGACCCTTCCTCAGGCTTGGTGCTTCACTGCTCCTGTCATCTGGTCATGCCTCTGTACTTGAAGTGTTGCCCTTCTATTACGAAAGAAGTCGAAGCAAGATTGAATGAATCGATATTTTTAACACTGTGAAAATGGGTATGGTTAGGTTCGTTAGAATTCATCGTGCGGTTCTTCTTTGAAGTATTGGTACAGAACTTCGCGTTCAGTGACTGTGCTAGTCAAGACTTTTAAAAGAAAGTAAAATGGGAATTACAAAGGGAAACAGTGTGTTTGTAACTATATTTAGGATATATATATATATATATATATATATATATATATATAATGTTTGAATGTTCAGATCAAGTGGAAAAATAAAATATTTTTTCTTCTACAGTAAATAAAATACATTTAAGCGAAACTAATCATTTTTGTAAATGGATTTATAAGATTGTAGACAGGAAAGAACCTATTTCACCAAGTTTCCTTTCACATTAGAATTATTATATTAGTTACATGTTTGAGGGTACATCCTTCAAAAAAGTGCCTTTTTTAAGTATTTAGCAGTTTTCATGTCATGATTTTGAGTAAAATTAAAAAAAAATAGTTAAAACTATTATTTTCGCAAAACATTTCTTGTGATGAAAGTGGTAGATGCAGATAAGACATCCTGACAAATTCGGGGATGCTGTGTACGTAAAACAGCCGTCTTGAGATGGGATCATCTAGGTTCGACTCTCGATTTGTTAGATATTCCTGATCATGAAAATATGATCTGAATTATAGGTAAGTAAATAAGGGGTTAGACTATGTGGAGAAAAAGTAAAAAATAAGGAATCATAGGGAGAAATGTATATATATATATATATATATATATATATATACTAGCTGAAAACCCGCACTTCGCTATGGAGTACATTCAAATTAAATACAACGGTCAATGTATGCAATTAATGCTAATATATATATATATATATATATATATATATATATATATATATATATATATGTGTGTGTGTGTGTGTGTATAATAAATACGGCGATCGATGTATACAATTGATGTAAAAAAATCGTAAGAGATAATTTTATAGACAAAATAATGTAGAAGAAAATATTCAAATTAAATCTAATAGGACATAATAAAGAATATAGTACAGTTAATATAGTACAGTTTGAGGAACATATCTTTTACTGTATTTTAATATTTTTTTGGATAATGTCCAATCGTCTGCCGCATCAACAAGGGAAAAAATATTTTTTCGTTTATTTCATTGTTATGGACGTGACGATAAATTTATTTAAAGCACCAGAAAAAGAAATCACGTGATAAGCATTTAATAAATTAAATTCAAAAAAATTATTTAAAAATTCGCCAAAAATCAGAAAATGGAGGTAAAGATTCGAAAAAGATTTCATTTTAATGGAATTTTTATGATTTTCTCGTGATTTAAATTTTATAACCCTCAAGTTATTATTTTAAATGCAAACTTAAAAAAAGTTACTAAAACAGCTTAAAAATTTAATTTTAAAAAATCTAAGAAGAATTTTTCAAAAACCTTTCTTAGTGCACCCCTACACTATAATAAGAATCGCCATGCAAAATTTCAGCCCTTCAGGTCCAGCGGTTTGGTCTGTGCGTTGTATGTCAGTCAGTCAATCAATCAGTTACGGAACTGTTATATATATATATATATATATATATATGTGTGTGTAGGAAATGGAGAAATTTTCTCTCCGTACTTCTGAGATTAGTGAGTGCGTATTTTTTAGTTCTGTTCTCTGTGTTTGAACGTACATGATTAAACACAATGACATAATTTTAGCTTAATTTTTTGTAGGTCAGAGCTAGCCAGAAATCTTTTTTTAACTTTTGTTGATTGGTTACAAAATCCAATTATATTTGTTCCTTAAATTGGAAAATGCCCATGCAGATTCTAATAAGTTGCGGTGATTGTTCAACGAAGAATTTAGTACCCAAATCCAGTTCAGATTCTTGATGAATATCACTGAGCACGTGAAGACAGCCCAATGTATTTTATTCCAGAGCCATTCATTAAACTTTATTAAAAGACACTATATCCCACGGAACGAATTTTAGAAATTTCTTGTGAAAATAAAGAATATCATGAGAGAGAACCTTACCCGAATACACCATATCTTGAAGTATGAAACTTCGCAAAGCTGATCTTCTAAAATAGTTAATTATATTGCAAGTATGTGATAACTAAAGGCATCGGAAAAAATACATATTTTGCCACGAAACTGCAAAGATACGGAAATCATTGTGTAATCCAGTAAAACAATCTGCATAGCACTTTCTGAGGTGTAGGCACGTTTAATGCAACGAAGCAACACATCCTTGTTCATAATTGATGCATTTCTTGCACTTCGTGAACTTTTGGTTCAGGCACTATTACCCTCAAAGTCTGGCATTCTTTGAGCAGATTTTAGCTTCGACAAATTTATCACGCCAACATTTCCTCTATAATACTCCACTGGAAGCGATTTAAAAGCTCAATATTCATATATTAATTTTGGTTTTTTCTCCCCAGTTCCTTCCTGAGCTTAATGTTTTGGATAAGATTGCATTATGACTTATTCCATTGGGTAATCTTTCATCATCTGACTCTGACAGATTCGAAAATTGTAATATATTCATTTTTATTGAAATATTCCGTAACGCATTCAGGCAGGAAATATGACTTTGGCATTTGGGTGAGATTTACCGCAACGGAGCTAGCTCGCATTGGATCCCCTGAAAGAGAAATTGGATATTATGTATAATAAATGTTATAATACATAAAACATTTACAAAAAAGAGATAAATGTAACCTCTCTTAATTGTAAAAGCAGATTTTACAATTAAGAGAGGTTTGTAATTCGGTTTTTTTTTTCAAACACAATATGCGTTTTCCCACCACGCTATATCGAGATACGCTTCAAGGGTCGTTTGACAATTCCATGCAAAAAAATAAAAAATAATTAAATACGGCGTGTTATGAGGGGTAACAGAGATAACCCATTGCGTTGTGTGCTAAAATGGGAGATAAACTCCAACAAGATATTAACCAATCGACATGAAATTACAAATAATAAACCATTTATTTACATAAATGGGCAGTAATTAACATAAAATTAACGATACATGAACAAATTCTTGACTATATGTATATAAACTATAAAAAGAGACCATATGTTATCTGCTACATGTGGGAGAAACATTACAGTCCGAGCGAAATAAAATAAATTACCAGTTAGTCTATGCGGACACTGTATTGACCAACCTGGGTTATTGCGGCTGCAGAAGCTCTCGGTGCAAGTAATGATGTAGCACGTCTTGGGGTTGCGGTAGCAAACGAGTTGCGGCAAGTCGGGACGGTCCTTCCTCAGCAGGTCTCCTGGTCCTTCCTCAGCAGACAGGGATTTTGCCACAGCTCCCGAACATCGAATCTGCGTCCTTCTCCCTCAGGTCTCGTCGTCGATTCTCTGGAGAAAAAAAAATTCGGGGCTCTTTTTTTTTCCTTTTCGTATTTGCCCCTCCCCAGGTTGGTCTTCCCCGTAAATTTATTGCTGTTTCTTACGTTTAATTCGTGGGCAGGATGATTCGACAGTTCCCACAGTTGACCACGTTTTTTTTATTTTCGGGAAATTGGATGTCCCTTGTCTCTTCGTGGAATTATTTTCCTCCCTTTCTAAAGAATTTTGGGGTGCGACGTTTCTGATATATATGTAGAGCGAGCCGTCTTCCTCCACCCCATTTTGAATAATGCATTCGCCTGTGACGTCATGCTGCAGACATAGCTTTGCGGTTCTTTTGGATTGAACTTTGATTCTTGGCGAGCAGATGAGACCGGATGTCGATTCGAATAAGATGAACTC
The DNA here is from genome assembly GCA_907164885.2 of Dolomedes plantarius. Classification (NCBI taxonomy): domain Eukaryota; kingdom Metazoa; phylum Arthropoda; class Arachnida; order Araneae; family Dolomedidae; genus Dolomedes; species Dolomedes plantarius. Next base: position 29,686,488 of record OU015495.1, on the reverse strand, counting down.
GTAACGTTATGTTAGGTGAAATACTGAAACGACGGCGTAATGATATGTTTAAAGAAATAACTTTTAAGACGTGTGTTATGAAGACGATATTAAGTTTCTTGTAAATGTTCCATGTTACTGTGTCGTCCCTGTATATCGAAGAACAACTATTAAATGTTTTGTTTCGTATTATCCCGCTCGTCCAATTCCTGACCTATATATATATATATATATATATATATATATATATATATATATATATATATATATATATATATATTGATATTGTTCCCATACAGTGCATACATAGCTCGTTGGTAGTGTTGCCAGTGCATCCATTTAAGACGCTACAGGCCTAAACCGGTCCTCGAATTACGTCTGCCGTTGCGAGGGAGATCTGCCAGGTTACCAGTCTCCTCGAAAGGTTGCATTAGTTTTTTAAGTCCGGCAATAGTCATTGGACTTTGAAATTGCTTCACATTTTATTGAGTTCGAAGCTTTATTCAGTCTAATTGCTGTTCCCATAAAAGAGCTTCGCCAGCACGGCCTTATTTACCGACGTGAACATTAAGTATTCCGCCGCAATAACTTTATTATCACAAAAAAACTGACAGGGGAGCTGAAGATTATGAACTGTCAGTTGTATATCTTTATTTTGAAGGAATTAAATTTGCATATTTTTGTGATTAAAAATGGAACGTCTCTATCTATCCGTAAAAAAGTGAGCTTTATTTTTTTGTACCATTAACGTTCATTGTATTTAACATCGTTCATTGTTTTTGCTTATTTCCTGTTCATTCCAAAATCGTTTATCTGATTTGCGCGAAATTATAACATTAATAATAATTCTAAGAAAAAGTTTAAAAAAATAAGAACGCGAATATAAGATTTTTTCCGTATGTCATTTGTAGTTTGTCCCATCCACCGAACCCATCTACAGTGTGAATGAATTTTTTCGCGTGCTATGGGAAGTCCCTTGTGTACTTTTAAAGTACAGTTTGTTTTGATCCTAAATAATAACTGCGGTTGTTGATCAAAACATTTTTGACACTTCTAAAGTTAACGCCCTCCCCAAATTTGCTGTAAAATTGAACTGGTTAAGGTTGATTTTGCTATGTCGTGCTTGAATTTACGCTCTTTCTGTTTCTTTGGATAAAGGAAATTGGACCGTGGTAACCCTGGTGTTACATTCTCGTATTTACACGTATTGCGTCAAGAAAGAAAATACAGATAGGAAAAAAAACTTCATTAATTGAGTTAGAAATTAAGTTAACAAATAGAGCCAATAATTCATCTATACATGAATGACTAATTCCCTTATGTAAGACAACGACATATTGCATTAAATCAACAGATTCCTCGTAAATGGCAAAAGATAGCTACTTACGACAAAAGTAAATTGATAAATCCCTTAATACACATAAGGATATTTAATACATCCAAAATATCGCACACTTGCTTCATCAAACAAGAATATACGAAAAGTGCGGAAATCGGAGAAATGTATTAAATTGAGATTTATTTATCATTCTTAGATGTCCTATTGAAAGCATTTATCGTGGAAAACCATTTTTTAAAAGGTCATACTATTTCAGATACCCTCTCATATAAACTCTATGACTAGGATAAGAAAATATAGCTCCACAGTAAAGGATAATTATAGTAGTAAAGGATCACTCATTAGGATTTATAATGCTGTTAGAGAGCCATATCTTTTATTTATATTCAGTCATATTCTCGACGCATAATACAGTCAGGAAAGAAATGCATGTAATTGACGCAATTTACTAGCGTAGAAGTCGTCTCATCCGTAAACTGCGTTTGTAACGGCAAGAGCATCTCTTGGCAAGCACCTTTTATTCGAACCATTTCCGTCATTTGCATTTCTATGCGCTTGTAAACGCCCGAGCGGCTTCACCTGAAGTAAAATCTGCTTCACTGTTACTCGAACATGAATGAACATAAGGTAGGCGAGTAATCCGTTTTGCATAATTTTTGCGGCTTTCACCCAAAGAAATATAAGCTAATACAATTTTGTCCAACAACCATCATTCTATGAATAATTTAGTACATTCTCGCATTCCTCCCACAAAGTGGTCATGTGAAAAATGGCTTGTACTTCAAGCTTCGTTTGTCCTATGAGATCAGTAGGTTTGAAGTTGTCAAGAATATTTAAATGTATAATGCATGAAGGCAGAGGGTGAATTATATTTGAGCTAAAATTCAGCAATTTTGAGACTTATTACGTCAGATCTTTCATTCCGTTAAATAATTTTATTCTGGGGCTCGCGAACGTATGATGACTCTTTAATACTTTTAAAGGTTTTATCTAATGAATGCTGTTTGTTTCATTATTCAATTCATGTTGATGGTGATTCAATAAGGATGTCACCGTTTCGTTTAAAGATGATAAACGACAATCTAATATAAAATATAATGGAGATAAAATAACACTTGATTTATTTTGTAATGAATGGTATAGTAATAAAGAGTAATATATATTATATATATGTTTGGATATCATACCGTTTCTACTCGAACTTCGTGGATTTTGTTAATTGCGCGTTTGCACCAATAAATACAGTCGAACCTCGTTATAACGAACTTCAAGGGACCAAAGGTTTTAATCGCTATATCCGGTGGTTCGCTATATCCGAAGCGTTAAGAAAAATGTTAGAATTCACAAAATATATAATTCATTAGTTGCTATGTGTATTGAATAATGATGTATTAAAGAAAGGATAAAAGTTATTAAAAATGATCATTAATGAATTCAATCGACCAAAATCGATTACATTAAACTGACACAGTGCTAATTAAATTAACTAAAAATAAAAACAAATGGAAATAAATTCATTTTACCTTTAATCGTTACTCACTGTTTTGATACAGAAATGATCAGTAATCTTCTGCTAACGTGATGTCGATTTCAAAAACATTTTGTGAATTTCTTTGTCCAATATATCAAATGACTCCATCACTCTTTCTTCCACTGTTTGTGTAGATAAAAACTTATTAATGACGCGCATCACTGCTGTAGCATCTGAGATAGTGGGGATTTAGACATTTATGTGCTCCTCTTCATCAGCATCAGATGCAGAACCTTCGATTTCAGAATGATTCATTTTAATTTCTTTCACAATATCATCATCAGTCGAATTTTCACATGCAATGACCTCATCATCACATGTTTCGAACAATTGCATGCCACAATCTGAGAATGAGGAAATTTGTGCTTTTCTTCCATATCGTGATAGGTAAATCTTCATCATCTTCTTTTTCAGCATTCTTTGCTTCTTCAACATTCGTTGTATCTTCAATTTTCCTAAAAAGTTTTTTAAAAAAATCAGTTTTCGACTGAAAAAGAGGTTCGTTATAGCCGATTCTTAAGATTTCGGAGGTTCGCTATAAAAGGATAAATTAGCATTAAATACAATAGGAAAAGGGCGGGACCAAAATTTTCGTTCTTTATATCCTTGAGTTCGTTATATACCGGGTTCGCTATAACGGGGTTCGACTGTAGAAAAGGTTTTTTTATTCAGTTTTACAGCCAATACATCTTTACAATTGATAACTTAACAATACTAAACCATAATATTCTGTCGTCTGTTGTACGTTACTTAACTGTATTTTATAAACTTACTAGCTGAATACCCGTGCTTAGCGACGGAATTTATTACCACCATCCATTACGTCGTTGGGTTCATTTCATTTCAATTAACTTCAGCAGTAAAGTATTGTCATTACTCGGTTGAGTTCACCCTATAATTTAACGAACGTGATCTGGCATTAAATACGGATTTAAGTTTTTTTAATTTTTACTTTGAGAATTTAAGTCCCTATTTACAAATTGGAACAAATTTGAAAAAAAAATTGAATTTTCAAAAATTTTTTTAGCTCCTTCTGTTTTGAGCCGATTTTAACGAAACTCAGAACGTATATGTTTCTTGAACCATGCTTTCATTTAAAAGTAATCCAGTTGAAATGCAGAGTTAAATACTTGTTTTAAATTTGTTTTTAGGGGGGGAGGGGGTTGTTAATCCCTTTTAACCTCCAAAAAGTTCAAATGTTTTAAAAAGATTTCTTAGCGCCTAGAACCTTAGAGGAGCCAACCTACAAAATTTCAACTTCCTAAACCTTAAGGTTCCAGAGATAGTATTTTTTAGAGAGGAGGGTTTTTAAGCATATTTTAAACCCTTAAAATTTAAATTTCTAAAATAAATTCGTATTGAGCATCTAGGGCTTAAGAGGAACCACAATTAAGAATTTTAGTTCCCTAAGCCTTAAGATACCAGACATAATCCTTGAGAAACCTTTTTTGAAATTTCAAATTATTACAGTGTTTTTTTTTCAGGAAGGGGAGGGGGATAAATTTTTAAAAACAATTCTTAGCAAGCACCTATAGCCTAAGAGGTATCACCATACGAAATTTCAGCTTCGTAATGGTTCCAGAGATAGTTTTTTATTATTGGGGGGTTTCTTAACATAATTAAAATTTTAATTTTCAAAAACGATTTATTGGAGGGCACTTAGCGCCTAAGAAGATCCCCATACTAAATTACAGCTTCCTAGGGCCTATGGTTCCAAAGATAAAATAATCAGTCATTCAGTCAGTCAGTGGTATTTGCCATATATATATATATATATATATATATATATATATATATATATATATATACAGAGAGAGAGAGAGAGAGAATGAGAGAGAAATTGTCAGCATCTTATGAATCGGTTCCTAATTTTTCGATAAATATATTTCTGTATGGAAGGGAAATTTTCATGGAAGACACTTTGTTTTATATTCTGTAAACTAGAAGGTAACCCGTCATTTTGACGTCATAATACTAATAATGACGTCATAATGGAAAAAGTATATAAAAGTTAAAAAATATCCCGAATTATCTAACAATATTGCATTTAATCCACACCTTGTCAAAGCAAACCCTTTCATTATTTTTTATTTATTTAGTTTTTCATGCGATTGGAGTAGTAGACTGCCATCCAACCCGTCATTTTGACGTCATAATGGAAAAAGTATATGAAAGTGAAAAAATATCCCGAATTATCTAACAATATTGCATTTAATCCACACCTTGTAAAAGCAAACCATTTCATTATTTTTTATTTATTTAATTTTTCATGCGATTGGAGTAGTACACTGCCATCCAGTTTTTTACTGCTCACTACGCGATATGAATACTTGAGCTACTTGATTCATTCACATTCAAGTTTGTTTACTTTCAGAATTCATCGCAAAAGTAAACAGATTTTTAAAAACTGTTAAATATACAGCTAAAAACATCCAATTTTTTTTGTTCTGAATGTTTTATAGAAAAATAGGCTGAACAAACGTGATTTGATGGAGAAGATATTAGTTTTTAGGCAAGAAAAAATTTTGATCCACATCTGAAATTGAAATTTAGCCTAACCGGCAGTTTGTTTACTGAGAGCTTCAATTGAAAGATGAGTACAGCCCGGAAGTGTTATACAGAGACAACGGCTATTATATATATAATTAGTTCGAATATTTAATTTTCAATTACTTCAGTTACTTTTATTTATCTCTATTCCTTTTTTGTATTTAATATAATGACATGAAATTCCTATTTCTTTCGATATTTTTGTTATTGACCTAAAAACTACTTATACTACGGCGAAGTAATGCCTGTATATTTAGCATACAGATGCTTGTTAGAATTATTCTGTCAGAAATAAAGGATTAACTGAATACATTTATTCAAGTTGCTCCCTCTATAAATATGTATTGGATAAGAAGTTATTACCCTAGAGAGCAGTCTATTTTGCTCTGTTCTGGCTCTGACATATCCTACTTCAGCAATTACTCGATATTCCTAATCCGTCATCTCCTCTGTCGATAAAGCATTCATGCGGTCGATGTCATTTTTAAAACCTACTGCTGAAAAATTTGCTTAACTGGCACTGACACGCAATTAGCAATAAATAAAGAGTTAACATATGAGAATCGTACTGAGGATTTATAAACAGGAATAGTACAATATATACAGTGAAACTTCACTTGCCGGCCACCCCTCTAAACGGCCTATTTTTGATTAGAATTGTTTTTAACTTCCATAGAGCCATAATATTCTTCCATAACATTCTATGGAGCTTCATAGTTTGGTTTGGTTTGGAGCGCTACGGTCAATTTTTTGCTACACGAAGGTTAAATAGACCGGGACCTACAGTTTAAAGCCGATACCGAACGGCTACAAACATCCATGCCAACAGTGGGACTCGAACCCATAGGATCTGAACCGGATGCCAGCGGATTAACCATTCGGCCATCCCCTGGCGTGGAGCTTCATAGAGCTTAATAGAATGTTATGGAAGGAAGCTCTTTTTGACGGTCACCCCTCAGAACGGCCTCCTTCTTTTCGGAACCATGACTGAATTATCATCGGCAATACTTGTAAATTAATCTAAATATCCTACCTCTCTTGGAAAGAGAACAAATGTGGTTCCTTTCAACGAAAATGGAATTTGGGTGCGGCTTCAACGTTTAGTGCGATTTGTGATAGTTACAGCAATAAAACGTGGGTATGCGACGAAAAAGTTGCAGTCCACTATTAGTTACAACTTTGTTTATCTGCTCAATTATTTTACATTTTTCTGGTTTCTTACTGGTCACTTTTCATCCCTACAAATGATATCACAGTCAACATGTAAAGAAAGGCTTTCAGAATTAAAAGAAGAGGTAATTACCTCCCATTTACCTGTCTTGTAGTATGAACAAGATGTATTCAAATCATCGCCACGTGCATTACGGCCAACTTGTGGGTGGGAGTTAAAACTTTTAATGAGATAATCTGATGTGATAGAAAAGGGATGTGTGTCTTACCTTGGAGTTCCCACATATATATGAGAAAACATATGGAAACTGTAAAAAGAAACTCTTAAGTTTAATAAATCTTAATAGAAACCTTAATAGTAAGCTAACAAAACACTCAAATAATAGATGTTTACTTATAAATGTTTACTTATAACAAATGTTAACAAATGTTTACTCATTAACAAATGTTTACTTAAAAACATTGACAAAACATAAAACACCTCTGTAATTCAGTTTTTTTTTTCACTATGCAAGTTAAAAGTCCTATATCTGCCGTTCGTTATTAACTAAAAAAACAGACGCTCGATAAAAAAATACATCGTTTCTACAGTGTTTTGAACATTAAATACCATATTGCAGTTTTCAGCACTGTGTATTGTACTAGTGGGGTAACTAAAATTCATTACGAACTGATATTTTAGGGAGGAGCTTTAAATTTTCTATCTGCATTCATTTCTACAGCATGTATTAATGCATGTGTGCTCTTAAGGCTGCTATGTACTAAGAAAAAATCGCATATCCCTTTTCCTCTCCTTGGAGACTCTTGTGGTGGGAGGAGTCCAGTTGACAGTTCGAGAATTCCACCCCCCTTAGGATTGACATTTTGAGGGATTGTAATGACTCTCTCTCTATAGGAGGGGGGTTAAGCGCTGCCCCCAAATTTTTTATTTAAAATATATTTTTGTCAACTATTTACAGGTACATAAATGCTGATAATCAAATAAAATTGGTATTGTCAGATAGCCTGAACTTTTCTGCAAAGCGCTACAGGATTCATTTATAAATTTCGTCCACCGAAGGAATTTATAAGCGTTTAAAACACACTATACCAGATTTTTCCCGAATAATTTAAATTTTAAAATATTAATTACGTTTAAAAAAAACGAAAAATGTACACAAATGTAAAATTTCTTTCTCTATGACGGAGTACAATAATTAAAAAAAAATCTTTGAATCCAAGTCGGCAATCTGTGGACAAATTTTCTCCATAGGTTAACATTGAGTTGAGCGAATCCAATGGGGTTAGTACATAGCAGCCTTAATGTATTTAATTTTTCAGCTATTTGGGACTGGGTTTATAGTTCTGTCGAAGTTACACCTATGTATTCCGTGAAACTTATTTTTTTCAACGGACATAGCTATCCATCCCAGGTTATTTCAACTGTTATGACCAATAGTTTTTAATTTAATTTTAGCTATGACAAACATAGACCTTGCATACTCCTTTACTTAATTTTTGCAGTTTTACCTTAAAATTTTTTTTCAAATGCGGCAGACGGTTTGAACAATATCCTTACCGCCATAGTACACCGCAGTTTTGCTAGCCATTTTATTATGGAGATATCATATAGGCGGACTAGCATTACCCCTAATGAAGGGACGACACAAGCGGAGGCTTTTTTTACCTTAAACTTTTTAACAAGATATTATTTTCCGAATTGATAATATTTTATCGTCAGTTTAATGGCATGCATTCAATGAAATTTAATAGAAGAATCCGGGGAACCCGATTGACTGACACTAAAAATCATTCAAAACCTTATTCTTTTAAATTATATCCTTGCTAACGAGTTAAACGTATCATTGACCGCTTTGGGTTTTTTTTGTAGGATCAAGACATTATTTTCCGCTATATATGTTTTGAAAGTTTCATTGTTATTCACATCTTTTTTACACGACTTTTCAAACGTCTTTATTATTTAAATGGTTAGATTCAATTATATTTATCACACCCTCATAATACGATTATATCACTAAAAGAAAAATCATTTAATTAGATGATATTCGTATATTTTAAGGAGGTCCCATTATCATACATTTGCATATGAAAAGTAGGGAATCGTCACTCAGGAAATTTCCTGATCTTCTGTTAGTCAGATTCTCTGAGATATACAATCATCTGATACAATCACTTACTTAAGACATTCATGCACGAAATGTGATTTCTTTACATTTGGTAAGAATCGACGACTCGAAAGGCTGTTGCAAAAAAGAAGTATCGATATGTTACAAAGGCATAAAAAATTGAAAGGCCAAAATTTTTCTCTCCGGCATTTTCGTATCTGTGGACATCTTCCCTAGCATAGATGCCTGAGCGATTTCTCGCACTTCGTCGCGTTTTAAACCAGGTTGCAGAGAATAATCCATTCTGCATAATTTTTGAGGCTTTCGCCCGAAAGAAATTTCATCAAGTCTTCATAATGACATTCAGGCTGATATGCATAATTCAATAAATAATTTGCCGTGATTCTATTCCTTCTCGGAGAACGCAATTTCAAAATCTCTTTATGTACGTTTCTTCAAATAAAGAAACATATCAGAAAAACTGAAATAATCTTAAAGATCGAAGAAATATAAAGGGAAAGCATTTTTTTTCAAACGAAAATTATTCAGGAAAACATCTGTAAGCTACTTTCAGTCACTGTTTTTATAAGGTAGGAATTCATATTGATTTGCCAGCTGCAATTCAGAGTGTGAACTTCTGTTTGCATTGTCCAATGGATCCCTAAGTAATTACACGTGAACTTTCTTTCAAATTTTCTAAAATTTAGCAACATTTGACTGTATTCAAATCTGGGCATCATACATACTCATGTAAATTCCGTCATTATAAATCAAATCCTTTGTAGAATGTTTTAAAAGCGGTTCTCTAAACGGCCTTTCAGTTTTTCTATGTGTGTTGAATGAGGGGGGGGGGGGTCGAATTATTAGACCTCTACCACCGTGTTTCAATGGACGAGGGATGAATTTACATTAAATAACATTCTTCTATGTTAAATATACAACGACACTTTTAACTTTTTGCAATTTCAATCAAAAAGAGAAAAAAACAAAGTCGAATGATTAGAAATACTGTTTAAATCCCATTGTTTCTCAGAAATTCCTCTATCTCGTATTTGTATTGGAAATTACTAAATGTAGCCACTATACATAGAAGGAACATCTTAAACACCTATACTTTAACTAATTTCGGCCATTATCGGTATTTCAATAAATTAAAAATACTTCTCTATCTATGTGACTTTTCAAGCGATATATGAGATATTATTTAAATGATCTGAACTAATATGCTAAAGCAATATGCTATACTTTTTCTCTACCTTGAAAAAGTGTGTTTAGTTAATCTGGGACGGGGAAATTCTCAAACGCATTTTTATTTTCTATTTATAATAACAGCTGTTTGAAATATACCATAAAACTTTTTGGGGGTGGGTTATAAGAATATTCTTCTGCTCTGAGATCTTTTATTGATAGGTACTTACAGCTAACAGTTCATAAGATTCCAAGCATCTCTAATCGTCTTAGATACAGACAGAGACTGTTAAAAAATAGATGATTTCCCAGAGAAATTATCAAAATATTACCAGGCTTTAAAGAAAATTAAACAAATTAATAAATTATGTCACATAGAGACCAATAAAGTTGGTGTAAACGATTATAAAAATTATATGTAAGGAACAATGCTGTAATACAATAAAACTTCTGTACCCGGTCACCCCTCTCAATATTTTAGTCAGAATAGAATAAATACTCCATAGTGCCAATGTTAGGGAAGAAACCTCATTTCTACGGACACCCCTCCAAAAAGCCACTTTTTTTTCGGAACCATGACTGGCCACTCTAGAGGTTTTACATTATATCATTTTTTTTCAACCATTGTTTTATGTAATTTATACTGATTACGTAATTAATTTTGATAACTGTGATAAAGCTATCTTAGTAATCAAAAAAATGTTTACCAAACTTACTCTTTCATTTCTTGGTGTTTTGGTTAAGTTGCATGAGTTCTCAATTTTTTAATTACAGTAACTCTAACATTTTTCGTATTTGTGTTTTAAAAAATCGTTATACAGGGTCATCGAAAAAGGTTGGACACATTTCGCAAGCTCATAATTCAAAAATAAATTGAGCAAACGCAATAATATTCTTTATAAACAACTTGGCAAGTGTCCAAGCTTTCTAAATGTAACTGGTACGCAACCGTGACGTTGAACGTTGCGCAGAAGCGATGCGAGGTGGAAGAGATCTTCGTTCGGCTTTTCGTCAGTGCAATGGCGACAGTTCATGAGAAAGCTCAAGCGGTGGTTGTTTGAGATAAACACGACGGTAATTTCGCTGAACTGTTTTAACAGATTTGTACTCCCACAACACACTGAGCTTTATCGTAAACGATCGCCATTGCCTGACGGAAAGCAGAACGAAGACCTCTTCCACCTCGTATCGCTTCTGTGCTACGTTCAACGTCACGGTTGCGTGCCAGTTACATTTGGAAATCTTGGACACTTGCCAAGATGTTTGAAAAGAATATTATTGCGTTTGCTCAATTTATTTTAGAATTATGAGCTTTCGAAATGCGTCCAACCTTTTTCGATGAACCTGTATATTACCGCCATTTTAGTACATAAGAAATGCATGAATGTATTTCTTTAGAAATGATAAAAAAATATTGATTGCTCTACTCATTTAGGATTTTCGTGCGTACATAATTTTAAATCCTTCCCGAGTTCCATTAAATTTCCCTCAGAAGAGATATTTAAAAGGTTTTTAGTTCTTTCCAATCAGATGCACCTGAATTCTGAAGGAAATACGTGAGTCATTTTTAACTGCTTTCATCTGGTCTTTAAGAAATGCTTACAAGTTACAAATAAGATTAAATCCGAACTTTTTGATCGGATAGCATTTTGTGCTCTCTTTACTGTATATAAAACATTTTGAATTATTCAATAAAATAAAGTCATCAGATTATAGAAAATCCCACAGGTTCGTGCTATTTAGATTTATAAAACTGGTTTCCCCATTCCATAAAGTACTCGTAAACCTCAAATTGAAATATTTTATCTGTTATTCTATACGAAAAAGGTTTCATTTAAAATTGAATGATCATGAAGAAAGAGAGAAAACGGGCAATTTAATAATAGGAGGAATATCCTTTACCTTAAGAAGGGTGCAGACGCCCAGTGGCATAGTGGTTAAAAGCGTCAAGCTGCCACTCCACAGGTCCAGGTTTCGACCCTTCGACTGGGAAAGGTCGACTCAGCCTTTCATCCCTTGAGTGGGTCGATAAAATGAGGACCAAGCATGCTTAGGAACTAACTCTGGGAGTCTCGCGTCAGGTTGACTACCTGACCGAGACATATGCTGTATGGCATAGATTCTTAAACTGTGGTCCGCGGACCCCTAGGAGTCCACGTAACCATTACCGGGGGTTCGCGAAATAATTTTGACATTAATAATCTATACTTGAACAAGATATTATCATGGAATTATCATGCGATACGTCTTTGAAACTACAATTCAACAAAATTGAACTCACAAACTTTTGGTTATTTCTCAGATCTGATTACCCTGCACTTGCAAATGAAGCCCTCCAACATTTGATTCCGTTCTGCACAACATATTTATTTATACAGGCTTTTTCGGTACTGTTATATATATATGAAATCAAAGTATACAAACAAACTCAATGTAGAAGCTGACCTCAGAATAAAACTTTCCAACATAGAGCCTGACATTGCGGTTCTGGTTTCAAGATAACCACTGCACCCATCTCATTAAGTAAAAATCATTTACAAAAAACATATAATAAAATAGAACTATTTTGACCAATATTTGACCAATTAATGTTTGTATAAGTTTAATGTATTATGATTTGTAACTTTTAAAATTCTTTTTACTATTTTTATTCATTTTATGTTTTTTATTCTATGTTCTAATAAAAATGTTCGTCTCTATATATGCGCAAGACCATTTATTAAAATAACCAACGATACATTTTTACCAATATTTATTATTACGTAGTGCCTATGAGATTATTGAGCCAGAAATTAAGTCTAAAAAATTACTTAAAAGGCCTAGAGTTGGGGCTGGGGTCCGCAAAAAGAAATGTTCAAGAGGGGGTCCTCGGACTACATAAGTTTAAGAACCCTTGCTGTATGGCACCCCAAGCCCACGGTCAAGAAAGCGAGGATGGGCACCAGGTCTTGGTCCACAGTGCTGAAGAGCAATTCGGACTGTTGTACCAGGAGTTAGTTTAAGAAGGGTGCAATTATATTTTGCTCTAATTAGACGCTATCACTTACGTTCTGTATTAAAATACTTTTTAATAGCTATGTATGTCAGTTAATGTGCTGAGTGTAAATTGGAAGGGGAAAATAGAAAAAGAGAATGGGCGAATTGAGAATTCCGCACATTTTCATTGGTGTTCAGTGGATTCACGAAACGATCTGTGTCCCATTCCCGATCCGCGAGGATAATACGTAATAGTTGGAAAAAAAATATATTAGGCGTAGAAATGCAAAAACAAATATAAATTAGGTCTGCCTAAAATAAATATTAAGTTTGTTACTTAATCTTGTTTGTGTTGTTCGCCAACGCGGGGTTCTTGTCCATGAAGACATTGCCGCTTTAACCACCAGTATCATCGGTCGCTTTCATTGGGGGCGCCGTAGAGGTGAACCAACACTACCCCCTGCTGCCGCCTCTATTTCGAGCAACATCTGGTGGGCTCATATATTCTCCTACCCTCTTTGACTTCACAGAAGGACTTTCCGCCCTAAAGATGGAACGCGCCCCTTTAAGTCCTAGACACAAGAGATGTTCAACGGCGTTCGTTGGGGTTCGAACCAATCACCCACGGGGGTCGACGCGCTACCACTAGTCCACCTCGGTCACTCTAATGGAGGATTAAGTAAACATGTGTCAAAGCAATGTACTACCAAAAAATATATATTTAAAATCACTAATATTATGAATTCCCATTTCTTTCTCTTGTTTGTCATTTATTGCAAAAGGAATACGATAGAAAGCTATATTTCTTGGTTAGTAGTACAACTGTATTATTGCTAGCCCTTTTAGGCCTACCAAGTTAATTCTACAAGAGGCGTACATAAGGCTTAGAATTTTAGGATTGTAGATACCGGTTACGAAAATACGCGAAATGTAAGACCAGGTGGTGGAATTACAATACAGGGTTAAGGTTATCTTTAAGATTGTTTAGGGTACAAGAAAAGGCCTTTAAAAAGATTTTAAAAGGTAAAGTTCGTGCAAAGCTATGGAATTTTTTTGGAGAATTTTGTGAAAAAGGAAGCGTTAAGCAATAAAAATATATTTATGGTGTAAGGGGAAAATGTTAGAAAATAGAGCGGGGTTTCCGATGAAAACGGCAGTGTCGACGGTCAGTGAAGAATCGGTCCTTTGAATATGGAATATAAGAATTGAAAACATTATTGCATTTTGCGCAACAAGTAATGAACGGGTTTCAGGTCTGTTAGAAAAGGACCAGATGTTACGAAGGAATGTTTTGGCTTGACCGAGTGCCGGGAAAGAAACTTAAGAAATATAAAATATAAAAATGTAGGAAAGGACGGGATGCAGAAAGGAGAGAATATGGATCCAATGGGGGTGTGAATTTAATAAAAGATTAATTTTAGGCCACTAGAATCGAAGTTTGGAGATGAAGGTGGGTTTAGAAGGAAAGAAAAATATTCTCATTGGAAGGTAGAGACGGGCATAGAAATTAAGATGCGTGATAAAAACGGGAGGAGCGCGTTTGCCTACGCGTATTGCAGATAGATCTTGAAGCCGACAGACTTCAGTTATAGACTTTTTTTTTCCGCAAATCCTGAGCCGAACAATGTTGACACTGAAGCTGATTTGGGGTAAGTTTTATATTATGGTTCAGTCTGAGTGACAAAAGATAATTATAATTATATATTTTTTATTTTTGGTGAGGACCCAATTTCATTACTTAAAGAATCATAATCATTTTTAATAGTTTTATACGAGTGTTTATTATGTTTTGTTTTACGTAGGATGTAACATGCGGTTAATTACTCATTTAACCGAAACCTTTTAATAAAATGATATAGTAAACTTAATTATATGATATTCGTAATAAATAATATTGTTAATTTTAAATATGGTCCTCATCATTTAACTCATAAGAGTTGTCTCTTTTTCTATGGATTTTACATGGGCATTTTCGTACCTGGGAATTTTTAATTTTAATATTTAATAATACTTCATGTAAATTAAGCCCATAGCGACCCAGCATTATTATGATTAGCAGGAGAGTATGACCAAGCCCATTCCGAGAAATGAAGGTGGGGCATTTTCGATTTTTTCCCGTGAATTTGTATACGGTTTTGTTCCAATTAAATGATCTTTGTTTTATTATGGTTTACAGGAGATAAAAATATCTTTTCGAAATCTGATATAGAAATAAAACTAGCTTCAAGAAACATTCTTTATTTCAACTTACAGTAGAGTAAAAATTTTCTTTCGATTTTATTTCGTTGCCTCTTTCTCAGCTTGCTCCGCAGATGCTTCCTTAATGACATGCATTCGAAAAGTGCACGAGAAACAGTAAAGAAGACTATAGGCGGACTGTATTGCGGGTAAACAAATGAATTTAGCTTAAAAATGTTATGCTCTAAAACGCAACGAATGGGACCTGGACGAATTCATTTCCCGTCGTTTCTGCTAAAAACACTATTTGTAAGCGTTTTACTTATATATCAAAGTTCATGACGTCAAAACCGGAAAAAGAACATAAGGGCGGAAATCGGGATGTTGCAGAAACGTCTGTTTCACGACCTTAACTGTGAAATTCGATTGCTCAGTTATTCTTTTTGAGAAAAGGTGACTTGAAAATGTCTCAACAACATTACCGGAATCCATGGCATGGCGTATTATAGGGAGACTTGAATACAGGCAAACACAACGTAGTGTTGCGGACGCTGTTGGAGTCGCCAGAAGTGACGTTGCAAGGCTCTGGAATCGATTCCAAGAAACAGGGAAAGTTAGACGTCGACCAGGGCAAGGTCGGCCACGCGCCACTACAGCAACTGATGACCGGTATATACTGCTAACAGCTCGTCGAAACAGAAGAGAGAATGCTACTGAGCTGCAAAGACAGTTACTCTTGGCAACAGGACGAAGGGTGTCCAGCCAAACAGTACGTAATAGGCTTCATCAGGGAGGTCTCTATGCACGTAGGCCAATGGTCTGCATTCCGTTGACCTCACGCCACCGTGCGACCCGAAGAAGATGGGCTGCTGAACATAGAGATTGGGAGCAACATGATTGGAGCCAAGTGCTGTTTACAGACGAGTCCAGATTCAGTCTGGAGTGTGACACCCGACGTGTTTTGGCATGGAGGGAGAGGGGCACTCGAAATAACTTCACATTCGATCGTTAACGGTCACAATACAGACGTGCTGGTTTTATGGTATGGGGTGGAATCAGCATAGGTGGACGTACGGACCTGCATATCATTCGGAATTGTACTTTGACGGCCCGAAGGTATGCAGACGAGATACTGAGACCTCATGTCATACCTTACGCTGCAGCCATTGGAGATTCCTTTGTTTTCCAGCATGGTAATGCCAGACCGCATACAACTCGTCTTCTAGAGGACGTGCTTGAAGCTGAAACATTACAGCGTATGCAATGGCCAGCGTGCTCTCCTAACCAGAATCCAATCGAGCATGTTTGGGACATACTCGGAAGACGCATTGCTGCAAGACCAAGGACTCCTTTTACTCTCCGAGACTTGGATATTGCACTTCTTGAGGAGTGGAACAGTATTCCCCAAAGTCTTATCGATGACATCATCGCAACCATGGAAAACAGGTGTGCAGCAGTCTTAGCTGTTCGAGGAGAGCACACGCCATATTAAAAATCTTGCATCATTTCTAAACAATACTTTTTTTTATCGTTTACATGTAACCAAATTGTTGCTCTAAATCATCTTTTCATATTTTTTCCATATTTTCAAAGAATTAAAGCTTGCTTAATTACAAATTTTTTTACGTCTTTTTTTTGTATTGCGCATTGATACTCGTGTACTATCCATTTTATGCCAATACGTGGCTGTCTCGTACTTTTTTCTTAACTTCTTTTTTTGCTCCCCTATTTTTTTGAGCAGTATATATATATATATATATATATATATATATATATATATATATATACATATATTATGATTTTAATATTGTTAAATTTCAAAATTACCTAACCTGTTTACTTAAATCTGTTTTTAATAACATCATTGTAAATCAGCTTGTACGTATAAATAGGCTTTGTTCTAAAGATAATAGGAATAGGCATATTTTAGACTTAATAGCTGTGAATAGATTTCATGAATAGTTTTTTCTGTTGCAACTAATAAGTAAATCAACATAATAAGTTTAATTAGAGTAAATTACTATTAAAAATAATATAAATAAATAATATTAATAACTAAAGTAAAAATATAAATAAAATAATTATAAATTTCTCTTAGTAATAATAATAAAAAGCTAATATAATTAAGGTATAATTGTCCTAAAACACAGTATCCATAGTAGGACAGATTCTGTGTTTCCATTTGAATGCTTGGTTGCAAGTTTTGTGACGTCAGTCATCTTGCGGTTACCTATTCTTAACTTCGACTCTGTGTGGGGCCAGGCTTGGTGTTCTATGGTTGAGTGGATGTATATTCAATTCTTCAGTTTCTCATGGATTGTACGGTATCTAAGTATGTTTATTGTATAGATCATATTTATCAGAAACAATCCTTTGGTTTTTAGAGTGTATCGACACCACTGATGAAGAGATGCTGTCAAAAAACCTCTTTCAATCTTATCTTTTCGTGTTTTTAGTTCCTGCCTGCAAATAGTTTTAGTGCTCATACTGGTTTTTCTCTTTCAACTTTATCTTATATATATATATATATATATATATATATATATATATATATATATATATATATATATATATATATGTGTGTGTGTGTGTGTGTGTGTGCGTTTATGTATACTAGCAGGAGTACCCGGTGATGCCCGGGATTCTAAGAATGTTTGTTTGACAAAATCAGTTTAAAAATTAAACACAGCATAAATAACATAGTGTTAAAAAATGCATGCAAAATGATATACGCATCATTAAAATGAAAACCCAACATAAAAATATAGAAATTTATAATAAACTCCTCAGAATTCAGCTAGATTCAGGTTGCCATCATTGTACCATTAAAAGCTGTAGAGGAAAAATGTCAGTGACTCTGCAGGAAAAATTGAACACGATATAAATAGAATAGTCTAAAAACAAGAATGTGAAATGTTATACACATCAATAATATGAAAACCCAATATAAAAATATATAAATTTTAAAAAAAAGCTCCTCAGAATTCAGCTAGATTCAGCTTGTCATCATTGCAGAAAAAAAAAGCTGAAGTTACAGGTTTACCAAAATTTTTCCAATAGAGCCATGAAATGACTCCAGGACTTACTGGATTGTAAACAAAAGCTGCACTTTATAATTATAAACTGGTAGATTTCACAACTTGTCTTGTTCTTTCAGCTCTCTTAACGGCGATCAGCTTCCAACCATCTAAATCTGAGTTCTTAAGATTCTACATTCCGAGAAACTTGTTGATTGGCCGATAATATTTTATTTCTTGTGGAATAATATTTATTTCCTCCAAATCTAGCCCTTTTTTTGGTGGAATTTTATTTTTTGAATTTTATGATTATGTAAATAAAATCATATGAAAATAACGATTGCTTATGAAGCTAACGTTTGGACAGTTGTGTTTCAGAAAGTAACGTACTTCTAACTTTCAGAATATGTCTAACATCGTTTGTAAACAACCCACCTGTGTTGCCACTGTTTGCTACTCTATAAAGCTCAAAAGAAATCAAGAATAAAACGATATAAAAAATTTAAATCTAATAATTATATAATTAAACACCCACACATGTATAAATTACACAAAACTTTATTTAAATTCTTTAATCTGTCTAGATCTCCAGCAAGGAAATATTTTCGAGGCATTTACAGAACATCGCATATTTCACTTTTGAAAACACGCATTTACTGAGCATCGTCTCATTAAGAAATTTCTTAAATGAATATGGCAACAAAGAACGTCTGTTTACAAACACATGTTCCGAAATGTCTCAAAATTTAAAGTTTAGAGTATAAAATCTGACTTATTTACTATTCAGGTTATTTTGTTTATTTATTGTTCGGGTTTAATATATGACTTGAAACTTGATTTTATTTATTTTCTAGCATTTTCACTTCTAGCTAGGCCTAACATGGCTGAAAGTTGGTAGAGGGCTGTGAATCCAGAGGGATGAATCCAGAAAATGTAAGAGCGTGAGGCTCTAAAATTTTCTGGATTCACCCTTAAAACATTGTTGGTTTTTATTAATTGAAAATTAAAGGTAATAAGTATCGATTGCGGAAGTTCTTAGTTACCTCCGCTGTGTTTAACGACGCCAGTATGTAAAATTTTACCATCGTCTTTTCTAAACTGTGGATTTCTATACAATTACAGACAGACAAACATTCATTTTTATATATTATATGTTTATGTATGTGTATGTGTATTTTACTAATAAATGAATCTTTTCTAACCATTTGGGATTTTATTTCCTTGAGAATATGAAAACATTTCTACGAGCTGAATTATTATTAATATTTTGACTATCCTTTTTATTGACTTAAATCTTTGAAATCATTATTTTTCTGCTAAGAGGTACACATTATTTTAAGATAATAAAAAGAGGTGATCATCTTCCAGGAAAAAATCAGGTCTTTACTGAAATTAAAATCTAATCTTAAATAGTGTTCATTTCCTTGGTACGTCTCCGTGTAGTAATATCAAAATAGTGAGGTTCTTAAAGGTTTGAATCTTGTTGTTTACATATATAGACATTATATATATATATATATATATATATATATATATATATATATATATATATACACACACATATATATATATATATATATATATATATATATAATCTCATCCATTAAGGATAAGGTGTCAATAGCGTTTAGAAGAAGCATCAAACAGATCGCAAACGTTCGGCTTACGACACTTTTGTTCTCTTCTAGTGACCTAGAACCAATTCCTCGCGATTAACAGCGTGACGTAACATCCTTTCTTCGGGATGGGATAGGCGGCTCATTCGTTCCAATGAAGGGAAATCGAGAATTATGGCCAATCAAACAAATAAACAGAGAGAGACGAGGATCAGGATATCACTCTGGGGGAGAGGTGCGCAGCAGGAGATATTTCTAGATCTGCTCTGATACGGTTAACTTCACACCCGCTCAAAGAATCGCACGCAATACATGCAATTGACAATTTACATGCAATTGAAATAGATTTTTATTTTCGAGTGAATGTTTTGTTTAAATTATATATATATATATATATATATATATATATATATATATATATATATATATATATATATATATATATATATATATAGATAGATAGATAGATAGATAGATAGATATAGATATTAGATAGATATATAAAGATAGATATATAGATAGATAGATAGAGATAGATATGGATATATAGATATAGACAGATATATCGTACAGATTTATTTAAATATTTTCTAAATAAATTACTTGTTTTCGATTATCTTTCACATATAATTTACGTTTGGTGCAGCCTAATTTTCAAAGTGCATCAGAATGTCATTTATAACGTTATAGTTGATGCTGTAATAAAAAAGTATAACTGTGACAGACCTACAAATGAAATTTAACGTCTATTAAAACTAATTTTGCATAAAATTTCTTTATAAAATTCTGCATTAAATTGCTTTTAAACCACTGATGATTCTCATCCCGTTTCAATTCATGCATTTTATTATTGTTTTTTTTAGTATTACGTATATAATTTATCTTTAAAACCGTTTTAAAATTTATCAGTTCATACCTGAATTAAAATAAGCCCCAGGTAAATTTAGTATATTGACTTAAAGATTGGTGATATCTAAAATTCTCTTTTGTTAATTGTACTTTTGAGACTTGTCGAGGATCCAAATTTTGGGAAGTTTTAGAAACTTATTAACTTCCAATTCCTCATTATGAGATAAATAAACGTAAAAAAGTCACATAATAACTCGAATAATGAGTTATGTGACTCAAAGAAGTCACATTATAACTTCTAGGTTAGATAGAAACTGTCAGTATTAAATACACCATCTACAAATAAGTATTTGGACACCTGTGATAGAAAAGAAAAACAAAGTATATTCATATTCAACAGTTGATAGAGCTTCCACGAGAGGCAATCACAGCCTCAAACCTCCGGGACATGCTTTCCACAAGTCTTTTTATGACGGTTAGTGGTATTTTCTTCCACTCGGCTTGGAGAAGACATGCAAGTTCCTTCACCGATTTTGGGAAGTTGTTGCGCCCTTTATTTCAGTGATTCAACTCCTTCCAGGTTCAGGTCTGGGCTCTAGACAGGCCAGTCCATTCGGTTAACCCATTAACGCTGGTGTTGCGTTGACGCAACGGTCAAAATAAATGCGTATAAAAATTTAGCTATCAAATGAATTTTATGTTAACAGTAGTTTTTGAGTAGGGTTAATAATCGAATTGAAAAATATTTGCCTTTAACTGTTCTTTTAATTAATTAATGAGTTCCAAACTTAGACAGGTAGTTAAGCATTTTTGAACGAGAACTTTCTCCTGGTCTTTTTCACAGAAGAAATATAGGGAGACAAACGTGAGATTTAGGGGCGATTTATTTTTAGCTAAGGTCAAAGTTTATCAGAACATTCCATCAATCGGTTGATTTTGTTTGGGTGGGGGAGGAAGAAAAAACAGGTGTTGCGTTGGCGCAACGTCAGCGGGAAAAGGGTATTCACATGTGTCGCTCGACTCCGTAGAACTTTCCCCCGTTCTGTGGTTATAGAAATGCCTAAAACTAGATACTTTACGTTTAAAGAAGTTCTTCAAAGAATTTTCGACGAAGATTCAGATAATGATGACGAGAATTAAACTGATATTGTTGTTATTCTACCAGAGACAGCAGAGGCTAGTGATGAAGAAGAAGGAAATGATAATATTTTGAATAGTGACAATGATGATTTACCATGCGATACTGCTGTCGAAATTGAAGTGTGAGTAAAAAAGAAGTTTTTGCCTCCTAAAAGCAGTACAAGTTTTTCGAAAAAAAAAAAAAAAAAACTGAAGATTTGAAATGGTTAAAGAAGGGACCATTGAATATGTCTCAGCCGAAAAATGAAGAAAAAGATCAAATCGGAACTATGAAAAGTATAATACAAGATAAAACTAGTGCAGAGATTTTTGATCTTCTCTTTGGCTCAGAGGTTTATTCCCTTCTCGTCGAATAGACAAACTCATGTGCCCAACAAAAGAATCTCCCCATTTTTTAGCATCTGAAGCCTACATGAGACGGTTCATTGGAATATTTTTGCCCACGGGATATTATTCTTTACCTCAGGAAGAAATTTACTGATCTCTTGATAAGGACATTCAGCATGCAAAAGCCATTACGTGAAGAACGTGGACATTTTATTGTCAAGTCCGAAGACAGCAGAAGACTGCGTAGTAAACAATGCCATAGCCAGACAATTTATCCATGCAAAGTTTGTCACGTTACTCTACATCGTGATTGTAGTGAAGCTTTTCCTGATAGAAACTGTTTTCTGGATATAATAAGTAATTTTGTAAAGGAAAAACAGGTTAAATCTTTATAATAAATGAATTACCTGAAAAGTCATCATTATCTTTCTAAAGTGTAACAAAGTTATAAAAAAATTCCCAGTGCTCAAATCAAAGAAACCCCTGCAGAAGTTCAATTGAACTCACTTAATGTCAATACCTTTATTCCGCTGACGTTGCGCGAACGCAACACTCGATTTTTCGAAAGTTAAGACCAGTTTTGCTATTTTATCCATAAATTAATGTTGTATATGTTCAAATGAATAGCCAATATTATTTGTATAAAAAAAAATTCACCCCTTATAGTTTTCGCGGTTAATGGGTTAACACCATTGTCACCATACAATCCATGGTGTACCTCGCAACATGACAGCTGGATATATATATATATATATATATATATATATATATATATATAAATAATTAATATGTGTGTGCATAGATAGATAGATAGAGATTCAAAATCTTATGCAGCATATCGGAAAATCATAGATAAATGAATATGTTTATTATATAACAATTAATTATTTTTTCGACTTCAATTATTTATTGTGTCGAGCAGGTGTCATTTTATCCTAACGACTGCCTTATAGTGGCAAAGATCAACTTAGTCATATTCACCACTTTTTTCTCTCGGGCCACATGTCTATGTTTGCTACGTAACGTGGGCCGCAACATAGTACAATACACTGTACCTCATAACGTAATAATGCAAAAAAAAATTAAAAAATAAAATAAAATAAAAAACCCTCAAAACCTAAATATATTCACGTGTTTATTTAAAACGATTGGGATTTATGTTAAGACAAACTTTAAACTATTTTAGACACATCAGGTTTATAGTAGCTACATGCTACAATAATCTTCAATACCTCATCGTGGTGCGAATCAGTAACCCGATTTGTATATACGAAGGATGGAACTTTAATACTGCAACATTGTTATAGAGCCCTCACGCAGCAGATCCCATGAAAGCAGCTTATACCACGCGTACGTCACATACCTGCCTAACCTCAGAGTGAATGAGCTCTCCCCAGAAACATCACACGACACGATGAACACAGCCATGTTTTAGTTACTGGTCTATCGTACGAAATAATTTGTTGCATCGTTCTGACGGAAAGAGAATACTTGTGCGCACACTATGGGTGGTGTGTTTGCTCTCTGGGGCTGGGAAGTGGTCTACTATCCTCCAAATTCCCCGGACTTAAGTCCCTGTGACTTTCATCTCATCCCTGCGATGAAGGAACCGCTCCGTGGTTTCTACCCGAGATTCTGCAGGCTGTAAAGCACTCCATTCGAAGGATCAACAGATCAGGTGCTGCCAACGGCATCCTGCAGCTTCCAGGACTTTAGCAACATGTGCTAAATAATGCTGGTTTCTACTTTGAAGAGCTAGAAAAGTTTCACCCCTGTATCTCATCTGTATAATTTGTACTATTAAAGACTTATACTATTAAAGATTTGTACTATTTGACACTATTAAAGTTTCATCCTATGTACATTCTTCGCATATGCCATTTTGAAACTGGATGATTTACAAAGGTACGTTGATGTGAACAATGTGAGCAGCAGGTGGCAATTTTTGTACAGTTTTCAATTTTTTCAGGCGCTAATTTTCAAAATCGTATTTACAAAAGCCTGATAATGAGTGTGAGTGTATCGGGTAGCACATAAAAGTTCAACCCGCCTCGGTTTGAGTACCCCTGAATCAACTGGCAGGAAGTCAGAAATAGGATCTACGAAAAAATTAAGTTTCATTTGATGCTGGCCACACCTTAACAGATGCACAACTAATAGTTTAACATTAAATGTAAGGTTTCACCTCCCCATACGCACAAGTTCCACACACTGAATACTACACGGGGCTTTCGGTGTTCTTGTCAAATTATTCTCTTCCAGTCGCTGGGTCAACTGCCCACGTACAGCTTTTGCGACGACTTGCAGACCCGGACAGAATATTCAGGACTGTGTGTCCGTTCTCTGATTTTTCAGGACGAGGTACCCGGGAATTACCTGGGTAATGCATGAACCACAAACCATTATCCCTAAGTATTAACGAAAAACAACAATTATTTGAAATGTAAAGAATTGTAGTTTATTGCGTAGGTAAAAAAGTATATTTATTTAAAATTTATTTTAAGTTAATTTGGGTAATGCGGTCTAAAACTCGAAACAACAGAATTCTCTGTGGAGATTTTGTTTTTATTTTCAATTTGCCATCACATTAAAAGTTTGTCGAAGACTAGATTTCACAATTTTAAATACAAGTAACCCTCCTATAACACGGATGATAGGTTCCTAGAAAATGCCGTGTTGTGTGAAACCGTGTTATATGAGACCCAGAGACATTTCAAAAAAGGGGGTTTACGATCTGAAAACTTATTAAAAACAAACTTATTAAAAACAAACTTTACGATCTGAAAACTTATTAAAGTATATTTATTTAAAATTTATTTTAAGTTAATTTGGATAATGCGGTCTAAAACTCGAAACAACAGAATTCTCTGTGGAGATTTTTTTTTTCATTTGCCACCACATTAAAAGTTTGTCGAAGACCAGATTTCACAATTTTAAATACAGGTAACCCTCCTATAACACGGATGATAGGATCCTAGAAAATGCCGTGTTGTGTGAAACCGTGTTATATGAGACCCAGAGACAGTTCAAAAAAGGGGGTTTACGATCTGAAAACTTATTAAAAACAAACATTTTTTTAAAATTCCATATCAGGCACTTACTTTCTATTAAAAATATAAATGTATGTATAACACAAAACGAAAAGAAACAAAAAATATTATTTTCATTTAATGTGACCTTATTTTATTAAATTTCTTCCTCATCACTGTTCAATATAATCAAACGAGAACGTTTTTTCGATTGAACGATATCACCTTCACTTTCAGAACCTTCTTCTTCGTTTAGATTTTTTGCACCTTCTATCCTCTTTAAAAAATCTTTAATTTTGGTTTTTTTGCTGGTTCTTACAAAGTCATTGCAGATTCACGGTAGGGAGATAAACAATTTTGCAGCTCCCTTTTGAATTTTCGGCTTCTTTCAACGGAAGGGTCTGCATTCAGGAAAAGTGATTCAAGATTTTCCGCTAAGCTTAGGGCTTCTTGTAATTTTATAGCGTTATAAATGAATAAATTATAATTTGTTTATACATTTTCATTTAAAGCCACTATAGTTCATTATTCCTTCCCGTCATTATTTTAAGGTTATTTAGTTTTTAAATGTGTTATACAAAAATCATGTTATTTGGTGCTATAGAAGTATAGTGTTGTACAAAGGTTTTCGCAATTTTTTTATCGTGTTAGAGCGAAACCGTGTTGTAAGATGCCGTGCTGTAGGAGGGATGCCTGTATTACAAAATGCAATCTATTTTTGCCGTTTATAAATGCCTGTATTACAAAATGCAATCTATTTTAGCCGTTTATAAATGCCATCAATAAAATTTATTTTGAAGATTTTATATGAATAAAATCAATAAAAGAAAATGACACTCAATGGTATTTTTTTTTACAGCAGGAGGGGATTGACTTCTGAGATAGTCGAGGACCTAGATAATGTACTACTTAACACAGTTGATACGCTTAAAAATTTCCGAAGATCTAGACCAGGGATTCCCAACCGGTGGTCCGTGGATCACAGGTGGTGTGCGAGAGCCTCGGGATCGGTCCGGTACAACATATAAAAAAGTTGCCAAATAAATAGGGATTTTGAAAGCAATGTTCATTGAACTAGATGGACCGAATATATCTGATGACTATCAGGTGTCGAATTAAAAGTTTAACATAATTATTTTATTATTAGAATATGAATTAGAATATTAGGATAGGGGGTACTTTTCCGTTATAAGCACTACACTTGGCGGCGCATTTTTAAGCTTGGCGACGCACAGATACAACACATCGTATTGGCGAATGAAATAACTCAAAAAAACTCCGGATTTTACGCAAAAGTTAGGAGACACCTGATTTGCAAATACGACGCATTGTATCAGCGCATCGACAAGATCAAAAAGGTATATTGACAACCACAAATAATGAAGTATATAATCTCTTTGACGGATCAGAAAAATGCAATAATATTTATTTTATCTTAAATAACGCATGGAAAGAAATAAATACAAACTAAAGTAAGCGTATTTAATTACGGCATTCCATGAAGTCTCGTTATCTCCATGACAACGAAAATAATCGTCCTCATATCGTCTCGTGATCCTTGAATCTCGAGATTTGTATATTTTAGTATTGTAATCTGCCAATCATTAGTGGGATTACATCGCTTTTCATTTCTCTCGTGGCGGCGATTTTTGAAAATGCGCCAAATTGGCGTGAAAACGATTGTAGTGCTTAAAACGGAAAAGTACCGGATAGGGATATTATTCTATATCCCCCGGAAGGTTCGTCCCTCAAGTCGGCGGGGAGGAGGGGGGGGGGCGGTCCGCACATGGATCAATTTCTGGCTTAGTGGTCAGCACTACGGGTTGGGGACCACTGATCTACAGAGAGATAAATTATGAAGCATAGTGAAGCTGTTTATCCTTGTTAATTTTTCCTTTAAAACTAAGATTGACTACATTCGAATACCCTGTTTTAAAACCATTGGAGATAGGTTTTCGGTTCCAGTAATTTCCCCTGAGTACC
The DNA here is from genome assembly GCA_907164885.2 of Dolomedes plantarius. Taxonomy (NCBI): domain Eukaryota; kingdom Metazoa; phylum Arthropoda; class Arachnida; order Araneae; family Dolomedidae; genus Dolomedes; species Dolomedes plantarius. Next base: position 29,659,511 of record OU015495.1, on the reverse strand, counting down.
CGGATGCCCGGTACTGAAATCTCTAGCGACGATAGACAACTTCATAAATTATTCAGGCTCATTCATTCACCTCTTCGGCGAAAGATAGGGATAAACCCACGACCATCTTGGTTTTCATAAAAAATATCTCGTACCGTGCTTACGTCGTTTTTCCTAATTTGAATGGGACAGTGTAACTTCTTCGTGTTTCGGGAGTGCAAGGTATGTTAAAGAATTTTTTTCTGTAAATTAAAGAACGCTAACACAGGGGTAAAGTGGTTAACTCGCACACACACAAACATCTATATATATATACACAGTGGAGTCTCGATCGATCGTTCCCGGGATCATCGTTTTTCCGTATGTGTCGTTTATTTCACCCAGTCTCGACGATCATACTGCTTTGTTATGTTCCCACATCTATCGTTTTCTAGCATTTATCGTTCAGTTCAGTCGGTCGCTTGAAAAACGATAGATAAAGATTCCACTGTATATATATGTACCAGAGTCTGTGGGTTCGAGTCCAACAATTGGCATGGATGTTTGTAGCCGTTCGGAATCGGCTTTAAGCAGTAGGTCTAATTAGCCATCGTGTAGCAAAAAATGACCCTAACGCTCCAAAACAGAACCAAACCAAACCACTATATATATATATATATATATATATATAAATATAAAGAGAGGTAGGGAGAGAGAGAGAAGTATACATTTCTTTTTCTAATTGGGTTCATTTTTCTTGTTTAGGTAAAACAGTTATTGGTTCTTTTAGATTATGTAAAGCTGAAATGTGTTAATGTGTCTTATATAGAATATACAGCTAGTTTGTTATTCGACTTTCAGAATCCTTTTTGGCTCTTTAAAAGTCAGGATGAAAATGATGTAACTTTCTTAATTTTTGTTCCACTTTCATGACTCAAATTTAGGACTGAAAACAGCCGCTTAAAATTCAAGAAATGTCTTCCTCATAATGAACGAGCTAGTACAGAATTTTAAATGAAGCCAGTCACTTAACGAATTTCGCACAAAGTGCCGCCAATTTACATTAATTTTTGTGTTTTTCTTCCAGCATGCAGGGGAGCTACTTTGTAATAAATAGGAATTGAATCGCAATCAAAAACTGAAACATGAACACATATTAAGCATAGTGTTATTTAAATTGGGGGAAATTGTGAGTGGTATTGAAGTTTGTTTTAACATTTACGTTAAGATGTTTAAAAAAACATATCATTTTTAACTTGTCATTTTTAAACTAAATAATCGGTAAACTGGCAAATCTTCGTGGCAGAAGAAACAGTATTTTAATATATCATGAACATCTAAATATATTGGTGCTATAATCCCACGAAAAATACGACACAAGTATTCGCAAGTACATTTTTTGGAAAAAAAAACTACTCCGAATGCATTCAGACATGAAAAATTGAATCCACCTTTAACCTTTAGTTTAAGGGTCCATATTTCCAATTCCCTCTTTAGAACGGGAAATTTCATACCCCTTTTGTAAGAACGGCCATTAAGGGGGTTATATATATATATATATATATATATATATATATATATATATATATATATATATATATATATATATGTATATATATATATATATATATATATTCACTCTGTCAGAAAAAAAAATATGCTGATAAGAGATATGCAAATTATTAAAATTTCGACGCGAATGAGACAAGGGTAAGTGCGCTATGCGCCTATGAGATGCGTAGCTGAGAATTTAAATGCACGAGGGGGTGTATAGTGGGCCTCAGAGAAGCAGGTTGGACGAACAGGCGTATCGGCCGCCACCTTGGTGGGAGCAATATGGTAGTTGCTCGGTGTTGCAACAATGGATCACGGAAGAGATTGTCTACCGTCTCGGAGGGTCAGGGCGTCCCAGGAACATCAATGCTCAATAGGATCACGCAATCATAAAAGCGAATATGTCCGCACCAACAACGTTGCTAGAATCGGTTCGTCGCCATTTACCATCTTCCAGACATCCGGTGGTATCAAGGGCAACCATTCGGAGACGACTGGTCGACGCAGGTATAAAGAGCCGACATCCATTTAGACGCTTACCACTGACCCCAAATCATAGGCAGTGTCGATTTGATTTTAGCCGACGTTGGGCAAGCTGGAGTATGACCGATTGGAGGCGTGTGATCTTCAGCGATGAATTCCGATTCAGTCTCAATGCTGATGACCAGCGCATACGCGTGTGGAGGCGAGCAGGCCACCGGTCCGATCCGGTATTTGTTGTCGAGAGGCATACGGCGATTACACAAGGTGTGACAGTGTGGGGAGCGATTTGTTGGGACACACGATCACCTCTAGTCGACCTTCAACACACTTTGACGGCATGCAGTTACGTGTACGAGATTTTAACGCCAGTTGTACTGCCCATACTATCAAGTCGCCCAGGTGCCATTTATCAGCAAGACAACGCTCGTCCACATACTGCGCGAATCCCTCAACAATGTCTTCAAGGATATGACGTACTCCCATGGCCTGCCACGTCACCAGACCTCTCGCCAATAGAGCACGTCTGGGACGTGCTTGGAAGGCAACTGCAGCCGTCCCGGAATACTGGTGAATGAACTGCCCAGTTGCTAAGATTATGGCATGGTCTTCCGCCATAGGTCATCTTCGGAGGTCTTAGGTGACCTCATTGATTCGATGCCACTCTGTGTTTCGGTTTGTATAGCTCCCAGAGGTCGATTTACTACTTACTGATTTGTAACCTTTTTCATGCCATATCTTCTTAATAAAACGATCTGTTCTTCTGAATTTGTAATCATTTGTTTATCTCCTCATACACTACCTCACACTTTTCACATGTTAAGTTTCGTGATAGTAGCTCGTTTCCTTCTGGATGCATATATTTTTTTCTGACAGTGTATATAGTGTATATATATATATATATATATATATATATATACATTTATTATTTATATATATATATACAGAAACAGAGAGAGAGAGACGCCAGGTGGCGTAGTGGGTAAAAGCTTCAAGCTTCCACACCACAGGTCCAGGGTTCAATCCTGCGGATAGACAATGTCGACTCAGCCTTTCATCCTTTTGAGAAAGTCAATAAAATGAGGACCAAGCATGCTTGGGAACTAACGCAGGGGTTCCGCAACAGGTTGACCACCTGACTGAGACATATTCTGTATGGCACCCCAAGTCCACGGTCGAGAAAATGGAGATGAGCACCACCTACCTTGGTTCACATTCGGACTGTTGTGCCATGAGTTTAGTTTACTGTTTTTATATATATATATATATATGTGTGTGTGTGTGTGTTTGTTTTCTAGGACCAAAATTTACTGATAACTGCCCTCGCGACCACAATCCTGCCGTACCTCCGCAGAACCCCAAGGGCATCCCATTAAGTCAATGCAACGATAAACCAAATCACCCAAACATATTGTGGCAAGCAGACAAATTTAGAATTTGGGAAACAAAAGCAAAAGCGAAAACAAAACAAGCAGTTCCTGGCTCCATCTGGTCGACGTCCCCCTTTAGTTTTTCATTTATTATTTATTTCATTATAAATAAATTTTTATTTACAAATTTCTAACAGAAATGCCCCAGACAAGGCGGATTATCTAAGCTTCAAGATAGTTCTTTACAAAAAACAACCGGAAACAAGAGCAATATCTGTAATACAACCAAGTAACCAACTAATACAAAACAAAGCATCAAAACATAAAAACAAAGCAAATGAAAAACAATACGCAAAAACAATTTACAATTAGATTGACACCAGTTGCTTACATGGTGCAGCGGAATAAACATAACAAGTACAAAGACTACCATACTTAATATTAAACCTCAACAGGTTTAATATTAAGTATGGTAGTCTTTGTATGAATAAGGAAATAAAACTTAACAGTTAACCGATCTTTCGACTGCTTTTAATTTCTGAAAGATACGTCCCTTTGTAGGGAATATTTAAGAAAGTCCACAAATTTTTCTCACTGACAATTAATTATTTTCGAAAAGATATTAATCTTGCACCCGATTCTTTGGTGTTTCCTGGAAGTAATCCATCACGCCGATATTGAAGAAATAATAATAAAAAAAAAACTCAATTGAAACTGTCCCCATTCGTTAGTTTGTCGAGAACAGTGAAAAATTGAGTTCGTGTTACAGCTTGTAATAACTCCCAGACTGCAGTATCCCATTGTTTTGGGGGAGTGTGATGAATTCTGTACTTGGTTTTCAATCTTTATATATAAAAGCCAAATACCACTGTTCGACTGATCACTGTATCTCTCGAAACATAAGGCCTAGGAAGCTGACATTTTGTAGAATGGTGTCTGTTAGGCTCTGGGTGATCGCTATAAAACCTTTTAAAAAAATTTCCAACTTTAAAGAGGTTAAACGGGGTTGGCCTATAAAGCTCCGCCCTCACAAAAGTCACGCATTGGGGGGAAAACAAGTCTGAATATCAACGGAGGTGTGAATATTCTTGTAGTTTGCACAATATAAAATAAAATGTAATAAAATTTTTGACGTTCAAACATTTAATATTACTGGAAAGATTAAAAGTTATATACAGTGAATCTATTCTAGCCGGACACCCCTCTAAACGGCCATATTTTGTTCAGAACCAATTAAATATACTACATAGAGCCTATGTTATTTTGAATTCAATAAATATGTTTGAAAACTATTTAATGTGGTCGAATTAATAAAAGGAGACACGGTGGCAGAGGATTAAGCTGAAGTCGGTGCGATAATCTTGGGTCGATCCAGTCCTCTCTCTCTCTCTCTCTATATATATATATATATATATATATATATATATATATATATATATATATATATATGTGTGTGTGTGTGTGTGTGTGTGTGTGTGTGTATGAGGGGGTACCCCAAAGATAACCGGAATCGCCGTACGATGCGCGGAGCAGTGTTGCCAATCTCTACGAAGCGCCATCTCGAAATCCCCCTGTTTCGCCCTAACACCAACTTGAGATCACCCTAGATCTTCCTAAAAGAAATTCTGGTTCCAAATAGGCATCCTGTTTGAGAGATAAACTCAAATAAATAGAAAATACACACTTACATAATGAAATGGAGGTTTCTTTACATTTGACATATCTATGGAACGTATAATCTAATAAAAAAAAACGCGTCTCGATTGTACAAAATATTATAAAAAGTCCCCCCCCCACAGAATTCCCCTAAAAAAATGTGGCCCTAAAAACACCCCTTTTCATCTAACTTACCCCCAAATTTAGAGGGGAAACCCCGAAGTTGGCAACACTGGAGCGGAGCATCCATAGTACGTGCTTTCTCCCGATAGGAGAGCGTAAAACCATGCTTCCTGAGCTAGTATGTCAAGCGGCGTTACTCGGGGAGGTTTTGTTTGGTATCTGTGAATTTTTTCATGGAAGCTGTTTCGCCTCTTCGTCGTTTTCGATCATGGCAGGCTTACGTAAACAGCGCGTGGCCGTGGAGTTTTGCTTCCTGCTCGGGAAAAGAAACCCGCAAAAACTGTTGGGATGTTGAAAACAGCCTTAGGGATGGTGCTATGGGAAAAACTCGAGGGGTTTTATCATTTCAAAGAAGGTGAGATGTCGGTTGAAGACCCACCAAGCTCCCGATATCCTCCGACATCTTGAACGGTTGAAAATGTCGAAAGAAATCGGGAAATCTACTTGAAGGTGTTGAGAAGAATGCGCGACAGTGTGCGGCTGAGAAGACACGATTTGTGGGAGACGGGCGACTGGTTTTTCCATCACGACATTGGTCCGTCTCACACAGCCCTCACAATGCTCCAATTTTTAGCAAGAAACTGTATGACTCCTTTGCTCCACTCGGCCTATTCGTCTGACTTAGCTCCATGTAGGGGCTCGGGGTGCCCTTGGGGTAACGTGCTGGCTTTCGCTGCTGATGGTGATAGGTTCAAATCCCGTGGCGTACCTTTAAATAGCTCCGTGTGTAGGCCGGATATGGGCACGTTAAATTCGTAGACCGGAAAGTCCCTCTATGAAGGTCGGTGAGGGTGGGAGAGGGTACGATCCCTCCAGGTGTCTCCCCTGGGTTTGCTCGGGGAAAATTGAGGTGACAACTAGCCAAGACGGACTCCGACCCTTGTGGTGCAATCTAAAACCGTTCCGCACACTTCAGCCCGTAGCCTATATAGACCTGACCTGGAACTCTCAGCCAGGGTGCATAAGAAACAGCAATAACAATAACAGCTCCTAGTGACTGTTTTTATTCCTACAGTTGAAGAGGGACCTAGAAGGAAAACGTTTTGCCAACGTGGATGAGGTGAAAACAAAAACGACGAAGGTGCTGACCGGCATCATAATAGATGATTTTTTAAAATGTTTTGAAGAATGGAAGGAAAGACTTCTAATTGTATAAGCTCTAATGGAGGGTACTTTGATAGGAATTAAAGAATTTTTGTAAAAAAATTGAATAAAGAAATTGTAAAAAAGAAATTTCGGTTACTTTTGGGTACCTCGTATATATCTATATATATAAAAGAGCTCGTCTGTTTGTTTCGCCGCTATAGAATCATAGACTGCTTTACTCACCGGGACCAAATTCGGCACAGTTAATGTTTAGGACCCGAGAAACTTAACGCAGCAAAAACGAAATTTAGGGCTCAAATTTTTAATGTTTATTGTGACCATAAGCGCACCTCTTAAATGTGGATACAGCTCCTTCACCAAAACCAGTCCAATTCAATACGCGGGGGAAAAGAGGTTTGTTCTGAGGGGTGATCTGGGGGTGATTTGAGAGTTGGTCTGGGGTTGAGCGGGGGGGGGGGGAAGTGTTTATTTTATTTTTCTTACGTTTAGTAGAGTCATGGGTCTTTAAAAAGGTTGAGAACCGCTACTTTAGACAATTTTAGACAATGACGTTCAAACTAATAGAACTTAATAAAATTTGGAAAAAAAGGAAGAAAAAAAAGAAAAATTAAGTTCGTCCCATGGCCAGTTTTTGGAAGCCTTCTGTTGATCTAAATATATTAATTGTTTGAGGATCATAAAATGGGAAGAAGTTTAAGAGTTCTACAGGTTTTTTCCCTAAGTTCATGAAAAAGAGTTAACATACGATATGTATTTGAATTACTTATTCCGGGAAATCATATAAGATAAATCTTTTAGAGGTTTTGGGGTTTTTAAGCAGTGGGAGGAAAAGATCTTTAAACAGAGAGCCATAATGACACATAAATTTCATTCCGAACTATTAGTCCATTAGTTATATTAAGGTATAAGAAATTAATGAAATTATTTTTAAAGATTGATTGCCCGGGTAGATATATAGATATAAAATTTTTCATGCATTCCATCAAAAAATTACTGGGATGCACCCCCCGCTCTTTATGTCCATCTGGTCAGACGGAATGCGCTTAGCGCGTTTCTACTGAAATAATATACAAAAAATAAAAAAGAAAGAAACTTTGAGCCTAGGCTTCCTGCGGTATCCCGCCTTAATTTGATTAAATAAAGGGAATAACACATCTTGCACTTTACCTCTTGGGTGATGTGGAAAAAAGTGCGTCTCTTGGGTGATATGGAAAAAACTGCGTTTTTAAGGGAAAAATAAAAAAAATAAAGGAAAATGTAAATTCTAAAACTTATTTCTAATTAAAGAGTGGATCAAACAAATCTTATTAAATCTAATTAAACAGTATCTAACAAATATAATTAAACAGTAATCTTATTCAATCCAAACGTGGGAATCACGCAACACTGCGTTAATAATTCTAAATAAAATCAGACGTATAATCAGAAGAAACTCCGCAGCCTCAAAGTTTTTTCTTTCTTATTGATTGCATATCATTTCAGTAGAATAATGCTAGTAAATATATATATATATATATATATATATATATATATGTGTGTGTGTGTGTAGTTAATCGAGGATACACGGCATTGACGGTGCAGCAAGGATGCCGCGACATGGCGCTGCGACTCACCTGGCCAATGAGAAAGAGGCGCGAGGAACATTTAAAATCCGAACTCTTGTGCATCGCTTCCGGTGCAGTTCCGAGATAATCTTTATAGTGCGCGCATGCACTTAACCAGCTGCGATATGTTCGGCCGTTGAAACTTCAAGGCACTAAGTTTTTGTATATATTTATGTATATAGATTAATTAAATGTTAGTATACTTTAAGTATTATTATTTCGTAATTGTTCTTCGAACGGCGAACTGTCCCATATATATATATATATATATATATATATATATATATATATGTGTGTGTGTGTGTGTGTGTGTATACACTGCTCAAAAAATTTAGGGGAGCAAGCAAAAAGTTAAGAAAACCGTGCGAGACAGCCACGTATTGGCATAAAATGGATAGTACACGCGTATCAATGCGCAATACAGAAAAAAAGACGTAAAAAATTGTAATTAAGCTTTAATTATTTGAAAATATGGGAAAAAATATGAAAAGATGATTTAGGGCAACAATTTGGTTACATGTAAACGATAAAAAAAAGTATTGTTTAGAAATGATGAAAGATTTTTAATATGGCATGTGGTCTCCTCGAACAACTAAGACTCCTGCACACCTGTTTTCCATGGATGCGATGATGTTATCGATAACACTTTGGCGAATACTGTTCCACTCTCCAAGAAGTGCAATCTCCACATCTCGGAGAGTAAAAGGAGGCCTTGGTCTCGCAGCAATGCGTCTTCTGAGCATGTCCCAAACATGCTCGATTGGATTCAGGTCAGGAGAGCATGCTAGCCATTGCATACGCTGTATTATTTCAGCTTCAAGCACGTTCTCTACAAGCCGAGCTGTATGCGGTCTGGCATTACCATTCTGGAAAACATAGGAATCTCCAATGGCTGCAGCGTAAGGTATGACATGAGGTCTCAGTATCTCATGTGCATACCTTCGGGCAGTCAAAGTACCATTCCGAATGATATGCCGGTCCGTACGTCCACCTATGCTGATTCCACCCCATACCATAAAACCAGCTCTTCTGTATTGTGACCTTCCACGAACGAATGTGGGGTTATTTCGAGTGCTCCTTTCCCTCCATACTAAAACACGTCGGGTGTCACACTCCAGACTGAATCGGAACACGTCTGTAAACAGCACTTGGCTCCAATCATGTTGCTCCCAATCTCGATGTACAGAAACCCATCTTCTTTGGGCCGCACGGTGGCGTGAGGTCAACGGAATGCAGACCATTGGCCTACGTGCATAGAGACCTCTCTGATGAAGCCTATTACGTGCTGTTTGGCTGGACACCCTTCGTCCTGTTGCCATGAGCAACTGTCTTTGCAGCTGAGTAGCATTGTCTGTTCTGTTTCGACGAGCTGTTAACAGTATATACCGGTCATCAGTTGCTGTAGTGGCGCGTGGCCGACCGTGCCCTGGTCGACGTCTAACATTCCCTGTTTCTTGGAATCGATTCCACAGCCTTGCAACGACACTTCTGGAGACTCCAACAGCGACCGCGACACCACGTTGTATTTGCCCGGATTCAAGTCTGCCTATTCAAGTCACCTTTTCTCAAAAATAATAACTGACCAATTGAATTTCACAGTTAATTTTGGTCCCACGTCAGGTTGACCACCTGACTGAGACACGGTCAAGAAAGTGGAGATGGGCACACCCGGCCTTGGTCCATAGCGGACTGATGTGCCATGAGTTTAATCTATATATATAAAAGAGCTTGTCTGTTTGTTCGTCCGCTATAGAATCATAGACTGTTTCACCCACTGGGACCAAATTCGGCACAGTTATTGTTTTGTACCCGAGAAATTTAAATCAAGAAAAACGAAATTTGGGGCTCAATTAGTTTTTTAAATTAATTTTTTAATGTTTCTTGTGCCCGATAGAGGTGTGTGTACCCCCTGTGGATACCCTCAACCAGCTGCGTAAGAGGGGTGGTTTGAAGATGACGGAGGGGGGGGGGGGGCAAATTCCAATGCGCGTGAGAAAGAGGGTTGGGAATGACCTTTGGCTCTGGCTCCCCAGATAAACACAACTTTCCTGGCTCTGCTATGTGTTGCAGAAATGGAAAAGTACAATTGCCTACAATTCAAGAACCACCCGAGCCTTTGAGAACATTACTCACAGGTAATACATCTGATTCAAAACATTTCTTACAAAACATACAAGCTTAAGGAAAAAGGCTTCATGGGGAATCAAGCCTTACTTTGATTAAATAAAGGGGATAACGCATCTTGCACTTAACCTCTTGGGTGAAATGGAAAAAAGTGCGTTTTTAAGGGAAAAATAAATAATAAAGGCAAATGTAAATTATAAAACTTATTTCTTATTAAACAGTGGATCAAAAAAATCTAATTAAATCTAATTGAACAGTATCTAACAAATATAATTTAACAGTAAACTTATTCAATCCAAACGTGCGAATCACGCAACACGGTGTTATTAATTCTCAATAAAATCAGACGAAGGTCCGCAGGCGCAAAGTTTCTTTCTTTCTTATTGTTTGTATATCATTTCAGTAGAAACGCGCTAAGCACATTCTATCTGTCCAGATGAACATGAAGAGCGGGAGTGTAGCCCAGTATTTTTTTGAGGGGAATGCATGAAATATTTTATATCTATATATCTACTCGGGCAACGCCGGGCAATACAGCTAGTTTATATATATATATATATATATATATATATATATATATATATATATATATATATATATATATATATATATATATATACATATATATATATATATATATATATATATATATATACATATACATATATATATGCATATATATATATATATGCACAACGGATCGCAGTGTCTCCGGGGTGATGTTCAGAATGTGTTGCGAAATGCATGCCTTTAATTCCGCTAAATTTTGCAATTGGAGCACGGAACACAACATCTTTGAGATAACCCCACAGCTAGAAGTCACATGGAGTAAGATCAGGTGATCGGGAGCCTGGTGATCGGCCAGGCTGTAGGGAAATGACGGCTGATAATTCGAGCATTTCAGAAATGGCGCCTCAGTAGCTGCTTCACTGGATGTGCAATGTGCGGAGGAGCACCATCTTGCATAAAAATGATTTCATCCACACATCCACGCTGTTGCAGAGCTGGAATGACGTGGTTGCGCAAAAGAGACGCATAGCGCTGACCAGTGACGGTAGCGGTAACAGGACCGGAAGCACCCGTCTGCTCGAAAAAATATGGCTGTAGGATGAATGATAAGCCGCACCACACCGTGACCTTTTCAGGATGAGGTGGTACGGGGTGCGTTGCCAGTGGAATTCTGTTGCCCATATTCGACAATTCTGGGTATTGACGTACCCTGTCAGATGGAAATGGGCTTCGTCTGTTCACAAAATTTTCCATGGCCATTCAATTATCCACTTCCATGCGACCAAGAAATTCTAACGCAAACGTCTCCCTTGCTGGCAGGTCATACAGAAGCAACTCCTGCACATGGCCAATTTTGTACGGATAGCATTGCAGGATGTTCGGGCAATTCCTCGTGCTCTGCACGGTTCCACACCACCGGCCGAACTCTCCTGTAAAGCTGTGGCCACTTCTTCAACTACTGTCGAATGCACTCGTTTTCTCCCTCTACCAGATTGCACATCAAACGAACCTGTCGTTTCGAATTTTTGCATCATTTTCTTCAAACCCACGGCACTCATTGGACCAACGCCTTCTTTTATACCCTTCAGTGTCCTGAACTTTTGCAGAGCTACTCTTGCACAATCATCGTTCTTGTAATACAGCTTTACCAGCAGAGCGCGGTCCTGCAGTGAGACACCCATGGCGAACGTCTGAGACGCGAAATGAGGAACAGCCGTGTACCTGGCGGTTTTATAACACTGAAATGTGTCGTGCGCATGATAAGTATTTTAATTTACATCTTCTGTCGCTTACAGCGCCATCTGTTGCTAACTTTTGAAACTAAATTTTTTCTTCTGCCATACGCTTTCCGCCTTCTTCAATAACATGCTGTTCAAATTTGACGTCATTCTCATCAGTGGTTCTGTTTATAGCGTTTTGAAACTTAAACTTTAATTATAATCACCCTGTATATATATATATATACTAGCGGACCCGACAGACGTTGTACTGTTTAAATTGAAATTTAAATTTTAAAAAAATAAAATAAAATAATAATTAAAAAAATAATAATAAAAGCTGAAATAAAAAAGCCTTAAAAAAATGCTGAAATAACAGGTCTAGCAAAATTTACTCTACTCTGCGTTCGAACCCGGGTCGATAGCATGGTACTTGCGCGACCTACCGAATGCGTCACGATGACACGGTGTTCTACTGAGTAAAGTTAAACTTATTCGTCATTCGAAAGTTGTTGTGGGCTGGTGATTATAAATTGCAGAGGAGTTTTTAGTCAGAAATAAGTTAGCAGGATAGAAGCTTAGTCTTTAGCTCTTCAATAGACACAATTATATAGGCGAGGGCGATTGCAGTAGCGATTAAAAAAGATCTCGTGTCACTTAGCGTGGTTGATTCGAATTTTCCATCGCGTGTCGAGAGTATGAATATGCCGTTGGATCTGATGTATTTTAGAGTATAAAATCTGACTTTACAGATTATTATTTTCATTTATTATTCTGATTTAATATATGACTTGAAACTTTTTGATTTTATTTATTTTTATCTTTTCGCTCGCTATTTACTAACTAAACCTAACGTGGACGGTATTATCCAGAGGGCCGATTCCACAAACTGTAACAGCTTCCATTTACCGGACGCACCCCCTTATAAATTGTTGGTTTTTTATTAATTAATTAAAAATATAAAAACATTTTCTATCGGATCAAATTGTGAATCTAAACCATTCTCGATTCAACTTAATCGCACACACAAAATTTCATAAAAATCAGTCCAGTCGTTTAGGAGGAGTTCAGTTACATACACACGGACAGAAGAAATATATATATAAGATATATATATATATATATATATATATATATATATATATATATATATATATTGATAGATAGATAGATAGATAGATAGATATTTAAAATTAAGATGACTAAAAGGGCAGATGCGACCATTTAATACTCCTATAACCTAATATAAGATAGACATATAAAAATAAGCAAAAACGGATGTGGAGGTGGTATAGTTGATGACTGGGGGGGGGTGTTGTGACCCCCCCAACCCCGGGTAAACATGTTTAATGCCTGGCAACACTCCCGGATGCCGGCTATAACACCAAGACCGTTATAAACAATTATGAAGAAGACAAAATTTTTTTGGATGAAACAGATAAGTTAAACTATATATTTTTACTTATAAAGTAAACTAAAACATAATTACAAGATGAATAGTATTTTAACTTTTTAATATAGAAAAAATCTTAATACGAAGATACAGAAGTACAATAATACTAATCAATTAAATAATTACACATTAACAAATACACTACAAAAATTAAGATACAAAAATGAGTGCTTGATTTCTGTTAATTGTCTGTTTTCTTATTGTACTTATATAGCTCAATAGGGTTTTTCACTATAACTTTATAAGTGAATCCTTTAATTAAGGTGTACTTAGGTGTTTATCATCTTTTTACTTTGGTGTTTATTTTCTCATTATTTTTTTAAATAAAAAATAAAAAAATAAAAATTATAAAATGGTTAAAAAATTCTTTCACTTATAGGGCAACTTTACTTATATGTATCTGTCGGTACTTTAATTGTGACGGGCTTCTATCATGTACGTGAGTTTTTACTTTCTAAGGTGTAAACCTGTATCTTTGGTTATTTGGTTAAATATCATTTATTGCCTTTCTTTAGGTTAATATATTTATTTACCTATTTACTTCTTTATGTTTTTATGTATATATGTGTCAATCTACAAACAAAAATTAAGTAACATGGATACGTCCTTTAATTTTATAGCGACTGGCAATGTTGATACTAATATATTAATTGCTCGGTCTGTCAATAATAGGGTATTTGACAGATCGACAGCAAGCAACCCTAGTCTTATTACTAGCTATTTTTCTAAATCCTTACCTAAACTAAGTGAAAACAAAAAAACTATAAATTTTAATTCTTCTCCCGCTTCCTCACTAAAATTACCTTTATACACGAATAGGAGTTTTTATCCTAACATGGGTTTGGTTTGGTTTGGAGCGCTACGGCCACTTTTGCTACACGAGGGCTAATTAGACCGAGACCTACTGCTTAAAGCCGATTCCGAACGGCTACAAACGTCCATGCCAAAAATGGGATTCGAACCCACAGACTCTGGTTCCGAAAGCCAGTACCCTAGCCATTCGGCCATCGTCCGGCTCAATGTCCTAACATGGGACTATTCAAATACCGTTGTTGTAACGACAGAAGATGTAAATTGTGCCCTAGCGCAAACCCTCGCCAGGTTAACACTGACTTAAAATCTAAAATCTTTTGCAAAGTTTATAATTGTGTTTATAAATTGACTTGCAAAGTATGTAATCTATCTTATATAGGGCAAACTAAGAAAACTTTAAATATAAGGTTAAATCAACACTGTAGCAGTATTTATCGATGTGATACTAATACTGAAGATTGTTCTTTTGAAATTCTACATTTTAAAAAACATGGTGTAGACAGTATAATTGTGTCTATTATAGATGTAATTCCTGACAATAAAACTAGAATATGGTGGGAAGGAAATCCTATTAGATTACATTCAACAGCATACCCTTACGGACTAAACACTAACGTTTACGACAAAAATTACAAGTGGAGTCACATTGTTAAATCCTATACACAAAGTGTATTGGTTCAGAATTCTAACTATTCCAGTAGTAATATCAATCTAAAACGCAAGCAAAGAGGTGGTCGTCGTAATAAATATAAATATAAAGAATATATAGACGCTTTCAACATGCTATGTAAAACTATCAATTTAAAACCTGATTATCCAATAAAATAGATTAAAAACATCATTTATGGTTGTAAAAAAATTTGGCAAAATAATCTATGGAAGTTGATTATTGGAAAGTCTTTAAAACACCTTATTCCTAATAATACGCATTTCATCCCTATTATTATAGACCTAGTAAAAAAAAGAGCTCTAATTGTGGAATAACATTACATGACAACGAGACAAAAAGCTGTAGCAAAATTTATTGTATAACTGAGTATGCAAACAATGGTTTCGCTAAAATACCTTTAACCAAAATTTTAAATCAGAATATGCAATATTTTCCTTTGAACAATATAAAAATATATAATAGCTTCAAATATAGTAGACCGTTGGGTCGCTATATCAACTATAATAATATTTCAAAAAATGTAGTTGATGCTTCTCCTGGTAATTGTAATTGTAAACATAATATGACCGGTTACAATGAACACTACAGCCACATTTTAACAGGTAATACTCAAATTACAGATAATACGGCTTTGACTAATTTAATGAATTATGGTACAGGCTTTCGCATAGGTTATAAAAAGAATGTATTCCAAATTTTCAAACGTAATCTTGATGAATTTATATATAAATCCGCTATAAAGCATAGTATACCTGTTATTACATTGGAACAGTGGAAATTTCATTATTTAAGTGATTTTAAAAATACTTATCTGAGTACTAAGCCAAATGATCATCATGTAAATTTAAAATCCTTAAAACCGTCTATTACTGCTTTACAAGATCAATTTGTAATAACCTATGTTGATAAAGTTTCTGCTAACTATGCATTTATATGCAAAAACTTTTATTGTGACAAATTATTACAGTGCTATAATGATAATACTGTTTATAAAAAATTAGATGCTATGTCTTGTACTATACAAAATCGTATCAAAGCTTTATATCGCCGTGCAGGTTATGAAATTAAAAATCTAAAGTTTCCCTATTTAGTCTTAATCCCTAAATTTCATAAATTACCGGTTAAATTTAGAACTGTAACAGTGGGCTGCAATACGTACTTAACGCTTGCTAATAATAAACTTTTAAATATACTTAAAATAGTTTATAAAAAAATAAGTAAAGAAGGGGGCTATTTCATAAATAATAGCTTATAAATAGTTAAACAGATAAAAGGTAAAGGAGATATAACTAACGTTAAAAGCTATGATTTTACGGATATTTTTAACTCTATCAACCTTAAAGATCTTTATAGTATTATACTTGGGTTATATGATCAATATGATTTAAAGACATATATAACTGAAAATAAATATCGTGCGATACTAGACCTTGTACTTAATGAAACAATACTATATAATGGTAGAAACTTCTATAAGCAAATACATGGAATACCAATGGGTGGAGGATGCTCATCTCCTTTAGCAGATATATACCTTCACTTTTACGAAAGACGTGTTATGATTCTTAATGAACTTATGTTTTTCCGATATGTAGATGATATACTCATATGTTTTAATGAAAACTGAAATGCAATAGATATTAATTTTTACCCTAAAAATCTTAAATTGGTGAAGACAGATAAAGATAACGATGGCAATTTGGTATTTTTGGACTTGAGTTTAAATGTTAATCTAAATCTAATATCATACAGTCTATATGATAAACGGGAATTTTACAACTTGAAAACTGTTAGAATTATGAATTGGAATAATGCTCTACATTTAAATATTAAACGCAATATAGTTACTAACCAGTTAATACGTTGCCAACGTTTACATTGAAACACAAAAACTATGGACGTCAGTATAAATAAATTCATAACTATAGCTATTGACCAGGGTTTTCCTGTCAATTTTCTCGTATCAATTCTAACCCAGTTTTTTAATTTAGATAATAAAGATTGAGAGAATCGTTTCAATATATGTTGGCAACACCAAAAATTTCCCTAATACGGCAATATTTATCCCTACTATGTCTATAAAAGTGAGTGTGCTTCAGTTTCGTGTCTCTTGCTTGGTGTGGAGTTAAGTATTTTTGTATCTTAATTTTTCTAGTGTATTTGTTAATGTGTAATTATTTAATTGATTAGTATTATTGTACTTGTGTATCTTAGTATTAAGATTTTTCTATATTAAAAAGTTAAAACACTATTCATCTTTTAATTATGTTTTAGTTTACTTCATAAGTAAAAATATATAGTTTAACTTATCTGTTTCATCCAAAAAAATTTTTCTTCATAATTGTTTATAACGGTCTTGGTGTTATAGCCGACATCCGGGAGTATTGTCAGGCATTAAACATGTTTAACTGGGGTTGGGGGGTCACAACCCCCCGCCAGTAATCAACTATACCACCTCTACATCTGTTTTTGCTTATATTTATATGGCTATCTTATATTAGGTTATAGGAGTATTAAATGGTCGCATCTTCCCTTTTAGTCATCTTAATTTTAAATATCTATATATCGTAAATATTTTTGTGAGCAGCTTAGCGCCTAAAATTTATTTACTCATATTTGTTTCCTATTAAGCAATTTACATTTGTAAACTATATATATATATATAATGATAATTGTAGTCTGTATGGACGATGCGTAAGTCTGTTTTATCATAAAACGATGATATACATGGGTCGACATAAAATACGTTTAGCAACAGGAATCTGCATTATTTTAACTTTAACTCAATGTTAGTATATCTGCCAGAAGAATGGTGCTTTTAATATTGACGATACTTATCCGTCCTCCTATTGAACCAGCTGAGACTGAAAACAAAACTCAAATTTTTATTCTGATGAAAAGCGTTTTAACCCGGAGCTGCAAATATTTGACTTTTACTCGGTGATAAAATATTATCGACAACTTTCTTCACCCATGGCAAGTTAAACAACCACTGATAAATTTTGTCTTTCATTTTTTTTATATACACTCCGGTGTACTTTAGAGCATTCGAATACAACAAAGCGGTTTAGAGAATAGTTTGTTTTAAAATTGTTCCACAGGAGAAAAAAAAGCTTATTCCTCTGAGATGTCTGAACAGAGGAAAAAGAAAGAATGGGAGAACTGAAAATAGGGAGCTGAAATTTTAGCTGAAAGGACACGAAGTTTTCAGACGTATTTTTCTTTATTGGTATTCGAAATTTTATTTTAAGTACCATTAAAAATACTTTCGATAAATATCAAAGGAGAAAATTTAGTTTGTTTTAATTTTTTAGGCTTTTATTGTCACGAGAAAATTTAAAATACTTCTCGGAAACATTTTTTTCTACGCTTTTGTGTTTTCGGTGTTACACTTGCTGTGTAAAGAACATAATTTTTACTTTTATAATACGTTTTATTTTAAAGTTTTTCAACATATTCTAGAAACTAAATTTTATGTTCGTGACAATGTTAAATGCTGAATTTTAATGGAAAAGAAGAGCTATTCGATCGAATCTATATGCAAAATTTTCTTTCATAATTTTCATAATTTTCGCAGTCTATTTGCGTACGATATTCCACGGCTGATGAATTAATTTGATAATAGTTTGGCTGATTTTTTGCTTCTGTTTTTTTTGCACAAAAGAAGATCAACTTCTGATACTTTTAACAGCAGCGGAAGAATTTTTATTGCTGGGAATATAATACCGCAAGCTGAATTGATCGATATTTGAATGCAAATCTATTAAATTTTAATCGAAGTTATATATATATATATATATATATATATATATATATATATATTATGAGGGGTACCAGAGATACCCCTTTGCGTTGTGTAAAATTAGGGAGGTGAACTCCAAAGTGAAATATGCGCTTATAAATAAAAATAATAACATTTATTATACAATATTTTGCAAGAAAAGGTCAGTTTTATATATTATATATAAGATCTTGATTAGACATATTATAACAGAATTAGGGCATACTATATCTGCTTCCTGTGGCAGAACCATTACGGGTCGAGTGAAATAAAGTCATATTTATCGTAATCTCTCAAAAGGCACCAGCACTATATAAAGGGAAGAAATGACCAACCTGGGGAGCTTTGATGAAACATCAGGGCATGGCATGGAGTCGTTGAGGCAGTTCTACCGGAGGAGACAGCAGGATCGGCGCTGGCGGTTGAACATGGACATCTCACTTTTGCGGGGGAGTCTTTTTCCGGACTTTCTTCGCAGCTCGCCACCTCAATCTCTGACCCTGTGCCTCCGTTCCTCTCGTTTCTCTCCCAAACTCGGGGTTCATTTTTCCCCCCTTTTTTGGATTTGACTCCTCCCCAGGTCGTTTCTCACGTAAATTTGTTGCCTTTTCGAGTTTTTTATTCGAGGGCAGGATGCTCCGACATCCCCACAGTTGACCCACGTGGTACTCTTATTTCCAAGAAAATAGGATATCCGTTGAATTTCCTAAAATTTTTTTCTCCCGTATTGAGGAATTCAGGGGGTGCGATGTTTCTTGGAAAATTGGTGCAGTTCCCCCTTTTTCCAATATGGCCGTTTTATGCCCCGTAATCGTGTTGGAAAAACAAAATGGTTATGACGTTGGAAGGAGTCCAAAATGTCAAATTGTGGATCCATCACAAAAATATATATATATATATATATATATATATATATATATATATATATTTATATATATATATATATATATATATATATATATTATTATTTATTTATTTATTTATTTATATTATATATATATATATATTAGTATATATATATATATATATATATATAGATATATATATATTTAGATATATTTATATATATATTTATATATATTTATTAATATATATATATATATATATTATTTATAATATTTATATATATATATATATAATATATTTAGTATATATATATATATTATATATATATATATATATATATATATATATATATATATATATATATATATATATATATTTATATATATTTATATATATATATATATATATAATTATATATATATATATTTATATATATTATATTATATATATTATATTATAGATATTTATAGATATATATTATATTATATATATATATATATATTTATATATATATATATATATATATTTATATAATATATTATATATATATTATATATATATATATTATTTTATATATATATCTATATTTATATATATATATATAATATATTTATATATATATATATTTATATATATATATATATATTATATATATTTATATTTATATATATATATATATATATTTATATATATATATATATTTATATATATATATATATATATTTATAATATATATTTATATATATATATATTTATATAATATATATATTATATATAGATAATTTATATATATATATATATTTTATATATATATAATATATATATTTATATATATTATATATATATTTATATATATCTATATATTTATTTATATATATATATATATATATATTTATATATATAATATATTTATATTTATTATATATATATATTTATATTATATATATATTCATATATACTAATATATATTTATATATATATATATATATTTATAATATATATATTCATATAATATATATTTATATATATATATATTTATTCATATATATTATATTATATTTTATATATAGATATAATTATAATAAGGATATATATTATATATATATATTTATATATATATATATATAATTTATATTATATATTAGTATAATATTACATATATATATATGTAATTTTTTGTCAAAAATTAAAACGAAATACAATTTTTTTTTTTTTTTTTGAAGTAGTTGTGCACTGTTGTTCCGAGACCACCACTTTAAATGTGTTATGTTAGAGTATAGTGATCATCGAAGGAACACAGATCGATCCGATAGGTTTTCAATATTAACCAGGCATATTTTGACTGCCATATGAATGTAATATCCTGCCCTAAATACTGTAAATAGAAAGGAAATGAGTACACGCCGCAAATATCTCATTTTACGCTTTTGTTCCTTGTTACTTTCCTAATTACTACAAATTTCGTTAAAGATGAGACCAGTTTTAATTACCCGAATGACTCGGAGTTAAAACATTTACAACGCAAAAGAAATGCCCAGATTCTGTGTAATATTGATCTGTAAGCGAGGAACATTACGTCAAAAAATTAATAACCTTCGAAGTTATTTAATGATAATAAGGAAATGTTTACCTAGTGTTCCGCACCAAATATTCATTTGTTTTTCATTAGTGAGAAAATTTTATTAATGCGAAATCTCTTATGGGAAAACCTTTCAAAACCTTTTAGATAAATGAATTGTATACGACCTGAATGACTTGGATTCAAACCACGCACCATTTTGCACATTTACTTTCTATGTGGCGTTAAAAATATACCTGCATTAGTCTACCTCGCTCATAAATTTTAATTTAAGAGAAGAATTAGATGCTTAGTTCTGGATATTTATTGGTTATTGATAATCTTGAAAACTAATTATTTAAAATTATTTCAAATACTTAGTTACGTAATTGCCGTCTGAATAAGATATATTATATATATATATATATATATATATATATATATATATATATATATATATATATATATATATATATATATATGTGTGTGTGTGTGTGTGTGTGTGTGTGTAATATCACCATTACATCAGGTCCTCCAATTATAATCTGAAAGGAAAAACTAGCTGATATTTACATGGCTGGAGCTAGACTCAGCCTGAAAGGAAAAAAAAAAAATTAGATTTAAATGCAGTCGGGCCAAACTTCTCAGTACATTGTTTATTAGAGCGAAAATACATCCGTTCATTCCAGAATAACGGCTCGGAATAATATCACATTTCAACATTAAACGCGAGAGGGCGAGGTAGACATGTGACTATTATTTGTAGGGTTTGCCGATTTAGGGGCTTAAGAAGCTAACGCATTCCTGAATTGGGACATACACACGTGCAGAAAAGCAAAGACATGCGATTTAAAGGTCTTGTTCTTATCGGAATCTCTGTGGCTAAGGGTTTTTAAGAGATAAATTAATTTTACTGGGGATTAGATTTTTGAAAGGGAATTTAAATGCTAGAATGGAGGGCATAATATTTAGGATATTACAAATATATATATATATATATATATATATATATATATATATATATACTCACAGTTATTTTCAGTCATGCATAAACTATTTGTACTTTTCCCAACCTTCGAACTGCAAAGGAACAGTTTAATCGGTGTGTATATTCATATTCTTAAATTTTACACTGTTACAAACCCGTCGGACTGGTTTGTAACCAGTTGCGTCGTGTGCGTGGCTCCATTCAATTACATAGGTTGCGACTCATCACGGTCTGGTTTGTGATTTGAGTCAGTTATCAGTTTCTTTTGAGTTGATTCGTGTGCAGACGGGCTTAGTGCCAAAAGCATTGATGCCGCGATTCCCCGAAAGTAAGAACTAATCGGAAAATAAGCCCTATCATGATTTGTCAGGATACTTGTAGTATAAGCTCTGCACCAACAATAAACCCCAGTTAAAATCTTCAGCCAGACGTATGCCAGACTTATTGCCGGATGACCAATCGGAGCGCAGCCACAACAGAGGTACGCGCTTGATTACGAACGGAGATGGTTGTGACGTTTTAGAGTCTTCAATGTAGCAAGTGTTGAACGAACGTATTTAACGCAATCTTGTAAAAAGAGTGAATGAAGACGCGTTTTTCTGAATTCTGTGCCTGCAAGTTTTCATGGCATTTGCGTATTTTATCATTCTTAACGGATTTTGTCGCCTCTCCTGTTTTCAAAGACTTCAGTTAACGCTTGATTTTATAATAGATTTAAAGGGAATAGTATTTCGATCCCCAAATAAGATGAGTGTAAAACGTATGAGCTATTTCGTCGAGTACAAGAAAGGAATTATAGAGGAATCCCGGAATTAGAATCTTACAGCTCCCTGCAAAGAAAAGAAGTTAGATCTCCGAATTGTCCGATAATGGCTATCAGGGTACGATAACTTCGGTCAACAGGTGGACGCAAGAAATGCTAAGAAACGCAAGTGTGGATCAGGTCGGCAACCATTGTTTCCCGATTCGGAAGACATCATCTGTGAATGGATTGCTGACAGAAGAACAAAGACTTTGATTGTTCGTAGGGCTGATATTAAAGCGTTTGCTCTTGCAATGGCGATGTTCCAGAAGAAGACGACACGACTGTACATGCATAAATGTAAATTGTGCATGAATATAGGAATAAATGTAGATTATTTTAAATAAATAAATGTAAATTGTTTAGCATGAAAAAATACGACATCCCCAGAAAATAAACTCTAATGTGTCTTTTGGAGTAAAAATTAATATAAGACCCAGTCTTATTTTCGGTGAAACACGGTAAGTCACATCATAACCCCAAATTCTCGAAGTGGAAGTTTCCTTGTAGTCAGAATTGTCTTAGCAAGCACAATTTCAAAGTCTGTAAAACCTTATATAAGAAAATACCCTGTACCTTTAAAACTGCAAGCTATGTATTTTCTGACGGGTCACTTTTAGCTCAGTACTCGCCTGAGGGTAGATATAAAAATTAAGGAATGTTAAAAAGGGGTTAATAAAATTAGTAACTTATCGGTCAAATCAAGATGAGAAATGAAATTAATCAAGTCAGGAAATGAGAAAGGACTTCGTCAGTTCGTGTTAGTTTTTATTTTTGTAGGTATCTAAGGTAGAAACTCATTTTCTACGCTCATATCGAATGCAGGAAAACAAATTTGACATCGTAATTCTACGATAGCTTATTAAAAATTTAAATCCGGCACCGAAGAATTCTTGTTCGGCAGAGTTGTCCTCAGGTCAGAAAGAAATCATTTTTTTAACCCGTATCCTGATTACGCTCAGTCTAAATTAAATATTCTGCGGCTGAATTAAAATTTTGCGGAATATGTCTCCTGTGTAAAAATCCCCCCCCCCTTCTTTTTTTTGAATGGAGAGAATTATAATGCAAATGCATTTTAAGATATCAAAAGGAAACTAGGGAGAGGGCTATTTCAATAAATTTTCGGTCAGATTCTGCACTTTAAATTATGTACTATAAGTTTTCTTAAATTTCATGCGGTTCTTAAATTTCATGCTTTCCGTTTTTTTTACATGAACTGCATACATTGACCGTTGTATTCAATTTGAATGTACAACGTATCGAAGTACGGGTTTTCAGTTAGTAAATATATATATATATATATATATATATATGTGTGTGTGTGTGTGTGTGGTTTGAGTAAAAGGGGCTGTTTTGAGGGGGTGGCCGTAAAAGAAGAAACAGAGGGGTTCTATGAACCCCTCTTTTTCTCTTCCATAACATTCGTCTTATGGAGTCTATATATATATATATATATATATATATATATGTGTGTGTGTGTGTGTGTGTGTGTGTGTGTGAGTGAGTAAGTGAGTGCTTGCGTGTATTTTATACCGTACTTGGGACCGCTGCAAACCAGGAAGTATTCTCAATGGCATTGTTAATTCGTTGTGTAATGTTGGATATGTATTCCTGTTCCTACTAACTTACGAAAATTTCCCCGTACTTTAAAAGATTTGTCAAAAAGGAACATCTCTTTTCCTCTTTATAAACCTGAAATCACATCCTATTTTAAAAACTGTCCTCCGTTTATGAATAAAATTTGCCTGAATATCATACTTGTTTTTGAACAAAGAATTCTTCAGACATGTTTCAGCATAATTCGCAGCTTCAGGTAACATCCGCGAGAGATTTATTTTTATGTCGGGATCTTTATTCAAAGACATGATCCTTCCGGAGACATGATTCGAAACACATTCTGAAGGGAAAAGAGGCTAGTTTTTAACTCGTTTTCAAATTTTTCTAGACGCGACTATTCTCTCGAGGCCTTTCACAAAAATATGCCTTCGGCTATAAGGAAGGCGCTTTAAAGTATTTCCCTCTAATTTATATAACTAGCAGTGCGGTCTTCCTTCTCGTTTGTAATGGCATAATGAAAACCTGTCTCTTTTCTCACAAACTTAGGACCTAATTAAAAATGTAAGCACTGCTGTGCTTTCGAATATTCTCGCATAATGAAGAACTATAGCAACTGAAAAAGGATTTCTGTGTCTGAAAGATTGCTTCTTTCGAACCTAAACTTTTCAAGAGTAAAATTTGTTTCTAAAATTGTAAAGAATATGAGCAGATGTATTTGTCATTTCAAAGTTTTAAATAAATGTTAGGGCCTTTTGAAAGTAAAATTATATCTCCGCCACTTAAATTATGAATTGAAATAAGACTATTGAAATTTCCCGACAAAGAATATCAATCTACAAAGTCTTTCTTGTTTAGATAATCCTTGTTACCATGTAATTTTTATTTAATGTTCTTAGACGAATATTGTTTGACAGCTCGTTTAAGCAATTACATCTTTCCGATTGAAAAGTGTATTGTTCCTATGGTGTTGTTAAAAAAAATAAGAACGTCACCATAACATTTAAGTTAGTGTCAATAACGGTAGCTGATAATCCTGGACATTAGCAGTATTTAACGCTTTAGTTAGATCAATAAGCCATACAATGCTTCCGAATTTTTTATTCCTACCTGTATTAGAGAATCTTTGAAGATATACTCTTTAGCTGGATATTTGGGACATTTTTTTACATTCTCTACATTAATTTTTTTAGTTTCTTTGCTGTTTCACATTAATTTCCACCATTTTAATAGTAACAAGATATTTTTGGGGTTTGCTGTTATCTTTTCAGACTACCCCCCCCCCCCCACTCTCACAAATATGAGATTAGTATTATTCTACTATATAGCTTATCGGACTGCATTTTGTCTCGGGAAGTGGCAATACTGACCAGGTAAAACTTTCTATTTTTTTTCTCTGCAAGGCACATCGCATATCAAATTAGTTTTTAATATCTGAATGTCATGTTCATAATGTGAAACTTTAATGTCCCTCTGAACTCATTGACTGTCTTGAAATGTATAATTTTCGAAACAATGTGGACTTTGGGTGTGGGTTCTACGTCATATGTTCGCCCGTGCATCCAAAGTTGACCAAACCGAAACTTAAAGGCTTTTGCTTTTAAAGACATAATATGTATATTGAAAATGTTAACAATCGACTGTTAGCGAGAAAATCTAAACAAAAAACAATCCACCTAATGATATGTATTGTCGTAACAGAGCGGCTAAAACATATTTAATTAGTCTTAACTTAAAATACAAGGATTATGATTTTACTGTTTAGAAATAGGCCGATTTAATAATTGAGTATACTAATTGCCATATATATATATATATATATATATATATATATATATATATATATATATATATATACTTCATAGAACATACAATGTTTGGAACAATTGTTATAGTATTTAAGGTAACTTTTACGTAGAACACAATGGGAATTTCGTATTCTGTCAATTTTCTGAAAACGTATTTTATGGAAGAAAAATTTTAAATAAGGGAATAGCATTGCTTGACGTGAAGTGTATTTTATTTTCTATTCCGTTCAAATGCATTTCTCTAAGAATTCATAGAACTTTCTTTTATTTTTAAGCCGTTTCGACATTCTTGAAGGAGTTTTATCCTTCCCCAAGGGTATTTCCTGGAAGCGTAGGCAGGGTTTGCCGAATATTCTCTTCGCCGTGTAGGACCCCCCCCCCCCCCTTTGCTACATCTTTTGTGGTATAATTCCATGCAAGAGTTCTCGTAACTGTGGTACAAATGAAATGAAAAACTGTAAAAAAATTTGGTTTATGTATATATAAAATGATTATTGTTTCGGTAATATCTTCTGTATAAGGAGTTACTTATTTTTAGCACGTGCATGAATCAATTTAGTTTTTTTAAAATTTATAATTCAACTTATAAGCATTATTATGCTCACAAACAGGCCTTGATAAAACATGTCGTTTTTATAAGTTGGCATTTTATTTCCACTGTTCTTTTAACTGTCAAGGTAGGGATTCAAAGAATGTCGGAAAATTTTTTCCAGTGTTCTATCAATTGTTCTAGTTCATGCCGTACAGTAACAATTAATAGAATGCTGTTCTATCAATTCCTACTAGCAACAGAACGTCGGAAAGCAATCCAGAAAGCTATGAATAGAATACTGGCTCTCCATAAAATTTTACTCTATTCTGTCAAGTAACTTTCTTATTACATTTGCTACTTTTGAAGAAAGATGCAATTACTTCTAAGAATTTTTTACATTAGGGATAATTTAGGATTTTAAGTTAGGAACCATAAGTTAGGAACCCATAAGTTAGGAACAAATGACCATGGTTGAAAGAAAGAAACAAGCGAACGTTTTCCGGACAGTCGTGGCAGCAAAATACTGTTAAGAGTACCGTTAAGCGTTTAGAAAATACTGAGCCGATAAAAAGGATAGTTGGATTGTGACCATGCTATCACACATTCTTACATTTTCCCACTTTTTATTCTTTAAAAAAACTAGCTGCGGGGAAAATTCATTTTATCTGAGGCTTTATGCATGTCTCAGCATTACTCAGCTTTTCTCTTGAAGAAGAAGAATTGTCCATCTGTGCCAATCACTTAATCTGTCTGGGTGTTACTATATTGACCCCGCTGCTATATTTTCTCCCATTTATAAACTTTGTAGTGACTGGTATACAAAGCATGATAGAACTGGCTGTCACGGGAATCTGAGACTGAAGCTTTCTGCTTTTCGGACAAATCAGGTTCTTGTAACATCACCTATTCATCCCATGATCTTCACATACGAACCTCTTAAGTAACAGCGCTCATTACAAAAGGGTCCTCTAAAGAAACGGGGGACGCAGGTTAATAAATTTTAATGATTTACGATTCTTCAACATATCTCTGGATGTCGTAAAATCGCGATGCGGTGAAATGAAAAATTTAATGGCCTCAGTGCTTGACGACTTATCGAGTTCTGTGTTAAATTGTCATAAATACATCCATAGGAATTTGTACCGTAGTTGGCTAACCATTGACCGTTGCGGTTATGTTGAAACAACGGTTGGCATGGCAGCTCAACCAACGATTGGTTGTTAGTTGGCCAAACTGTTGGGAGAGCTGTTCAACTCTTATTTAGAGTTGGCACAGCAACATTTCATAATTGTTGGCCCAGCATAAACATTTTGCTGTTGGCCAATCTGCTTTTGGGTCAACGATATGTGTTACTTGGGACATTAGTCTTTTATAATTGTTGTCCGAGCATAAACATTTACCAGTTAACCAATTTGCTTTTGGACCAACGATATGTGTTACTTGGGCGTTGGTCATTTATAATTGTTGTCCCAGCATAAACATTTTGCAGTTTGCCAATTTGCTTTTGGGCCAACGATGTGTGTTAGTAGGGGCGTTACTCTTCTTTTTCCGATTTTTGAAAAATTCCTTTTCCTATGGAAATGCAACCTGATTACGCCCCTTACTGTCGACAAATACGTCCGAATATTCAGGTATATAATTTTTTATGTTTCCCTATGTTTGAACATTATTGTCCTTTTAGGACTTGAACACAACTGTAATTATTCTAAGGACAAAAATTTTAAATCGAAACAAAGTCTTGTTCTCTTAGGATTGAAAATGCGTTCCCTTTAAAATGCAACGTATTCGAAGAAAAATTCGAAAATGGTTTGATATGAATATTTAATTCCACGGCTCCGCGGACTACGCATTTGAATTAATGAACAAAGTGTAATAAAACTTTAGAGCATCGCGTGAAGTCCCGTAATCCAAACAATTACGTAAACAGCATTCTAAAACGCTAATGTCCATCCATTATTTACCCTCAACACTTTCACTCGGAGAAAGTAAAACGCTTTAAGTTAATATTTACGCCTAAATATGTCATTATGCAGTTTGGGGAAATGTTCAGGGGCCGCAAAATAGAAAAGCTTTTAAAATCTAGCGGGATTCCACTCCGGATTCTGCAGCCCGAAACACTCAAGAAAACACATCCTTAAAAGTTGTTAGCGTGCGATCGTCCAACTTTAATTTGGAGCCGCACTTTTTAATGACACTCGAGTAGCTCTCTCTCTTTTAAGAAATATGCAGTCTGAAGAACCCCTGAAAGGAAGCGCAGACAGGATTCGAAAATTAGAACCGGATTCTGTAAATTAAAAACGTCCGATATATGTTTATATATATATATGTATACCGTTGAGTTCTTTTTATGATGAAGCGCGAATAGGTATATTCATGAGTGATCAGTTTCAATTATTTTCAACGAAATATTAATATCTGGAAATCCATTCTCAGTTAATATATTACTTTAAAATTTTGCGTTATGCAAATATACGTATCTCGCCTTACCAAACAGAGCAAATATTTGCAATTTCCTATTAATTGGTGGGGTTACAATGCGAAGTAGGAAAATCACTTTTAAAAATACTCACGGTGTTGCACTGAAAAGGAAAATGAAGGCTTGTGTAGAGTTCTAACGGTATGCTAATTGATTAGAAAGTTTTCTTTTGGGTGATCTCCCTACGAATGAACACGTTACATCTACTCATTAGCATTTATAACATTAATTTCCTATCGCTAATGACGGCGTAGCGGAATTCGCGATGAATGTGGAAAGTTCGATAGAAAAATGGGGAAGAAAGAAGTCATTTTATGAAAATTCGAGCATTACAATGGATCGACAAACATTAATCTACTCAAGAGTAAATTTACGAAAGGAGTCTCTGAATGGTATTTGACGTTTGAAAAAAGGCCACGAAGCACACAGATATAAAAAGAACGGGCCAGGCACTGACATAAGTGGGTTCTAGAACCCATTTCGTGCGAGTTGTGGTTACATATGAGGTAAATGACGCACATCCGCATTCACACGCGCGTTTAGGAATGAGTTAAAATTATCACTCTCTGAGTTATCGAAATGGCTGTGACATCTAACACATTTTATGCATGTTCTCGCAGTTTACCGGCTTGAAAAATCTCCTCTCTTTATCGAAACGGGAATTATATTAACATTCTAAAATGCGATTCTTATGGAATTAGTGAGTCATCGGATAAACAATGTTCGGCATTGATGTGTATGCGGAAGGAGGAATATTTTTTACATATTATTTACTGTAAGTTTTTAGCTTTTGTTAATTATTTACTGTAAGTTATCACGCTTCGTGTCAGATATATATTCATATTTTTTGAAATATATTACAATATACATAAATTATAACGAAGAATCTGAATATTTTAGATAATAAATTATATGATATATATTTAACAGTATATTTTTTATAATAAAAAATGCCAAAAAAAAATATATATATATGCATTATATCCCTGATTTTTATAACTAAGCATTTGAAATTGTTGTGTGTTATGAATTTTATACCTGACTTGGTTAAATTATTAAACATTATCCTTAATGTCAAAAGAAGTTTTTTTTGCATGCAACATTTAAGTTATTGGACGAGAATAATTGTGTTTTGTTTAAAGCTGTGTTTTGTTTGAAGTTGTGTTTTGTTTGTTTCATGTTATTGATTTGATTTTTACCTACCTCTAAAGTGCACACAATAATTTTTTCCCGCATAAATACATTTTTTTTTCGTTTAAATATAAAACTCTAAATGGAATTTTTTTTTAAATTCGATTTTTTTTAATGTGTAAGCAATCTATATATTCCACGTTAATGTTGTTGCTAGGCCAAACATCGTTTCAAGAAAAGATGCTAATACTCTAAGGGTGTGTATGTTTTACCGTTTGAAATTCTGTTGTGAGAAAATGAATTTCTCGTGCAAATAATTGACAATTCTATTTAAGAATCCTGCGTAAAAAAAAACTCATATATATTTACACACACACACACACACATATGTATATATATATATATATATATATATATATATATATATATATATATATATATATAGATAGATAGATAGATAGATAGATATAGATATCGATATAGATATATATATATATATACATAAAATATTCCTCTGTCTCTAACGTTTTAAAACTCATTCCCTAACTTAATTTGACAGATTCATTTGTAATTTTACTAAACCCTGTAAATTTTTATATCTGTCTTCAGGCGCAGTATATATATATATATAATGTCAAATATGTATATATATATAAAATGTCAAATTGGGGAATGTTTGCTAATCAAAATCAGTTTTAAAACTAAACACACTATAAATAACATAGGAAAAAAGCATGTGAAATGTTATACACATGAATTAAAAGAAAACCCAATATAAAAATGTATAAATTTGTAATAAATACCTCAGAATTCAGCTATATTTAGCCTTTTATTATTGGAGCAAATAAAGCTGAAAAGGAAAACATAAAATATATACATTTATAATAAAGCACTAAAAGCTGAAAAAGAAAAATGTCAAATTAATCAGAGTTGTACAGTCTAATGTTTTGAAGAAAATGCTTAGATTCATCCGTTTCAGTGCCCATAAGTGACTTGAGTGGTTCTGGAGGGGTTTGAAATACAGGCAGAATTACTATTTAATTGCAGCAACACATGCCTTTAGTTTCACCACTCCACATCAGAGCACCACAATGAGGGCAGGCATGTTCCATCCTTTCTGAAATAGCCGCTGAACTTACTGGATTGTAAACAAAAGCTGCACCTTGTAATTCTGAGCTGGTAGATCTCCCAGAAACTTAGTCTTGTTCTTCTAGCTTCCAGCCTTGCATTTTTCTCATCCTGAGATTCCTCAGCTGTTGCCACAGCCTGAGCTATGCGATTAGACTCCAGCCTTCGAAATCTGTGTTCTTCAGATTCCACGTTCAGAGAAGCTTGTTGATTGGCCGATCTTATTTTATTCCTTTTGGAATTACTTTTATTTCCACCAAATTAATCCCAATTTATTTGGTGGCATTTTGTTGTTTCAGTTTTATACGGTGCTACTCTTTGTAGCCAAAAAAAAATGCAAGAATAAAACAAACAAAGATAACAATTAAGAAAAGATAGTAAACAAAAATAGTAATAATTTATAAATAAATTTATTAATAATATATAAACTAATTAATTATTAATTTAAATATATGTATTATAAATATAATATGAATATAATATGAATATCATAATAATACACATATTTACTGAATAGAATTTACTGAAAAATTGAACTTCTAAAATGAAAATGGCAACAAAGAACGTTTGTTTACAATCGGGAATTTGAGTTTTGGTATGATTGATAACTTTAGTATTATTGATCGATTTTATTTAATTTAGCCTTTTTGTGACCGCCTGAGGGTGGGTAAGGAGAATTTTGAATTTGATTTTAGTTTCTTTTAAATATTTTGTTCCTATTTTGTCTGTTAGGGCTAATATTGTCAGTGAATCACAAATCACAAAAATGTGCTTAAAGTTTAGACTGATTTTTTTATGTTAAGATATACTAATAATGATGCTTTTTAAAGTACATCATGAATTATAACATCAAGTACAATAAATATTACTGTATACTAATCATTATGAAGTACAAACACAGTATGTAATATACAGAATTACCAAATTTTAGAAAGTAAACAACCGCAACTTAGCCAGATACATAGGAGTGATTCCCGGAAATGTAACATCTTCCATTTACTGTTGTCACTCTTCAAATTTGTTGGTTTTTTTATTAATTAAAAATTAACGATAATTAATTTCGATTCCGGAAGTTCTTAGTTGTCTCCGCGGTGTTTAACGACGCCTGTATGTAAAATTTCATGATCGTCTCTTCTATACTGTAGATTTCTATACTATCGTAACCAGACAGGCAGACAGACATTCATTCATTTATATATATATATAGGAAAACCACACACTGGAGAGGCATTGGAAGGACGCACAGAACAGAGATGCGACGCATATTAATTTATTCCGGATTCTAATGTAGACAAACATTATTCAGCAAAACATAGGTACCTTGACAACTGAACACACACACTAGCAACGCCACTGGTCCCCGCCAGGGCCATTCAGAACACCGATTTTACATCATATCGGACAGCAGGTCCGACAGCAACGAGAGTTAGACACCAAGAGACAGAAATCTTACTATTTGTTCACGCAAATAGTAAATAAGTGCTTTGCGATATTGACGCCAAAGGTCCTAAACTACTTAATATTTTAATTCGGCGTCTTTAGATTTGTTGAGTTCACGCGTCCACTTAAGTATTTGCACGGGGACTTTACTGCTAGATCCCGCGCTTGTTAGAACCGCGAACTATTGACCTGAGTGCAGGATAAGTGGCCATAAAGTTCTTGTAAAGTGTGGTTTTTGACGTTACAGAACCCATTAATTCAGAGTGGTTCGAGGGCTCTTCAAGAATTTTGACACTATACTGACATTCGGAATCTCATAACTTCTAACACTCATATCTGGGGATGTTATTGAGTTCAGCTACTTCACATGCCTGTATCATGATCAGCAGGGATAATATAAATTATCTTATTTTACTTTTAGGTTGCAATTTTAGAAAAGGGGTCGTGCTTTATTAACAGGATAATTTTAAATACGCTTTAGATATATAATGGTGGGCCGTTATTATCACACACACATATATATATATATATATACACTGCACAAAAAAATTAGGGGAGCAAGCAAAGAAGTTAAGAAAATCGTGCGAGACAGCCACGTATTGGCATAAAATGGATAGTACACGCGTATCATTGCGCAATACAGAAAAAAAAAAACGCAAAAAAAATTTGTAATTAAGCTTTAATTCTTTGAAAATATGGAAAAAAACATGAAAAGATGATTTAGGGCAACAATTTGTTTACATGTAAACGATAAAAAAAAGTATTGTTTAGAAAAGATGTAAGATTTTTAATATGGCGTGTGGTCTCCTCGAACAGCTAAGACTGCTGCACACCTGTTTTCCATGGATGCGATGATGTTATCGATAACACTTTGGGGAATACTGTTCCACTCCTCAAGAAGTGCAATTTCCAAGTCTCGGAGAGTAAAAGAAGGCCTTGGTCCTAGTAGCAATGCGTCGTCCGAGCATGTCCCAAACATGCTCGATTGGATTCAGGTCAGGAGAGCACGCTGGCCATTCCATACGCTGTATTGTTTCAGCTTCAAGTACGTTCTCCACCAGACGAGCTGTATGCGGTCTGGCATTATCATACTGGAAAACAAAGGAATCCTCAATGGCTGCAGAGTAAGGTATGACATGAGGTCTCAGTATCTCGTCTGCATACCTTCGGGCCGTCAAAGTACCATTCCGAATGATATGCAGGTCCGTACGTCCACTTATGCTGATTCCACCCCATACCATAAAACCAGATCTTCTGTATTGTGACCTTTCACGAACGAATGTGGGGTTATTTCGAGTGCCCCTTTCCCTCCATACCAAAACACGTCGGGTGTTACACTCCAGACTAAACCGGGACTCGTCTGTAAACAGCACTTGGCTCCAATTATGTTGCTCCCAATCTCGATGTTCAGTAGCCCATCTTCTTCGGGCCGCACGGTGGCGTGAGTTCAACGGAATGCAGACCATTGGCCTACGTGCATAGAGACCTCCCTGATGAAGCCTATTACGTACTGTTTGTCTGGACACCCTTTGTCCTGTTGCCAAGAGCAACTGTCTTTGCAGCTGAGTAGCATTGTCTGTTCTGTTTCGACGAGCTGTTAACAGTTTATACCGGTCATCAGTTGATGTAGTGTCACGTGGCCGACCTTAACCTGGTCGACGTCTAACATTCCCTGTTTCTCGGAATCGATTCCACAGCCTTGCAAAGACACTTCTGGCGACTCCAACAGCGTTCGCGACACTACGTTGTGTTTGCCTGGATTCAAGTCTGCCTATAATACGCCATGCCATGGATTCCTGTAAATCACGTTGTTGAGACCTTTTCAAGTCACCTTTTCTCAAAAAGAATAACTGAGCAATCGAATTTCACAGTTAAGGCAGTGAAACAGACGTTTCAGCAACATCTCGATATCTGCCCTTATGTTCTTTTTCTGGTTTTTGACGTCATGAACTTTGATTTGCATATGAAGTTTTCTTCTTCTGTTTCCTGCTAGGCTTTAAATTATGGATGATTTATTTTATGTTACTTATCGCTGTAAGTATTTGCGTAATTTCGTTAAAACCATGTGCTCCCCTAATTGTTTTGAGCAGTATATATATATATATATATATATATATATATATATATATATATATGACACAGTTGATTAACATATAGTACATGTATTACCACTCGATGCAATTCAAATTTTAAAAGCTGCAATAAATTTAAACGCTAGCGCAGAAAGATGAACATTAATACGATAAATTTAGCTTTTTCATTGTATATACACGGTGTATAAACAAACAAAATATTTACAAAATTACTCAAAGACATGATGTGATCTCAGGATATCGCTTAGTTGGTGTTAAACTAAAAAAAATGAAAGTTATTTTCTTACAGCGAGCAAACCGGCATTTTTGGTTACTCGTTTTTCACTTCAGAGACATAAGTGGGATATGACTTCAATAACAAAATCAATTAGCGTCATCATTTTTATTCAATTTTCGACGATGCTATGTCTTGCTCTTTGATGGAAGACCATAAATATCAAATTTTCTATTGAATCCGCTTTAAATTCATGCGTGATTTCCTGTTTTTACTGTTTTTCTCTCTTTATGCACGGACAACTGACATACGTGTTCATTGTTCAATAGAATTCAAACGAGGTTTGGAAGCTTAAATTCTGTAATGTACATCAAAGAAAAAAAATTTATATATTTATATATATATCGGAGTTGATTTCACGCCCTTCTTTAAAACGACAGTTTCCCCAAATTATTCCATATAGTAGCATTCGACTGTGGTCCGGTGGCGATATATTTAAGTTGAATCAGTCCCAGTAATCCAGTCATCTCATTCCACATAAAACACAAAGACAAATCCAGTACTTTTTCGGACCATTTATTAAATCCAAGCAAAGCTCTCGCCTCCATTATTAAACACTATCGTTTCACTGATTAATTATAACACTTAATTTCGATGAATTAAAATCCCTATTCCGCTCATATCTACTCCCGTTCCATTCAATCTCTTAGGCCGTCAAGCGGCGACCTTTACTCGTCGAAGTCTACATTATCTCTGAAGTTAGTCCTTTTTTAAAGCCCTCTAAGAATGATCTGCTTACGCTGCATAGAACTCCCTGGAACATTCTTATTGATTAACTTGCAATAAATTTTAGCGCGGAACTTTAAAAGTAGCTCTCTACGTCAGCGCCCGCGATGAGGTTTGTAATTCTTCCCGCAGAACTCCGTTTTAACTCCTGCGTTGCGCTATTAAATGTAAATGATCTGACATTTAACGCTTTAATTCAGACTTTCCGTAAACAAAAACCTCTTTTAACCCTTTAAATTCTAACTTCTAAGAAATCTCTGACATATATATATATTTTCAGAGCCTTTTGTTGGGCCAGGACGGGGTCATCCGCAATAGATCTATCTACTTAACGTCCTTAGCTGAGGGTGTTCATGCTGGACGCTGGTTAGGTTGCTGGATACGGGTTCAAATCCTGCTGTCGGTATGGATGTTTGTAGCCATTTAAAATCTGTTTTAAACTGTAGTTCTAATGAATCCGCATGCAGCAGATGATTGTCACAGTGCACCCAACCAACCGAGGGTGTCAAGTACAGTAATGCTAATGCGTTTTTTTTGGGGTAATTGTTTTTGGTGTTAAAAGAAGATATATATCCTGAATTTTTTTTCGACAAAGGTATCTCTCTTGGGTTCACGTCAGTGATGAAATCACCACGATCATTTCATTCAATTCACGTGCTTGCCTTTTCACTTTTACCTCGAAACAGAAAAAAAAATCAGGCTGCCGCAATTTGTATTCATGTTGATTTCTCCAAACACACACAAAAAAGGCTCTATTTTAAACCTCTACCAAGCTAAAACAAGTGAATATATCTATACATCGCGGGTGACGTGACATGTTTGAAAAATTCAACGGAAGAAACAATTGCCCGTTCATTATACACTGGCTGGAAAATTTTAAATTGAAAAGACTGTTTCGGGGGAAAACGGGAAAAAAATTGGAAGTTTCAGGAGGCGCTTGGAAAAAGTTACTCTTAAAAGTTTTTTTCCTTCTCTTTTTGTAACAGTGTTTTTTGAAAGTTTTTTGGTGCTATGTTTAAAAGACGGAAAGAACATTTGTAACATCTATATATATATATATATATATATATATATATATATATATATATATATATATATATATATATATATATATATATATATATATATATATGTATATATATGTATATATATGTATATATATATATGTATATATATGTATATATATGTATATATATGTATATATATGTATATATATATATATATGTATATATATGTATATATATATATATATGTATATATATATGTATATATATATATGTATATATATATATATGTGTATATATATATATGTATGTATATATACGCACACACATATGCATGATTGAGTATCATATGCTCAATCATGTTGTTTGAGCTCATATTCGAGTATTGTTACAAATTTCGTCCTATATTAGATTAAACTAATAATATTTTTCCTTTATTCGTTAAGAATGTCTTATTTTTACATTATGGTGACTATTTCAATTCGGCGCTTGAGGCGATCGCCTCGCCGCCTCACCTATGAGCTAGCTTTGTTAATAGGTGATTAAAGACTTTTTATTTCTCCTTCAAATGCCCTAGAAAAACATTTTCTGCGAAAGACAACGCTCTATCCATCTTCCGAGATCTGATCGCCTAATTTTAGCCCCAAAAAAGGAACGCTGAAAAGAAAACATTTGATTTAAAATGGGGCAGTAAGGGATTCATTTTCCCAAGAGCAGACTCCCCGAAACACATAAAAAAAGATATACGTTTGTATTATCTTATCACATAAAACCGAAAGGCGCATTTTAAAGACGAAATTTTATACAAGAGTTTCAGGGTAAAACTTTCTTTGTATTCCCCTGTCAAATACATAACCCATTGTTTCAATAGCTGACCTTTTGGGCGCATCTCTTATATCCTAGAAGCGTGCTTAACTGACATCTTGGAGTAGCGTCAATAGATCCATTTGAATTGATCTTGTTTCTTTAAAGAATGCTTCTATGTCACAGAGTTTTGTATTTTAAATTTCTTCAAGTGTGATAACGCGATTCATCAGAGTCTCATACGTTATCAAATACTGTCTGCCGATAATACAAGGGATTAGATTTTGGATAACAGATAATAAAGCATTAGGTTTTGTATCAAGTTTTGGAGAAAGTTTTTTTTCGCTTCTTCCAGCATATATATATATATATATATATATATATATATATATATATATATATATAAAAGGAGAGAGATAAATAGATATATAGATAGATAGATAGATATACATATACATATATCACAGATCGTTAAAGAGTGACTTTCCCATCAAATGTTATTCTATATATCTACCTATCTATCCATCTCTTTCTCTCTCTCATATATATATATATATATATATATATATATATATAATATATATATATATATATATATATATATATATATATATATATATATATATATATATATATATATATATATATATATATATATATATATATATATATAATCTGTTGCTTGGTACAAGAAGTGCTTAAGTCAGTTTTCTCCAATGTTTGCTTATATCTCTTTAAAAAAAGTATTATTTTCAATGTAAGAATTAATACTCTATCCCAAGGAATAATCCTAAGTGTAAATCTGTCCGATGCTTTAAAAGTGATTTCTAAACCATTGTACAGACTTGGGTACTTCTTACATTAAAAGTAATATTTTTCTAAACAGACATAAACAAACAAAGTCATCTTGAATAAAACTGACTTAGGCACTTGTACCAAGCCACAGATATATATATATATATATAAATGGATAGATAGAAGGTTGATAGATAGATACATACATTTGAATCTGACTGTAGATCTGGTACTCGCTGGATACATGCCGCGATCCCTCATATTTTCAGTGAGGTCACGATTTTTATGCCTTTTTAACTTTTAATTTTAACGGATACAAATCATAACAACATCAACAGTCATCATCGGCAGATAATGATCATTGACGTCGAATTAGGAACTCTAATAATTACTCTGAAGTACCTTTTGCTATCCATCCCTATCATTTATTCAATTGTATATCAATTACGTCTAAAGAAAATTACTTTCTTAGTCTGTAGTTTTTACAAAAACTTGCAGGCCCTAAAAATCGAGCTTTCCATCATAATTAAACGCTGTTCGTAAAAACTGTTGTTAGTACTTTGATGTCGACAGACGTGAATAGCCATCTTTCATTTTCCAACTGTTAGCAACGAGAGAAGTGAATTCACGCCATTTGGCCTTCATGCGATGTCGTGTGAGAAACTGCAATAACAAGTCAATAAAACACTGCAATGAAGAATTTTTGTTTTAAACAAACATGTGATGAATGCGTGTTTGCATTTTAAACTTGAATTATAAGAAATCGTTATTGGAGTCTATTCAGTTTAGAATATCATAATATTTATCGATAACATTTCATTTTGTAATTAGAAGACAGTCGAAAAAGAAAGATCTGTCTTTTGATCTGAGCACGAAAATGTTTGCAGATGCGTTGTCAGATATACAAAAGTGAGGATGATGTAACATAAATGACGATAGTGACATTGATGATTTCTTTTGCAATGCTCGTCGAAAGAAAAGATGGCTTTTACCGAGCGATTCAAATGCGAGTGAAATGTGACACACTGTTTTGAATAGATTCACTTTTTACAGAAAATAATTGTAAACAATATACGAGAATTCAGGCTGTATACTTTTCACAACATTCCGTTTTTCAAACTGTTAAAGTGAAAGCCTGAGAAAACAGACTGCTCCGAGACGATCGGTGGTGTTTTTCTCCTCTACCATCCACGGAAAATTCAACAGTCACTACGGATACCGAATTAATGAAACCAGCAACCAAAACACGACTCTTTTCATCCCAAAGTAGATTGTGACCCATATACATTGACCGCATGCTATGTCAGTTGCCTGGAACAGAAACTCAATGAGAGATAGAGATAACTGATAGAGACAACTTTTACCTCCTATTCCACTGCAGCTACCCCTCTAAACAGCCACTTTTTATTTTGAACCACGATTGGCTAAGACAGAAAAGTTACACTGTATATATATATATATATATATATATATATATATATATATATATATATATATATATATATATATATATATATATATATATATATATATATATATATATATATGTATATATATGTGTGTGTAATATAATCATTACATCTCGTTCTTAAAATGCAACCTGAAAAGGAAAACTAGCTCAATTTTACATGGCTGGAGCTAGACTCAGCCTGAAAGGAATTAAAATTTTGAAGCAGTCGGGTCGAATCGTTTTATTAGGAGCGATAGTAACATACGTCCTTTCATTTCAGATGCTCGGAGCGAAGTGCAATATCACCTTTCAACCTTACGCGCTAGAAGCGAAGTACATGTGGCTGTTGTTTTGAAATGTCAGCGGAATTTTGGGGCTGGCGATGCGAACCCACGCTTTTATCGAGACGTATACACGTGTAGAAATGCAACGTTTGCTGTTTTATGGGAAGTTCTGTTGCTATGGGTTTTTAAAGCGCTAAAGTAATGTTACTGGGGATTGGATTTAGGAAAGGGAATTTAACTGATAGAATGGAGGGCCTAATATTTAATTTATTACAAATCCCCCCCGAAAAAGAGAAAATCGTCACGTTGAAAGGCGACATTTTCACAACATAATACAGATGAACTCTTATATAATAAAGTGAGTGCAATTACAATCAAATATAATCAAAATTAACTACATTATACAATTACATGTCTCTGAATGCAACATTGGTGGAAAGAAATCACGATAAACAGCAAGGTGGGTGAGAATTAGAACACATCAAGGTTACAGAGTCAAGAGCTTTGTCCATAACCCATCATAAATTAACTTCACCGAAACAAAACCAAAGTTAAATCTCTTGAATCTTTACTATAATACTAAACTCACTCTTATGACTTCGTTGCACCATCACACAAAATATATGAAATTAAAGGAATATACAATGAAATCTATAATGAACATTCAAAATATATGGAA
Source organism: Dolomedes plantarius (assembly GCA_907164885.2). Taxonomy (NCBI): domain Eukaryota; kingdom Metazoa; phylum Arthropoda; class Arachnida; order Araneae; family Dolomedidae; genus Dolomedes; species Dolomedes plantarius. The sequence continues at coordinate 29,618,659 of OU015495.1, read as the reverse complement.
TTAACATAGTATGCAATAAGTTTATAATTATTATACCATGTGCAATGAAATTCAAATAACTGAAATATTATTGGCTAATATAATCTAAATAACTTTTTAATTAAATCAAAGTTCTTCATTCAATAATGAGTCCTAAAATAACGTATAATTCTTGGAGTCCTTAAGCTCAGTTTAAATTCAAGTCGTTATACATTGTTTATCAAATAAGTCCTTATTGTATGTGGTTTATATTCAGTGTTTACATTTTACACATTATTTCAAAACTTCATTGTTTACACCAATTATCATTCATCGATTTCCATTTTTCATATTCCTAATCTCGAATACTTACATAAATTTTAAAATAATTCACAATATATAATTCAGAAGATATTTCAATAAGTTCAAGTTCAAAACAACATTAATTTAGACAATATTATTACAAAATTGATTTCTTATATTATTCTGAAAGTTTCACTTCAATTCAGCATAGATTTAGATACCTGTCAAGTTTTTTAACAATACATAAGATCATAAATTAAACAACTCAAAATAACTTGTTATAAATTCTTAATTAAGTAAATGGGCATCATTTTCACATTAGGTAGTTTTCAAAAACATTATGTGCTTTAACATCGTCACTAGTTTCAATTAAAAATATTCAAATTCTAAAATCATTGGTACCAATCATGACATAAGTGACAAACCTGGAGGTGAAATGGGCTATCCTCTGTGATGTCCAACTTGAAAGATTGTTAGTGATCACGAGGGTGCTGTGATGCAAAGACAGCAAGAGGTTCATCTCTCTGCGGGAGGAATTACCCCTTGTGCTGGCAAAGGGTTTCTCCGGTGTCAACAAATTTAACAACTCAGATCATCAACATACTTGGCAAAATTAGGGGTAACCTGTGACATGTCATGTTAGCCCCAACATTGACAAAATTTTTCTTTAACTTAGCACATCAACATTTTCTTTTTGATAAATATTCTTTTAAAATAATTCAGATGGTAATTTGTGGAAGGCAAACTAGCATCAAAATTTCTCTAAATATGATTAACTACGAAATTTAGGTAGGTATCCAAATCCATCAAAGTTAGGTTATCTTCATCATGCGTCAACAGCAATCTTCATTGGGTTATCAAAATATTGTAAGATTATCGGAGTCATAGTCAGGTAGTTATTTGAGTCACAGTTGGGTAGTCTTAATCATCACAGATAGGGTTTTTTTTCCAACACTATTAATTAATTTTTACTTGGGATCTTGGGCGTTTTGGGGTTTACTGTTACTAAAATAGGAATTTTACTTTTTCTAGTTGCTAATCGAAAATTATCTGCAGGGTTGAAAGGTCTTAATCTGGTACAGTGTACAATTTCCGAGGTTTTCTTAGTGAGGGAATTGGGTCTGTTAATTTCAAAATTTACTCTAGAAATTTGTTTCAAAATTTTATATGGACCAGAATAAGGGGGAGTAAGTTTAGGAGTATTTGGGTAACGAAACTCTTCGTACATTACTATATCACCTACCTTAAATTTAGATTCCTCAAAACGAGTGTCATATCTTTCTTTATTTACTTCATGATTTCTTATAGTTCTCTGTTTAGCAATCTTCCTAGCTTCTTCAATTGGTGGGTACATGTCTTGATCATCAAGTAAATTTTTGTAGGGTGGTTTTCCATGCATTAAATAAGAAGGGGGACATTTTGTTACGGTATGGGGTGTGTCGTTATATTGATTCGTTATTTTACGTAATAATTTTGTCCAGAAGACTTTACCAGGGTGTGAATTTAATTTACATTTAAGCCTAGTAATCAGGGTCTGATTTACTCTTTCATTTTTTCCGTTTGTTTGTGGTCTATGCGAAGTAGTTAGTAATTGTGTAATATTATTGTTTCTCAAAAAATGTTTAAATTTGGAGGAAGTAAAAGCACTATTTCTATCACTTAAAATTTTCTTAGGTACTTGGTGTTGAAAAATTTGTGTTAAACAATTAATATAAGTATCTGTATTTTCATTTTTAGAAGCAAAGGTCCATATATACCTCGTGGCATGATCTATAACTATGTGTAAATATTTCTTTGTAGACTCATAATAATTTAAGCCACCAACAGTGTCTATGGCAAGAATTTCAAAGGGTTCACTGATAGGGGGTAACATTTGTAAAAGACCAAATCTTTTTTGTCTAGACTTCTTATTTAATTGACATACTTCACAATGTTTCACATAGTTACTCACATCTTTAGTTATTCCAATCCAATAATATTGAGGGTATATCAGATTTAACATTGCCGAAACTCCTAAATGTCCATAATTAACATGGGCTTTTTCTAATAATTTTAAACGTAAAGAGAAGGGCACAACAATTTTCATTAAACCTTGTTTTTTAATTGTCCATACATTATTAACTTTTTTAAACTTTTTACCGTTTAGATTATCTAAATTTTGATGATGCTCGATTTCTTGCAATGTCAACAATGGGTCACGTTCACGTAAAGTTACATGGTGAGAAATTGGGTTTTTAGTTAACATATCGGCTTCATAATTTGTAGAACCTTTTTTATATTTAATGTCAAAATCGTACATGGACAGTTTAAGTGACCATCGGAATAATCGTCCAGTTGGGTGTTTAATACTTTTTAACCAGACAAGTGCAGCATGATCCGTATGAACGGTAAAATGAGTCCCATGTAAATAACAATAATATTTGTCAACAGCATCAATAATTGACAAGCATTCCAGCTCGGTAATGGCATAATTTTGTTCATAGGTTCTAAGTTTTCGAGAATGATAGGCTATGGGATGCAAACTTCCATCAGGGTGTTGTTGTTTTAAAATTGCGCCTACCGCTTGTCCGGACGCATCCACGAAAATATGGCATAGGTAATTTGGGTTATAAATAGATAAAATAGGTTTAGATATTAGAGCGTCTTTTAAATCCTGAAAAGCTTTCTGGCAATCATCTGTCCATTCAAATTTAGTGTCTTTCTTCAATAATTTATTCAATGGTACTCTTAATTTAGCATAGTTGGGAATGAATTTATTATAAACATTTACGCTACCTAAAAATCTTTGTAAGTCTTTAACATTCCTGGGAGGTTGAAGTTTCTTAATAATTTCTATATTAGCGTTACTCGGGTGATAACATCCCTTTTCCACTTCGTATCCCAAAAATTTTATTTTCGTTTGGGCAAATTGGCATTTTGAAAATTTCAATTTCATGTTTTCTTTTTCACAAATCGAGAAAATAGTTTTTAAATGCTCTAAGTGTTCTTCGAAAGAGTGAAAACATAATTATATCGTCAAAATAGTTGAGCGCAAATTTAATTTGGTATTTATTTAAAATTTGTCTGAGTGTTCTTTGGAATATGGCAGGAGCGTTTTTCCAGCCAAAAGGTAATCTTTTCCATTCATATAAGCCAAAGTTTGAGGTGAAAGCTAATTTTTCTGTATCTTTTTCATTTAGTTTAATATGCCAGTAGCCACTCGCGAGATCAAGGGTGGAGAAAATCTTAGCATTGGTTAGTTGATCTAAAACTGCGTCGATTCGGGGAATTGGTTCCGAGTCCGTTTTTGTAATACTATTTAGTTTTCGGTAATCGATACACATTCTGGATTTTGAATTTTCATCTTTCTTGTAAGCCAAAGTAATTGGGGAAGCATAGGGTGAATGAGATGTTTTTATTAAACCTGCAGCTAAAAGCTCGTCTATTTGTTTCTTAATTTCGGCATTATCTTTTGGCGACGCCCTGTATGGACGAAGGGAAATTGGTAGTTCAGAATTCAAAATTATTCTTTGTGGTTCAAGACGTATACATCCAACATCATATTTATTTTTCGCGAAAATATTATTATACTCATTCAATATTTTGTTCAATTGAACACTTTCATCATCAGCAACACTATTTTCATTTTCAATTTTATAAAAACGAGTATCACAATTTCTATTATATTTAATATCAAGATTTATAGTATTATGAGAACAAGTATGTGGCACATTAGGATTATCATATGTTAAAAATATATAGCAATTATTAGTAAAATTTTCCAAAGACAAAGTAGATGAAATATTATTTTTTCCTTGGTAAACACAAAAATTTTTAAAATCCAAATTAATTTTAAATAGACTAATAATTTCCGACGATAGAATTGCATACTTTAAATTTGTTTCAATAACATAAAAATTAACAAATCTGTTCAACTTACCGATTCGGCACTTTGTAGAAATTATTTTATCAGTTTTTATTTTACCTGCGAGGGTACTGACCTGTGAATTGTCCGATGGAAGAATTTTCACATAATATTTAATTTTATCATATACAGTTCGAGAAATAATGTTAATGGTGCTACCTGTATCTATCAGGCCGATAATCAGTTCAGTACCGATTTTTAGGTGTACGGTGAACATCCGTCATTGTCGCTGTTCTGTCATGATGCTGTTATAGTTGTTTGCATGTTGTGGAGACTGGAACCGAGTCCTAGGACGTTCCTCTTCTCGAAAATTCTGGGGCCATCTATGTCATGGTCGCGGTTGTTGGTGCCGGAATCTAGGTGAGTCGTGTTGTGGGAATCTGTCATAGTCATCTCGCCAATCGAACGGTCTGCGAAAACCGGACTGTTGATTATGCATGTCTCTAATATGGTGATCTTTCCTCCTATCTTCGTAGCTGTTGATCATTTTCCTCGCAAGGGAAATCCACTCAGTAGTTTTACCAACGTTACTTATTAAAAATAAATCCCTGTATCTTGTCGGCAATCCGTCTGTGAGACCTTGAATTATAATTTCTTCTTCAAGTTTTAATGCTTTACCGATATTCATTTTCTTTTTAAAATAATCATTTATATTTTAACTTCCAGAAAGGCTCAACCTGCTGAAATCTTCGAATGAAAACTGTTTTTCTTCTGAGAAATAGTCACTGATTTTTATTTTAACTTCATCCCACTTTTGTGATTCTATTAGGTTTTCGATGTAAAATTCCAAAGCCTCGTCCGATAGAAAATCCGGAAATATTTTTAGTTTTTCTTCTTCCGTCAATTCAATAGTCTTTTTCTCGAAGAATTTCAACCAGTTATTAATTTTGACCATTCCACTAGGATTAAATTTCGGAAGATTACTTAATTGATTTGGTGAAGATATAGCACTGTTTTCCAATAATTGTTTGTCGTAAACTCCAGAATTATCCCCTTGTTTTTCTTCAGGTTGGTCAGAGTCACGATGATCAGCCAATTTTTTATTTAAATCTTTCGATGTCATTTTCGAAAAAGGAAATCAAAACTAGGTCATTTCATTTTCAAGTGGCGAACTCCTATTGCGCTTCTCTCAAGGTCGGTATTTCACGTGCACACACATAGTCCAAGGCAATGGATTCGAAGTCCGTTGAGGTTGATACGCACATGAAGAATCGCTTTCGGCTCTATGTAATATAATCATTACATCTCGTTCTTAAAATGCAACCTGAAAAGGAAAACTAGCTCAATTTTACATGGCTGGAGCTAGACTCAGCCTGAAAGGAATTAAAATTTTGAAGCAGTCGGGTCGAATCGTTTTATTAGGAGCGATAGTAACATACGTCCTTTCATTTCAGATGCTCGGAGCGAAGTGCAATATCACCTTTCAACCTTACGCGCTAGAAGCGAAGTACATGTGGCTGTTGTTTTGAAATGTCAGCGGAATTTTGGGGCTGGCGATGCGAACCCACGCTTTTATCGAGACGTATACACGTGTAGAAATGCAACGTTTGCTGTTTTATGGGAAGTTCTGTTGCTATGGGTTTTTAAAGCGCTAAAGTAATGTTACTGGGGATTGGATTTAGGAAAGGGAATTTAACTGATAGAATGGAGGGCCTAATATTTAATTTATTACATATATATATATATATATATATATTCAGTACATTCAAATTAAATCCAACTGTCAATGTATGCAATTAATGCCAAAAAAATATGCTTATAAAAAACTCGTAATGAATATTTTTATAGACATAATAATGTAGAAGAAAATATTCAAATGAAATACAACGGTCAATGTATGCAATTAATTTCTATGTTTAATATCCATAAAACAGACTAATTTGAATTAAATTCTTTAAAGACTTCCATTTCAATGAGTCTAGTGGTTAAATTTTATCTTTTACCGTATTTTAATACTTTTTTGTCAATTTATTTCGTTGTTATGCACCTGACGCAAAATTAATTTGAAGTACCACAAAACGAGAAGAAACCTCATGATCAGCATTTAATAAATTAAATTTTAAAAATTAATTTTTAAAAATTCGTCAAAAATCAGAAAATGAAGGTATAAATTCGAAAAAGATTTCATTTTAAAGGAATTTTTCTGATCTTTCTCGTGATATAAATTTTATAACACTCAAATTATTATTTTATATGCCAACTTTAAAAAGGTTGCAAAAACAGCTGAAAGATTTAATGTTAGAAAATCTCAGGAGAATGTTTCAAAAATATTTCTTAGTGCACCTCTACACTATAAGAAGAATCGCTGTGCAAAATTTTAGCCATTTAGGTCCAGCGGTTTGGTCTGTGCATTATCTGTCAGCCAGTCAGACAATCAGTTACGGAACTGTTATATATATATATATATATATATATATATATATATATATATATATATATATATATATATATATATAATATATATATATATATATATATAATATATATATATATATATATATATATATATATATATATATATATATGTATATATATATATTTAAATATATATATATATATATATATATATGTGTGTGTGTACACACAAGGGGCATAACATGAAGCTGTAGTTCACAAATCACATTGGAATGGTAAGCTAATTATACAACTAATTTATAGTCCTTTTACACTTGCGAGGAAACTTACGTCGTATCAATACCAATTTAGTTGTCCGTAAAACACTATACCTCTGAAATCAGTCTCTTAAATTCGAACGAATCCACGAATGAGTGAATCTTTTCCTAACTTCACAACAAGTTGAAACGCTGATTGATTATTTATACGACGCAATCCTAAAAATGCTTTAAATAATGATTCTGTTCGAATTTCAATGGCATAAAGCAACCGTCATCCCAAGGCGCTGTTTTTTTTTTTTTTGGGGGGGGGGGGTTTACAATTTTTGGTTAAACAATAGCATGCATCGCCGGTCCAAAAGCAAAGTTTCGTTCCACCGTTGGGAACTGGTAACCGCTGGCAGAACTTCCAGAGACAAGTGGCCAACTGCAAAATGTGTATGCTGGGCCAATAATTATAAACTGTTTTGTGACACCCAACTGCAAATGAGAGTTGAACTGCTCTCCCAATGGTTGGGCCCATCAGCAGCTAACCGCTGGGTGAGCTGCAATGCCAACCGTTGTTTCAACATGAGCCCGACGGCCAAATCAAACTGTTGGCCAACTATGCTAAATACGGTTGCCCAGCCATTTCTCAACGGTCTTTTTTTTACCTGGGATATTAGTTATTTTGGGATACTAGTTACTTGGGATACTAGTGAAGTTTACTAAGTGTCCCAGAAAGTAAATAAATGAGGACGTATTCACGTATTTTATAAATTAAATGACAGAACAGTCACTGATTTTATAGTAAATTAAAAATAAAAGCTTTCTAAAATGACGAATATTATTAATTTAAATTATATATGCATACTCGTGAATTATTTTTTTTAAATGTTTTTCGCAAAATTCAAAATTAAAAAAAAATACGGTATTATTTTTTTCACAAATAATAAAGAAAGCGCTTACGTTCAGAGAAAATAGCTCTAATGTCTGATGGCATCTTTTATGTCACCAAAAGGGAACTAAAATTTAAAAATAAATTAAAATCGTAAAATTCTTTTCTCCCGTTCTCCGATCTCTTTAAATCCGGCCTGAGATTGCTTTATGAAGAATACAACTGACCAAGAGAATAAATGTCCTGATCTAAAATCTAACGCAAGATCGTAAAAGAAAACTTTTTTTCTGTTTGAAACAGCCTCTCAAAAACTTATAAAAAAATCGTAAATTCGCAATCTTTTGTCTTCACACACAAAATCTAAAAGACATGTTTTTAAGATAAGGGGTTCGCCATACCCGACTTGAAATTTTATACAGAAGTTCTTTTTCTCTGTGGAATAGCTTTTTTTTAATACGACTGATGTTGCAGTCGTTATGGGCTCCAGGAACTGCAAATTTACTTTCGAATGTCAAAATCTTGATACGGGACTTTCACTCATTGTCTTTGAAGCCGAAAATGAAAAAAATAAATAGGGAGTTAGAAATCATAACACACACACACACACACACACACATATATATATATATATATATATATATATATATACAAAAAATAGTGAAAACTACAATTAACAGAATAATAATAATATTTTACCTAACAATACGGGTATGCATATTTATTTTTATATTAAATTACCAATTAAACTATATCTAACGCATCAAAATTTAATGCGAGGGTTGCAGTTGTTAATTGGCACAAAGTTTATCATATCTTGGCAATGTGGAAAGTGCCACTCGTAACTCTTTTTCGACTAGTAACCTGGTTCGATATTCGGTTTTCATTGCAGACAGTGACGAAATTCCCGTTTCGCATAAGTAAGATGTTACAAAATGTAGAAGCACTTGCATTGCTTTGAAATACAAAGATTCCTACTCTCCACTAAGATTCATCCAAAATTGAATTATGGTTTCATTTTGAACCTTTTGTTTCAGTGAGCTATCGCATGACAATTCTATCAATTTTCCTTTTTTGATAGTTGTCGACTCAAATTCGTCTACTTCATTGTCGATAAATGGATTCTGTGTCCACAAAACTTTTGATAAATCAAGATCTTTGAAACAATTTGAAAAATGCAGCACTAAACCATCCAAGTGTTCAATAAAAAGATTTTTGCTTATTTCAGTATTGGCTGTGGCCCAGAAATCTTTTGAAAGTGGAAGCATAACCGACTCATTCTTGTAATTTGAATCTACTAATTTTAATTTCCACAACTTCAGCCTTTCAATGAAAGCTTTTACTTTGTCTTTTTGAACAAGAGGATGCATTTGTGATCCCTGCATTGATTTATTTAAACCGCTCAATTTTCTAAAAAATTCAACCAAATATGTAAGTTTAACAATAAAATTATCGTTCGTCCACAAATGTGCCTCTTCCTGGTGGTTTTCTTCGAGAGAGGTTGTTATTTCGTCTTTGAGCTCGAACACCCTTTGAATCACTTTTTCACGAGATAGCCAAACGAGGTATAATTAGCTTCCATATCAACACACGGCTTTGCAAGTATCCTAGCTCTCAATGGACTGTTCTGTGCAGTATACAGTGCGGCCAAATAGCATGTGGTTCTTTCTTTTTGACCATTGCTGGAAGACCTGCTTAGTGTCCGGACATTGAATGAAATCAGTCGGTACATAGTCCAATGCAGTTATTCCACGTTATGGCGTTTTCTTAAAAAAAGAACTGTCTAGAACAGAATAATAATAATATTTTGCTATAACAATACGGATATGAATATTTATTTTTATAGTAAATTACTAATTAAACTATATCTAACGCATAAAAATTTAATGCGAGGGTTGTAGTTGTTAATTGGCACAAAGTTTATCATATCTTGGCAATGTGATCTTGGCAATGAGTGCCACTCGTAACTCTTTTTCGACTATTAACCTGGTTCGATATTCGGTTTTCATTGCATCCAGTGACGAAAAGCCCGTTTCGCATAAATAAGACTAATATTAAACATCTCAATGGATGTGGTTTTTCCAGGATTGGGTTTTCAAAATAATATATCTTCTAACATATTATTTTCCGCAACATATCGAACGTATGCAATTAAATGGGCATCTTTACCCATATCAGTTGCCTCATCTACTTGAATAGAGGATTTCGAAGTACGCAGCCGAGAAACTAATTAATCGCAAATATCTTCAGATATATCATTGATTATCCTTCCGACTGTATTATCAGCAAGCGGGATTTGTCGCAACTGTTTTGCATACGATTCGGCGAACATTATTCGAACCATGCCAATAGCTGCTGGTAAAATTAGGGTTTCTTCTATTGTATGTGGTTTCTTACATTTCGTGATTCGGTAAGAGACATGGTACGAAGTCAATAATTCGTTTGTTGTAACTGAAAGAATGTTTTTAAACGTTTGCTTCTGAATATTTATCTCGTCCAATTTTCTTTGAAAAAATTCTATGGGCTTTCCCACCTACTCAGAATGTAGAGTTTCATGGTGCCGTTTAAATTTGACGGGTCTCATACTAAATGAAGCCAAAGCTTTCGAACACAACAAACGCATTGGTTTTTCCAAGCCATTTATAATAACATCCGTGAATCCTAATGATACATACGATGAACTGTATTGTCTTTTTCTTGGGAGCTTTACCTCCTTCCTTTTTTGCTTTTATTCCTGCATATATCAGCATCAGTATCTTCATTATTGTTGACTTTTCTCTTGTAACTCCTCAAAATTTATCCATTCGTCAAAAATTATTTTATTAATATAATTTGAAATAAATAATAATTGAATATTATGGCTGCCCCGAACTAACTCGCTTCACTGCCGAGAACCCCCAATAGCGCAACCGAGTTTTTGTGTTTCTTTCCGTTTCAGATGAGCAGGGCAGAGACGGGGTAAAAGCATTAACAAAGCTTCATTAACATTAAAACGGAAGACATTTAACGCAGAACTACACATCATAATAAACGAAAATATACATAGAGTACTTCCCGTGCGCCAAATACATTACCGCCAACGTAACTTTCCGCAATCACGCGGGCACCCTTTGAGAACTCCGTCTGGAGTATCCAAAAATCTCTCTCCGAGAGCGATGACCTCTTAGGTCCCCCGCTCTCTGTGCTCTCCTCTCAGTTTTCCGTCGGACCCACGACGTGTTGGCTTTATCTGTCCATGACGTCATCACAGCTCACCGCCGAAATGTTCAGTCTCCCCGATCATAGACAAGACAGGGAGGGTCGCCGACGTTACACATAAACAAGACAGGGGGGTCGTCAACGTTACAGCTCCCTCCCCCTTAAAAGAAATTTCAGGGGTGAAATTTTTAAAGAGGTGCTGGACTAATAAGCTCACCTGAAAATAATCCCTAGAGAGGTCACATACATAGGCCCAATTCAGCCAATTAACACACTAGCTTTAAAAAATAAATTTTACCAGAGTCCGGAATTAAAATTAAAATTAAAACACTCGCGTACTCAGTTTTGGAAACCTACCTGATTATCACCTCCCTATGAGTGCGGGTTTATTCCTTCCAAACAAAACCCTTTTACCACATGGAAGTTTATCGTATCCTTTAATACACTTACAATTCTTAGAACTGAAACTTCGTTCAATTACACATTTACACAAAAGACATTAACATTACCACAATTTCGACCATAATTAAATTATCGACTATATCTTAACCTAGTTGCAATAGCATGAAAAAAATCCTTACTCAAAGACATACAAACACAGTTATACATCATCATACTTTGATCACAACGTTAACCAATTAAAATTTTCACACTTGCTCTGTTAACTTCTCTTAAAGCAAAAACACATCATCGAGGATACCGATTACCAAATATAGTGGACAAAATTAAACTTACATTTCTTACTAAATATTTTTTATATAATTCTTACTATTGCATTAAACCTTCGGCATTACAAGAACATTAACTATTCGACATTCTGTTGATCCTGTAACCCGCGGAACATAATTTCTCCTATCCAAACATGCGACTCAATCGGCCTCTTTCCATTCGATTGGCCAGGAAACCGAGACTCACAGTTGAGCCCACATTTATTTCTACTCTAGGATTCCGCAGTTCCACTAAGTGTTCATTTCCTGACGTCATTTCCTGACATATAGTCATAACAAACTAATTCGTTAGGTTCCTTTTGCAGCAAGAACAAAAACTGTTTTGCGGTACATTAACGACAGCTTTTCCGAGGCCTTCCACCGGCTTACACAAAATGCGTCTTAGGATCTTTTAGCAAAACAAAATCGTTATACTAATTAAACATAACTACCTCGGAATTATACCTAATTTGCTTAACTGCATTCTCAAACTATATGGTCATGTTTTACCAACATATATGCACTTTAAATTTCACAAAAATCATCACATAAAAGATTATACACTACAATTTCTTCAATTCAACTTTCTGGTATAAAATCATACAAAAAAAACAATACACATAATTATTACACATACATTTCTGGGTCACTGCTTCACTCAGATTACTTCGGAGCATTAAATTCTCCCCTGACCCTCAAAATATCATCTGAGAATTTAAATTTTCCCTAACTATTATTCCTTTAAATTTGGAGTTAACCCTCCTCGTAGCATCTCGCTTATGCTGAATTTTCGTGGAAACCCTGTCAAACGGCTCCCTTAATTCATCCTGTCTATTAATCTTCGCCCTCGCGAATATTTGCAACTTTCGGTTTTTCCTCGGTCTCCCGAAATTGCTAGGCTGCCTTTCTGAGTATTTCATACCCATTTTTATTTTGAATTTAACAGAATGTTGTCCTCCCTTAAATTTCTTCTTGAACTTGACAAAACCCTGGCGTCCAGCCTTTTGTCTATGCCTTACGCAATTCGGCTTCTTTCTAGCTACCGGACCTTTCTCCCTAGATTTGTTCAAGCACCAAAATTTTTTAAACTTCGCTTTCTTGCGCTTTATTCCACTCGCCTTTTCGCAGCGCTGTTTAGTCCATATCACTACCGGATGTAATTTCCCTTTGAACTCATTACAATGGAGTATCCCAATCTTAGGTAACCTCCCTCTCAAAATGTTCCTACTCAGAATCGCTGTCCTTCTATTTTCTGCAGGGTTTCTCTCCACATCCGCTGCATTGTTTAGGTTTCCCCTAAATTCCGTCAAAATCTGACCATCCATTTTAGACGGACTTTCGACCCTTTCGCGGTCCGTGTTTTCCCGAATGCCAATGTCTAATCCCTGGGGAGCAATTTCTTAACCATCTCTCGGCTCAACTTTTTCGACTACATTCATCAAATCCTGACACGCACTTCCAAGGGAACCTGATTAATGGACTCTCGGACAAAGGTCCATCCCCCTCTGTGTGCGATCAGTTACAAAAAACTCTGGATTCGAGTCCTCTAAAACCTCGGCTGATTCAACAAAACTAACTTTTCTTACTTTGGGATCACAAATTTTAGAGTCGTTTTCAGATAATATTTCCCTTTTATCTGGGCTACTTTCCTCACACGAATTTACATCCATTTCCCCCGAATGTTTCTACACCCGAATTCAAGCCTGCTTGCTCAGTTAACAGTGTTTTCTCATTTCCGCGCATTTCCCTAGAACTGCTCAAAGTATCTCCGGCAACCGACTGGCTACAGAATTCCTTATTTTTCATTTTGCCTCGAGTACTCGCGCTTCCGAAATTCCCAGCTTCCACCTCCTTGAAATTTCCCAACACATTCTCCACCTTTTTTTCTCTACCCAGAGATTTAACCTTTTGCTCTACACAAATTTTTCCCTCAATTCTACTTTTGGCACTTTTCTCAACTTGACTGACTCCGGCCTTCCTTATTAAACCTCTACTTTCTCTATAGGAATTTACAGCCTGTAATTTTACTCTCAGTTATTCCAATCCCTCGCTTTAATAATTCTAGTTGATTGATATAAACTCTAATTCGCTTCGCAATCGAGGTCATATTCTAACTTCTCGAAGATTCCTTTATCATGTCTCACAAAGAATTCTTTATTCGACTCGAAAACCTCGAAAATATTGCCTATTATGGCTTTCTGACCAACGTCTAAACTTTCTCTCTTTCTTATCAATGCTAATTCATAGGCCCTATCCATCTGCTTATAGTTCTCTTCCCGAATTTTCCTCGCATCCCTTTATTTCTGTTCCTTAATTTCTCTCGCTTCCCTTTCTTTCTGTTCTAGGTTTCCTTCTAAACACGCCTTGGTCCCTACTTCACTGTAATTTTCCGCTCCCATCATTCGTCGGACAATTGCTATTTTTTTATCATTTGTCGACGCCTCAACGTTCAAATTATCGGCCAAAGCCAACAGGACATTTTTGGTCTACACATATAATCTTCCATTTCTCAAAATTAAAAGATAACTCAATTACTTACAAAAACCACAATTTCCGATTCGTAAACTACAACAGCAATTACTCTGCTCTCACAGTCTAGGTCCCACTAGATTCGCATATGGATGCACTAGCACTAAAGTACTCCGCGTATTTTGAACAGATAAAATATAACAACGCTGATAAAATTTCGCCCTACACCAGGAACACTGACCACAAATATTGTTATACTAAACGCTAATTTTTCTCACATATATTGCAAAAAAAATCCACAAATATTCAAAATATAAATACTAAAATATTAAAATATTCAAAATATTCAAATACTAAAATATTCAAATTTAGCACATGTACTGATACCTCAGATATCATTTACTCAAAACCTTCAAACATTTAGTACATAAATCACAACCTAAACATTTAAAATATCTATTCTATATCTTGCGACTAACAATTACAAATGTTAAACTAAAATTTTCAAAATGTCTGGCACTTATATCACAAATATTACACTCTAATATATTCAGATCACTAGACTCTATGATCAGACACTTAACTACAAGTACTTCCTATACTTAGAATACCAACAGAAAAAGGAATACTGCTCTGATATTACTGTCATGCCGCTAACACAACATACAACAAAGAAATACACAATATCACATAGATTCATTATATAACACATATGCATACACAATAATTTCACCTTTAAAATTATCTCATGTGATGTGTTTCCAAAACTGAGTATTTTTCTAAGCAACATAGACTCAGAGATTTATTTCCAAATCGCTCTAAACTTTTTCCCTTGTTTAATCCCCTAAACAAGTATGTCCATTATAGACCTTGGGCATTAACCAAACCAATTAGCCTAATTCTAAAAACGTTCGTATATGAACTCTTTTTTCCTTTAGAACTTTAATTGATTTAAGTACTGGACTCCCAAAGAAAGAAATAATATCAACTAATATAATTCAGTACAAAATTATCCAAACCTGAAATAATTTGCTTCCCCTGAATTATTAGACTGGCTTAAACCCGTCCTAACCTTACAATTACTACAAACCTAGACAATTATCAAACAGGCCTCTCTAGAAATTATTCCAAGTAGACTTACCTCCTGTTGTAGCACTCCAGCTATATCCACTGTCGTCGTCTACACTTTACTGCAAAGGCTCTACTTTTTCTAGGCACCCGGCCTCGTTCTTCTCGTCGTACGCTGTCGGCACTTTCCGAAGGTAGCACCTAACATTTATTTCGGCTGGTTCCCAGGATAGTCTCCAATTACCACCGTTTCTTCTTCTGTCGTCCAGATTCTGTCGTAGATTCGAATGTCTTTATCCAATCAGACATACGTCACAACACTGCCACCAGCTATGGCGGCCCCGAACTAACTCGCTTTACTGCCGAAGACCCCCAATAGCGCAACCGAGTTTTTGTGTTTCTTTCCGTTTCAGATAAGCAGGGCAGAGACGGGGTTAAAGCATTAACAAAGCTTTATTAACATTAAAACGGAAGACATTTAACACAGAACTACACATCATAATAAACGAAAATATATATAGAATAATTCCCGTGCTCCAAATGCATTACCACCAACGTAACTTTCCGCAATCACGCGGGCACCCTTTGAGAACTCCGCCTGGAGTATCCAAAATTCTCTCTCCGAGAGCGATGACCTCTTATGCTGCGTTTGCATTCATGTACTCTGCTCTGCTCTGCCTTGGGGAAGCCAGTGATTTATGTTCTCTGCGTACTCTGTATATGCGTGGATCGCCTCCTCTTTCGGTCCTGCTACAGAGGATCTAAGATCCCGGGGTCTCGGGGGTCAAATGGCGTCAATGGGGGCGGGGGACACGGCGTGTAGGGTTACCGTGACTAATGTGATGACAGGAGTAACATAAATGCATATGCACTATTAGGTCCCCCGTTCTCTGTGCTCTCCTGTCAGTTTTCCGTCGCACCCACGACGTGTTGGCCTTATCTGTCTATGACGTCATCACAGCTCACCGCCGAAATGTTCAGTCTCCCCGATTATAGACAAGACGGGGGGGGGGGGTCGCCGACGTTACAATATAATTATAAAAATATACTAACGATTATTTTTAGAAAGAAATCACGATAAAAACTATATCACAAGGCGCCATTTGTAAAATCTTCCGCTCTGGATAATTTTTAATAAGAATTAAATGATTATATGAAAGATAAATATAAACATTACTTCACTTAAATTGTACTGTTAAGTTACGATATGAAGTTTATCTATTTATTTATGTATATTATGGTATGAACATTAATATTTTATTAAAAAGTTTTGACGCCTACCCTTACAATAGTCCGCGCCTCCCAGGTTGGAGACTATTTCTGAGTGTTGTCCAAATAACATGTAAGGTATACATAAGATTCGATTCACAAGAATCGAACTTTTGAGTGAATGAATGAAAGAAGCTGCTTGAGATATGCTAATTTCGGCATACGCGCTTGGTATAAATACCAAGCAGCTTGATTAATTAAAGAAGGTTGTTAAAGTTGATAGATAAGCGAGAGGGAACTACGAGGTAAGCAGCTCCAGGTGTTAACCGGTGCTAGTGCTTAGGGGGCCCAAAGTTTACGTAGCAGAACTGCTGGTTTGACTCTCTAGGTTGTGAGTATTGCAAAGTATATTTTTATTGAATGCTGTATATGTGTGGTCGTGCAAAATTGTAGGAAACTTTCTATGGGTAACTTTCTATAGTCGATGTGTATAGCGGACTGTATCTTGAAATGAACATAGTAGAATGTAACAATAACAATAAGGGTTTTATTAAAAAACTATTAAAACATAGTAGAAATTTAGAATATAGGAGCAACCGAGTCTTGCAAGAGCTCAGGTCCCGACCAACTATCTAACTCGACAGACAGACGCCGACTACCCAAGATAACGCCTACACGGCGAGCGCCAAGCCAATGCTGGGCAACCCTAGTGCGGTTCAACGACCTTGCGGTCTAACAAATGCTAATATATATTCCGTACAAGTAGTACGTATGCTTATTGCTGCAAAAGCAAATTCTATATGTGCAACGAATTCAATGAACATTGTTTCATGTCTAAACTGTGTTTGTATCAAATTCATTTAGAGTGCCACTTTAAATTATATACACCCAATTCTGGGTAGACGTGAGCTATACTTTATAAACAACCAAGAAGCGAAACATTTTGTTCGAGTGAACAGACCTAGACGAGGCCCAACAATTTTGATGAACATCACTGCTCGTTTTGTTTTAGTCAACAATGAAGTTCATAAGGGGACTCACTTCCCTCAAATTTTTAAAACATTCGATGTTTTAAAAATAATATATGTTAAAGACTGATCATTTCTGAACAAAATAAAGCAAACCGCATGAAAATATTCCGCTTAGTTCTGGAGATATTGATATTCTAAATATTTAATTACTTATCAAGTTTATGGTAAGAAAAATTTTAAACTCATTTTTCTCAAAATGTAATTTTGCATCATTCCGCAATTGATATCTCAAAAACTATGAAACATAATTCCATGAAATTTTTATCACTGCATAATCATGTTATTTTATTGCGTCTGAACTAGAATTATTGCAATCACTGCACATTTTTTTTTCAGGGGTAAATTAATGCAAAAATTTAAGGAAATTTTAAGTATATTTTGAACAGTTATAAAAAAATTGAAAAATATTTTAATGTTGAATGTTTTTTGTTCAATTGCATTTTGAATTATTTATTTTAAATATTAAACAGGAATTATACATTTAAGTGTAAAATTAATTTCATAGTTCTGCACGCAAGCCAGTATACAATAAAAATGTTTAAAAACATTGTATATCTAAAACATTTAAAAAAAATTATTTAAAATTATTTTAAAAGTTGAAAACTTGTTTATTAAAATAAATATATCAATTTATCATATACCTAAAATTTGGAAAAATTGGAGTAAATTGAAATAGTTACAAAGAGTCAAAAAGTATGAAAATATGCCTTATTTCCTCGACTTAAGGGTCGTGAGTCCCCTTTTAAAGGGGTTACAATAAGGTTCATTTGTGAAAAAAACCTTTCACATTCACTTGAAGATATCGGAATCATATCAACATGGTATATTAATTGAAATAATCCTTTTAAAATTATTTTTTCCTCCATGTATTCTCGGAAACTATGTATTATCTCTCTTTCATTCAAACGAAGTCTTCTTGATAAATTCCTCCTTTCTGCCTTCCCAAAACGTCAAATGATTTTAAACTTCTTCTTTCAATTGTTTTGGATCTAGCACTCTGGCCCATTTTGGTAAATCACCTTCGTCACCATCCAGTAATCTCTTTTCTATAGATATTTTCCGATATTTTAAAAAGGAAATAGGACATATTGGTCGGTCCTCTTTCTTGTATATGGGAACCACATGGAAGATGAGATACTCTCTCGCTCACTGCACTCTGTCGATTTTTTCCCGCTACCCCGTTACCCCGCGCGTCCCTTTGCAAGGATTCTGAATGGTCAATGACCTTGCATCCATACTGGCATTTAGGAGACCACGATAACATCTATGCTTATCTATGTCATACGCCGTTGTACCTTTTCCTTGTTTATTTTCACGGGAAATCTTTATCTGTTCATGAAACAGAGATTGAAACAGAAAAATAAATACTGATTTACGAGAATACGTCATAGGAGAACTAAAACCTTGCAATTTAAACAAAAAATACTTATATATATATATATATATATACATAGATAGATAGATATAGATATAGATATGAGGCGTTGAAAGGCAAAGTGGTGTAAGTTACATTTTCAACTATTTTCCTTTGAGGGCAAATATGTAATCTCCATGTTCAATTTATACTGGAATTGCAAATAGTTATTATTTCCAGTATTGTAATTATTGTTATGCATTATAATTTGTTCAATTTATGGTGGAATTATTTGTAGTTTTTGCAGTTAAACTCTTTTGACTTACACCACTTGACATACTGACTTACACCACTTGACATACTGACTTACGCCACTATTACGCCACGCTGCCTATCACCGCCTCATATAAATATTAAATATTATGCCCTCCATTCTAGCATTTAAATACCCTTTCCTAATTCCAATCCCCAGTAATATTAATCTATAGCTTTAAAACCCTTAGTAACAGAAATTCCCATGAATCGTATGCCATTGAATTTCTACTCGTGTATATCTCCGAATTCTGGAGTGGGTTAGCATCGCGAGCCCCTAAATCTGCTGACTCTACAAATAATAGCCACATGTATTTTTCGCCTTCTCACGTTTAATGTTGAAAGGTGATATTATTCCGAGATGTTCTTCTGAAATGAACGCATGTACTTTTGTCGCCCTAATAAACGATTCTGTCCGACTGCTTCCAGAATCATTTTTATTCCGTTCAGGCTGAGTCTAGCTCCAGCCATGTAAATATAAGCCAGTTTTCCCTTTCAGGTTATAATTTAAGGACATGATGTAATGGGTAT
The DNA here is from genome assembly GCA_907164885.2 of Dolomedes plantarius. NCBI lineage: Eukaryota > Metazoa > Arthropoda > Arachnida > Araneae > Dolomedidae > Dolomedes > Dolomedes plantarius. Next base: position 29,599,129 of record OU015495.1, on the reverse strand, counting down.
ATTACACACACACAAACAAACACAAACACACACTCACACACACACACACACACACACACACATATATATATAGTATATAATCTCGGCTTGAAACATTTAAGGTTAATAAAAGATGATATTTTGATTACCTTTTTTAAATATATTATTTATCAAACAAAATTACCTATTGTGTTCATTAAATATGACCCTCTTTCGCTACATAAATTAATGATTCATCCCTTCATTTACATCAAAATTTGTTAATTTAACATTAATGACATAAAATAATACATGCGCTGTTACATATAAATTCAATTTACGTTCCGCCGCCGAAGGAAATAATTAGTTACTTATAACACGAGTAAATTAATTTAGCCATCAAAATGCATCTTTACTTGCGAGTACTTAAAAAATGAACGTCTCTTCCCATGAATTCAAATTAGGGTTAGATTCGCTTCTGTGTAAACAGTAAATGTTCTCTTTCGGACAGGAGAATTTGATCATATATATATATATATATATATATATATATATATATATATATATATATATATATATATATATATAATATATAGTTACTTAATTTGGCCATGGAAATGCATCGTTCCCACCAGTACTTAAAAAAATGAACGTCCGTACCATAATTCCAAATTTGGACGAGATTCTATGCAATGTTCTCTTTTGGCTAGTCGAATTTCATCTAAAACACCAGGTGAATAAATGTTTATAAACTAGCTTAATACCCGTACTTCGCTTCGGAGTACATTCAAATTAAATACAACGGTCAATGTATGCAATTAATACCAATATATATATATATATATATATATATATATATATATATATATATATATATATATATATATATATATATATATATATATATATTTATAAATCTTAACGGATATTTTTATAGACAAAATAATGTAGAAGAAAATATTCAAATTAAATGTAATAGAACATACTAAAGAATATAGTACAGTTTGAGGATCATTTCTATTACTGTATTTTTAATTATTTTTTGTGTAATGTCCAATCGTCTTCCGCATTAGCAAGAAAAAAAATATTTTTTTGTCCATTTCGTTGTTATGCACGTGACGCAAAAAAAGTTCAAAGGATCACAAAAAGAAAAGAAACCACGTGATCAGCATTTAATAAATTAAATTCTAAAATTGAATCTTTAAAAATTCACCAAAAATAAGAAAATTGAGGTTAAAGATTCGAAAAAGATTTTATTTTAAAGAAATTTTTATGATAGCTCTTGTGATATAAATTTTATAACCCTTAGATTATTATTTTAAACACAAACTTTAAATAATGTTACAGAAACAGCTTAAAAATTTAATTTTAAAAAATCTAAGAAGAATTTTTCAAAAATCTTTCTTAGTGCATCCCTACACTATAAGAAAAATCGCCATGCAAAATGTCAGCACTTTAGGTCCAGCGGTTTGGTCTATGCGTTATATGTCAGTCAGTCAGTCAGTTACGGAACTGTTTTATATATATGAAGATATGCGATAGAATAAAATCTTCTGCAATACCTTATTTTTTGTTGTTGTTACTCAAGGTTAACTTTAATTCACGAGAACATTTCTGAGTAACGACACCCCCCTCCCCACCCCCCTCATAGAATCCGAACATTCTATAGTTATCTTCGTGATAGCATATAAGCATTGAGGGCTACTACTGCTGAATCCAAAGCCCATTCAAACGAAATTATTTGGTTAAATTCTAATTTGACGAATACACTATTTTTGCTGTCTTTAAAAATTGTTACGATATTGTTAATGAGAATAATTCTATCAACAGATATTAAGTAAACGTAAAATAAATTGCGTAGATCTAATACAGAGAAGTCCAATGTTCTAGACACCATTTAAAAAAAAATAATTATCTTGTTTATTAAAATTCCCATTTATTCTTTTAAAATGAATCAATACACTTTTTGGAAACCATATTGAACTAGTTTTGTAAATGACGTCCATCAAATAGCCACCATTTTGGTGTTGAGAATGAAGGGCTCTTTCTAAGGTGCGTGTGGCGAAATGTGTGACGTCGATTGCAGCGCCCCCACCATGTTTAGAATTTGGGCAGTTGAAACTGCGACTCCGCCATGTAAACATGGCTCTTAGATTAGTGGCATTTTGTAGACCTTTAAGTGTTGTACATTTGTAAATAAATTCATTGTCGTTGGTAGACATCTTGTTAGAATATTGATTTCATCCATCGATGCAACCATTGACCTCAGACTATTTAGATACCCCTTTGATTCGAACATTTTTCTATATGGTGCATCACCACTGGAATGTTATTTAGAACTGCTAGTATTCGAACAATAGACTTGCAACTCATCTTGTGGAAATAGACACATAGATCATCGAAATTTTACATTTTGGATTAGCACATTTAAGTGCGAAGACTGCTCACTGTAACATCGTTTCAATTATTTAATCAATAATGACGGACGAACTCACAAAATTGAAATCGAAACGGAAAGTTATTAGATCTGCAGTTTCCAAAGTTTTAAAGAACACCGAAACAGAATTTGGAAAAGAAACTGCGGATGAATTGATCTTAGAAGAAAACTTAGAACTATTGACAAATAAATATGATGAACTAAAAGAGATTGATGCCTCTATTGAACCACTTGTTGAAACTAAGGATCTCGAATCAGAAATTTCCGCTGTAGGAGATTATAAGGATAAAGTTATTTTATGGAAATTTAAAATTAATAGAAGATTAAAAAATAGTAAATATAGCTGCTACTGTAAACGACAACGATTCCGAAAACGCGAAACCACAAAGCAAGGTAGTTCGTCTGCCAAAGTTGGTTATGCCGAAATATTATGGCGATTACACGAAATGGACAGATTTCTTTAATTCATTTAAAGTATCGATTGACAATAACAATTCACTATCCAAAATTGAAAAATTCAATTATTTACGCTCCTTTCTATGGGGAGCAGCATTGAACGCAATAGAAGGGTTTGCCGTGTCCGATGACAATTATGACGAAGCTATCAAATTACTAGAGAATAGATTTGGGAGACGTGAATTAATCATCAATATCCATATGACAAAGTTACTAAATTTAACTCCGGTTATCAAATCCAGTGACATCTCCAATCTTAGAAAATTGTACGACAGTATTGAAATGCACGTACGCAGTTTGAAATCACTGGAAGTGCAACCCAATTCTTATAGCAATATGTTGATCCCGGTGTTGTATAAAATTTTACCGCAAGATTTGACATTAGAATTCAATCGCAAAAATCCAAACTTTTCTTCCCTTTACAATATCGAAACGCGTTTGGAATTCATTCGCACAGAACTTGAATGTAGAGAGAGAAATATTCTTCTTCCTCCCCCCCCCCATTCGAAAGAGCGCAAAGTGGAAATGAATCTAGACCGTTTTTCTCACTGAGACATAACAAAAATAAAGTGTTTGCCAGTGCAGCCCAATTGATGGCACCAGCGAAAATCGAGTCGCAAAACAATTCAGATGATTACTGCATATTCTGCAAACAAGAAAAACATACCCACAAAAATCAAATTTGCTAATCTGTTAGTGTTGTTGATAAAAAGAGACATTTTATTTAAACAGGGCAGGTGTTTACTTTGCTTAATGCCCAGGCACAAGATTAAAGACTGCGTTTCAAAGCAATCTTGTTCTGAATGTAAAAAAGAGACATAATTCATAGATTTGTTTCCAACTTGATTAAAAGCTGAAAGAGAAAGAGAAGGCCGCTGAGACGCAGCTTTTTAGTGGGATTTCGCATTCTACATCAACCTCAATTTTGATGCAAACTTGCGATGTTAAAATTAGACACAGATCTCGCACAATACAAGCAAGACTTTTACTTGATTGTGGATCTATGCGATCTTTTATAAATGAAAATATTTCGCGCAAATTAAAGCTCCCAGTAATTAGAAAAGAGATTTTGTCAGTCTATACCTTTGGCGGTAAACAACCCATTCAACAAACATTCGATGTTGTAAGTCTAAAAGTGGAAAACAGAGAAAAGGAAAATTCTAATATTGAAATAGAAGCACTTGTGACTGATTAAATAACAAGTTCAGAATTGCCTCCCGCAAACTTAAAATCGGAAATAATATTGTCGAAATTGAAAGATTTACAACTAGCTGATTCAGCTGAATTTAAAGGTGGTATAGACATTCTTATAGGAACCGACTATTACTATAGTATAGTAACGGGAAATTTGGAAAGATTAAACAAAACCCTTGTAGCCACTGAGACAATATTTGGATGGTATGTACAGGGAAAAACTGATAATGTTCTAGAATCTTCCGTAGCCCTAAACATTATAGTTGAAGAGAAATCAATTTCTGACCAATTACAAAAATTTTGGACGCTTGAAGGATTAGGGATTAATCCAGAAAATGAAACTGTTGATTCTACAAACGATGATATTTTGAAGAAATTCGAATCCGAAATTAATTATGAGAATTCTCGTTACAAGGTAAAATTGCCTTGGATATCGGATCTAAAGTATAAATTACAGGACAAAATGGTGGTCGCTGAGAAACGTTTTTCGCGACTTAAACTCAGACTTCGTAATGATCCTGATCTTTTTAATTGATATAAATCTGTTTTAGATGACTATTTAGACCAAAATATTATAGAACCCGTACAGAATACTGATGAAGATGAAAACCACGTTAAATTCTATTTACCCCATAGGGAAGTTATTCATAACGGTAGAACAACCAGTAAACTCCGCATCGTCTTTGATGCTTCATCGCATCTTCCCAGTGAAATGTCTTTGAATGATTGCCTGCATGTTGGACCCAATTATCTACCTGATATGGTTCAACTATTTATATCCTTTAGACTCCACCCAGTTGCTTTCACAACAGATATAAAACAAGCCTTCCTCCAAATAGAAATTGATGAGGAGGATAGGGATGTTACAAGGCTTTTTTTCGCAGATGATCTAACCGCTGATTTGAAACCACCTGCAATTTATAGATTTACACGCGTATTGTTTGGAGTAAACAGTCGTCCCTTTCTTCTCGCAGCAACAATTCGACACCATTTGAAACAATTTGAAACAGTATATCCTGAAACATACGAAATCCTAAACAGCAGCGTATACGTAGATGATATTATTGGTGGTCATTCAGACGTAGAACATGCATTTAAAACTTCTTTGGAATGCATTAATATTTTTAAAGATGCGAGAATGATTTTACATAAGTGGCAAACCAATTCGAAAATACTACAAAATTTGTGGGCTAAGGAGAGTATCACTACAGAGGAAACTCAAAAGGACTTTCATGCAGCAAAACCTCCCTTCAAAATTGCAGGGATGGCATGGGATAAAGATGAGGACATTCTTTATTTTAATATTGAAGACTTGACGATATTTCTGTCAAACGGAGAAAATATAAAACGATTTCTTCTGCAAGTTATTGGCAGAATATTTAATCCCGTAGGTTTCTTGGGACCATTCGTATTAAAAGCAAAATGCTTGATACAAGAGATTTGGACGCGTTCATTGGACTGGGACGATAGACTACCAGAGGATTTAAATTCCGCTTGGGAAAAATGGTGCAAGGAAATCTCTTGTTTAAAGGAATTCAAAATTCCAAGGTATTATTTTTCGAGTCATTTAGACAACGGTGAAACAGTCGAATTGCACTGTTTTTCCGATGCAAGCAAGAAAGCATATGGCAGTGTTGCTTATTTACGCATAACTTACACTGACAATAGAATTCAATCTATCTTGGTGGCCTCCAAAACCAGAGTAACACCTCTAAAAACATTAACATTACCCAGACTAGAATTGATGGGTGCTCTCCTTTCAGCCAGATTGAGCAACCATATCATCAAGACTTTGAGGACGAATCCCAAGTTTGAGATTCAAAGCAAGACTCATTTTTGGACTGATTCGAAAATCACCCTTTTCTGGATCAAATGTGTGACTAAGAAGTTTAAACCCTTCGTGAAGAATCGCCGAGAAGAAATAAACAAATTGACATCACCAGTAAATTGGCATTATTGTCCTGGCAAAGTAAACCCAGCAGATTTAGCCTCAAGAGGAGCCAATATTTCCACTTTGAGCGATTTGATTTGGTTAGAAGGACCACACTTTCTTAAGATGTCTGAAGAAAACTGGCCAGAACAGGAAAATGAGAAGAAATTCGACGATGAAGACCTAGAATATCGGAAAAACAGCAATGAAGTATACCAGCTCGGGTGTGCAGTGGCCAACGATATACTTATCGACATTTCGAAATATAGCACTCTCAGAAGACTCTTAAGAGTCACAGCTTGGGTGAAGAGATTTTTGACAAATATTAAAAACTCCGTTAAAAATCGTGGACCTTTGACAGCTGAAGAAATGCAGTTATCTGAAAAGTTTTGGATTCAAAGCACGCAAAAGGAATTCTTTAGTTCAGAAATTTCAGACTTGGAAAATGATCAAAAAGTAAAATTTGATTCTTCTGTCTGCTCATTAGTACCATTTTTAGACTCCAGGAAAGTACAGTGATTTCCGCTTATAAGAATCACGTTTGTTATTACTGTTTTTGATTCTTATAAGCAGTTGATTTTTATAGCCGAAATTTAGGTTTTTGAACAAGCACACACACACACCTATTTATACATATATTAGATAATTTACCATAAAATACTCTTTAATTTACGTTAATTATCTTTAATTAAAATTATTTTTTATAATTTTAAAAATACAACTTAATTTCTAGACCTATAAGTAGATAAACATGATTATAGTAGAAGAGGAAAAATCCAATATTTGTTACAACATACCTGCTTAACAGTTTTAACATTTCAACTACAGAAAAAGACTAAGAAAAAGTTTTCTATGGTAGTGTGATGTAATGAAGTTTTCAGGAGGCTGTTTATACCTCTTTCAATACCAATACTCTCAGATGAAGTTTCACCTTCTAGCTTACGTTTCACAGTTTGATAACGTGATGAATCTACTAATGTCACGTTCGCCTAAGTGATAGTGGACACTTCGCCGAAGATTTATGTGTTTCAGGGTCCAGGAAGCCGCAACCAGGATGTGGGAGGTGGGGAAAAAGAGTCCCTATTTTTGTTTGTCAGTTGAGAAAAGTGAAATCGAACCCGGACGGGTAAAGATGCTCCCGGGTCAAGTTAATAGGACTGTGTTGTACTAAAGCTTTTAAGGGAAAACTAATCTGTTATGTCTAACATAGAAAGGGAAGAATTTTATGGCTATATTCCATCCCATCTTATCAATCTTTCTTAAAAAAAAGAAAAAGAAAGAACTTCGTGCCTTTTGAGAGTTTAAGTGGCTTTTTCGGAAAAATGAATGGAAAGCGAAGACTGTAAACTGATTCTTAAAACCGGTGAATTGATTCTTTAAAGTGAAAATTTTAACTTGGAAATAATACATTTGTTTTTGTTTTCGCGAAATTGATTCTTATAAACGGTTGATTCTTATAACCACTGAACACTATAAGCGGTGGTTACTGTACTTAGAATAAAGGGCAGGCTCACCGAATCAGACCTCTCCTTTGATGAAAAACAACTGATCATACTCCCTAAAACTTCGAGGTTCACGGAATTGTTGGTGAAAAGAGAACACAAAAAGGTAATGCATAGCGGTGTGTCCTTAACGCTAACAAAGATGAGAAAAAAATTTTGGGTTTCTAAGGGACGGCAATTAGTAAAAAAGATTATTGGCAAGTGCTTGATTTGCAGGAAGTATTCGGCAAAACCTGCTGACCAAATAACAGCCCCTATACCCAAAGATCGAATATCTCAAACGCCTCTCTTTAACATTTGCGGCGTTGATTTCGCCGGACCGATTCGTGTAAAAAATGAAACGGGAACAGTGAAGTCTTACATAGCACTTTTCACTTGCGCTGTCACCAGAGCGATACACTTAGAATTGGTGACCGCGATGTCGACTAAATGTTTTTTGCTGGCCTTTAGAAGATTTGTGGCTAGAAGAGGAAATTGTTCCATCGTATACTCTGATAATGCGAAAGCATTTAAAAGGGCCAGTAGAGAACTGAAAAACATTTCGGAAATGCAGTTGGCTCTCTGTTTAACGACTTTCAAGGGACCGCGAAAAATCGTCCTTAAGTAGAGATCGCCCTTAAACAGAATTTGTGAAAAAATAACATTTCCCATAACGTCGGAGGGGCTGGGACTGGGAAATATCGTCTTTAAATAGAGATCGTCGTTAAGTAGAGCGTCGTTAAACAGAGAGCCAACTGTATTATTGAACCATGACCTACTAGATTACCTTTCTTCACAGGGTATTGCATGGAAATTTATTTCGGAACGATCCCCATGGTGGGGAGGGTTCTATGAACGTTTGGTAAGGTCAGTGAAAGATACGTTGAGAAAAGTGCTAGGTTGCTCTTTATTGAACTTTGAAGAATTATCTACTGTTCTGGCAGAAGTAGAAGTAGTTGTGAACATGAGACCATTGACGTACGTTAACGATTGTTTAAACGAACCTTCGCCTTTAACACCATCTTATTTCTTAAACATTGGAAGAAATGAAAATGAATTTCCAATAAACTTTATAGAACTAGAAAATACATCTAGAGAAAGTTTAACTCGAAGAAAGATGTACCAAACACATCTTCTCAAACAAATCTGGAAGAAATGGAAGAATCAGTACTTACTGGATTTGAAAACTGCATACCATTTCAAAACCACTGAATCCTCTAAGGATATGAAAATTGGGCAAGTCGACCTGATTGACGGAATATCAAAGTCTAAACTCCTGTGGGACTTGGGTGTCAAGAGATGGACATGTTCGGGCTTGTATGGTGAAAACCTCAAAGGGACTGTTTAGAAAGCCCATACAACTTTCGTACCCACTCGAAGTGAACGAACTTTAGACTTTTAGACTTTGTTCTAGCATTTATTTAATCAGAACAATTTTTGAACTTTTGAGTATTTAGTAATTTCTTTATTTAGTTGATTAATTTGTATTATTTATGTTTTAATTTTAGTAGATATTCAAGAACTTTTTTTAATTTGTAAGAATTTGTAATAGTAAGTAATTGTAAGTATTTTCATTATTTTAGATTTAATTGTTATTCTTCTTCTTTATTTAGTGAACTTAAAATTTAGTTTGTTGATTTAACTTTTCTTAATTTTAAAACTTTAATTTACAATTTGCATATTTGTTTATAATGATTCATCTTTGATTATTTGATTTGAATTTAACATTCATGTGTTAAATATTTAGAATTGAAATTTGACTAACTGAACCACACTGTAGATTTGTATGGATGTGTATAAATAAAGGGTGAACTCGTGGAGTTCAGGTGGGGAGTGTGGCGAAATGTGTGACGTCGATTGCAGCGCCCCCACCGTGTTTAGAATTTGGGCAGTTGAAACAGCGACTCCGCCATGTAAACACGGCTCTTAGATTAGTGGCATTTTGTAGACCTTCTAAGTGTTGTACATTTGTAAATAAATTCAGTGTCGTTTGTAGACCTCTTGTTAGAATATTGATTTCATCCATCGATGCAACCATTGACCTTAGACTATTTAGTTACCCCTTTGATTCGAACATTTTTCTACAGTGTGCTCCACCACCTGTCGTAATGTTTATTGGCTTATTCCTTCACAGGTGTTGGTCTTTAATTCCCGGATGGTTCAAGGTCTGTTACGTTATACTCTGTCTTTCACGCCCCCTGCTCTTGAAACCGTCGGAATAAGTTGAGTATCGCTCCTTTAGATGACGCCAAAATAACGAATACAAGATCTTTGGGTTGGCACAATGGGTCGTTTATCTATATATAAAAAACAGTTCCGTAACTGACTGACTTACTGACATACAACGCACAGACCAAACCGCTGGACCTAAAGGGCTGAAATTTGCATGGCGATTCTTCTGATAGTGTAGGGGTGTACTAAGAAAGATTTTGAAAAAATTCTTCTTAGATTTTTTAAAATGAAATTTTTAAGCTGTTTTAGTAACTTCTTTTAAGTTTGCATTTAAAATAATCATTTGAGGGTTATAAAATTTGTATCACGAGAAAGATCATAAAAATTCCTTTACAATGAGTTTTTTTTCGAATTTTTACCTCTATTTTCTGATTTTTGGTGAATTTGAAAAAGATTAATTTTTAGAATTTAATTTATTAAATGCTGATCACGTGATTTCTTTTTCTGGTACTTTAAATAAATTTATCGTTACGTGCATAAAAACTAAATATAAATTTTTTCCTTGCTAATGCGGCAGACGATTGGACATTATCCAAAAAAATATTAAAATACAGCAAAAGATATGTTCCTCAAACTGTACTATATTAACTGTACTATATTCTTTAGTATGTTCTACTAGATTTAATTTGAATATTTTCTTCTACATTATTTTGTCTAAAAAAATATATGTTGCGATTTTTTTATAAATATATTTTTTCGTTTTTTTTTTTTTTACATCAATTGCATACATTGATCGTAGTATTTGTTATAAATATATTTATACATATATTTGGCCTTAATTACATACATTGACCGTTGTATTTAATTTGAATGTACTCCGTAGCGAAGTACGGGTTTTCAGCTAGTTTTCTATATAAAATTCGATTTTTGCTCATTGCTCTGTCGTGAATTTCTCCGTATTTATTTTCCAAAGACTCCAGGTGAATAATCTGAAACAAAAATTTTAAAAAATAAACTGTAAAAAAGTTATATTCTGGAATGGTCCAGTGACTACTGGACCACCCAGTATTTTTTTAAAACTTTGAATCCAAATGTTTGCTTGCAACTAGAAAAGAAATTTGTTCGTAATCTAATGAAAATGCTGAGAGTGTCAGAATTCAACTTTACTCAATTCTTATACGTTTGCAGCAACATTACTTTCTCTAAGACGTTTATTACTTTTTTACTTTACACAACTTAGGTGGTTTAAACTTAATTTAACACAGCATTCAGCGAGTTAGCCAGATGACAAACTGCGTTGCACTAAAGTATTTGTTGACCCTTCGGTGAGAACATCTGCCTCTTAGGCAGCTATGGTTTCTTTATTCGACGCTAGTCCCCCACCCCACCATTCTACCTTGGGTACTGTGGGTCTACACATGCTTTCAGTTAACATCTTATCTTCACTGTGGAAGGGTGATTCGTGACGCCAGCCTTCTCTGGTTCAGGTAAAAATTAGATTAATCAGAGCAAAAATTAAAAATCCCAACCCTATCACTTGTTCGAATCACTAAATGCCTCTACAAAACGAACAGTAATATTATAACCAGTGATAATTGGTTCTGTTCAATAGAAGCTGGACAAAAATTGAGGAGAAATGGTTTGACGATTGTGGCTACCATGAAATGTAATAAACCACAAATGCCCTCTGAATTTCTACTTATCATTGCCTGGGAAAACGATTTTCCATCTATATCTGCCTCACAGACAGATGTTCCCACTAGGCGGGAAAAGAATCGTGTTCCCACAGAAGGGTTAATCAGTTTCAACAGGACAAACTTTAGACAGGCTTTATACAACTCAGTCAGAGCAAACTTTATTCTACTGTGACCCACATTCTTTCAATAAAAAATCACACGCCGCCCCCCCCCCCCTCAAGAAAATTTTCCGGTGGTAGCAAGATCTTTTTTTAATTGGGAAAACGTTAACAAAAAAATGAAAAAAAACTAAGTTAATGTTGGACTTTGTCCGAAGGCGTGCAGATTCGTAGATGTAGAATATTAAAGGTTTTCTTACCTTTGGTATGTTGTCAAAAAAGGTTGAGAGATCTCTTGGTGATACTGGATTCACAGGAATGAAAGATAGCTAATCTTGTGGACGTAAGAAAAGAAATCTTTATTAAACAAAAAGTAACATTACTGACTATCTGAGTAAATAATAAAAGAAGAAGCATTCGTTGAATGCATGCGACACGTTAGCCGCGTACAACACACTCGCTAACCGTCTCTCAGGGAAGAGCAGTTTTTTGGTTCATTTATCGTAGTGCAGTAGCGCTACCTGGTGAGTCAAGTTTCAGAGCAAAATCTGATATCCTTGTTCTTTCCCAACATATTTCCCCCTTTTGCGATAGAAACTTGCACCAACTGCATATGATCTCTGCAAATTTGAAACTTTGGTTTCGGAAGTGGTTTCGTTAAAATGTCTGCAGTCATTTTTTCAGTAGGAAGGTAAAACAAATCAATTATGTTTCTTTTGTATAAGTCTCGTATGTGATGATACTTGGTATCGATATGTTTTGTGCGGGAGTGATGTTTCTCAGACTCTATAAGTTTAATCGTCGACTGGTTGTCTTCAAAAACTTTTATGGGTAGTCTCTGTGAAATATTTAAATCGTCAGTCAATTTTAATAGCCATGACAGTTCTTGCATTGCCTGTGACAACGCCACATATTCTGCTTCTGCACTTGAGAGTGAAACACAAGTCTGTTTTCTCGATGACCACGCGATGCATGACTTTCCCAAAAAGAAAATATATCCTGATGTTGATTTTCTGTCTTGAGGATCTTGTCCCCAGTCAGCATCCGAGTACACGGAGAGGTTAGGAAAAGATCCTGACGCTATCCGTAAACCAAGATCTTCTGTCGTTTTTAAATATCTAATTATTTTTTTAACTCCGTTCCAGTCCTTTTGTCTAGGATTATTGTTTCGTCTACTCAAGATATGGGTAGCGGCAGCTATGTCTGGACGAGTAACTGAAGAAATATAAAGCAGTGTTCCAACTGCTTGTCTATATTGATCGTTTGAAGTCAGAAGATTTTCTTCCTTCTGTTGGCCATAATAATTAGTCTCCATTGGTATATTAGTAGGTTTTGCATCTTGAAGCTGGAATTCGTTCACAAGTTGATTGATCTTTTTTCTTTGAGATAGTAGAAAGCTTCCGTCGTCTTCTCGAATTATCTCAATTCCTAAGAAATGTTTTGCTTCTCCTAAATCTGTTATCTCGTAGTTTTTTTTTATGTCCTCAATGACTTGACGAATTAAATTTTCTTCTTTAGAACTTATGAGTATGTCGTCGACATACACAATTAAATTTATTCTGTCATTGTTACTTCCTTTAAAGAACAGGCAGGGATCAGCTTCGCTTTGTACAAATTTTAGATTTTTGAGCGTTTTTTCTATTTCTTCATTCCAACATCTCGCTGCTTGTTTGAGTCCATAGATTGACTTTTTTAGTTTGCAAACTCTGTTGTCTTGTTCAAAACCATCCGGTTGCTTCATGAAGATTTCCTCATTCAAATTTCCATTTAGAAACGCTGTTTTTATATCGATTTGATGTACCTTTGCTTTATTATACGCTGCCCATGTAAGAAAACTTCTTATAGTGGTGTGTTTTACCACTGGAGAAAAAGTCTCGTCATAGTCTGTTCCATATTTTTGTGTGAAACCTTTAGCAACAAGTCTAGCTTTGTATTTAATTTTGCCATTATCACCCCTTTTTCTCTTGAATACCCACTTATTTCCAACTACGTGCTTTCCATTAGGTAACTCTGTTAGCTCGTAAGTGTGATTTCTCTTTAGGGAGTCTAATTCATTTTGCATGGCTTTGAACCATTCTTGTTTTTCTTCTTGTGGCAAACATAATACCTCATTATAGGACTGTGGATCTTTGTTTTCAGTTATAAACGCTTGAGATTCATTTTTTATTTTATAGCCATACCTTTCAGGTGGAATTCCTTTGTTTTTTCTTTCGGAGCTTCTTGTTGATTGTGTAGGTATTTCTGAATCTCTATTTTCATCTTCGCTTCCCTCTTCAGGAATATCGTCATTATCATCATGTTGAGGTTGTGGGAGATTAAATTGAACTAAATCGTAGCGTCCATTGGAATTTTCATTGTTCGAATGTGATGGGTTAGAATTTTCTAAGAACTTTACGGTTCTGCTGACGACTATTCTTCGTCCTCCTGTATAGATTCTATACCCAGTACTTCTCAGGTCGTATCCAACGAATACCCCTTCTTCTGCTTTCTCATCCAACTTTCTTCTCTTTTGTTTATGGATATGAAAATATGCTTTGCATCCAAATTTTTTTAAATGGCTTAAATTCGGTCTTCGACCGTTCCACATCTCATAAGGCGTTTTTTCAGTAGACTTCGTTGGTAGTCTGTTTTGTAAATACACCGCAGTTGCTGCTGCTTCTGCCCAAAAAGTTTTCGGCATGTTTGCATCAATCAATAGAGCGCGCGTCATCTCGACTATGGAGCGGTTCTTCCTTTCTGCGACACCGTTTTGTGCCGGAGAATACGGAACTGTGGTTTGTGCAGCAATTCCAAGTTCCTTTAGGTGACGATCAACGGCTTCATTGCAATATTCTTTTCCGTTATCGGATTTAATAGCTTTAATTGTCAATCTAAATTTATTTGTGGTTGACGCAACATACTCTTTGAGTTTGTCAAAAACTTCCTCTTTCGATGACATAAAGTATATTTGAGTGTATCTCGAAAAATCCTCGATGAAAGTTACAAAGTATCTCATTCCCCCTAAACTATCAACCTCCATAGGACCACACACGTCTGTCTGTATTAAATCCAAGACTTGTTCAGATCGATGTGACGGATATTTTGGGTACGGTTTTTCGCTCAGTTTGGCTTTAATGCACGTTGGGCATTCTAAACTGTGAGAGCAATTATTAATGGTTATTCCCCAAACTAAATCTTCCCTTACAATTTTCTTAACAGTTTCCAAATTTCTATGGCCTAATCTTTTGTGCCATTTTAAGATACAGTTATTATTTGTGCATAACACAGGTGTTTCGGAGACAGAAAACAATTTTTCTTCTACGGGTTTTATATTTATTCTATATAAACCTCTACCTAATCTCGCGTCAATTATTATTTCATCACCCTTTCTAACTGTGCACACGTCATCCTCAAAAGTTACTACATATCCTTTATTGGCTACTGCCTGCACTGAGAGTAAATTAGAATCCAACTCAGGAACATATAAAACATTTACAAGTTTTATTTTTCTTACAATTCCTTCTAAAGATTCGCACTGAAAAGATATTTCACCGATCCCTTGCGAATTAAGTTTTGTTCCATCTGCAATAGTTACAACTTGTTTGTGTTTTTCATTTAACTGAGAGAAAAAACTCTTGTCATAGAACATATGACTTGTAGCACCACTATCAAAAATTACGGTATATTTGCATTCATTTTTCTCACTTGCTGTTAGCACAAAATGGTCTGCGGAATTTATCCCCTCTTGCTTCAAAACTTTTTCGTCCGATTGATTCTTTATATTTTGTTTCCCACTGACATCCGAAGATAGCTGCAATTCAGCTTGAAATAATTTATGATTATTTTTTGACGTGCTAGGTGGCGGCGGACGATGATATTCCGAGTCATTTCCTTTTTGAATTTTGTGGTTTTGATGCACTCGATTTCCGGTTTTATTGCGTTTCAGATAAAAGCATTGCTCGCGATCGTGACCTTTCCGGTTGCAAAATGTACAGAATTTTAATTTCGTTTTCTCACTATACCCCTTTAATGTGAGTGAATCGAATTTTTGGTTAGCTTGTCTCATTTCAACGCGTCTGGAATATTCATCTATCAATTTATTTTTCACATATTCTAGCGATAACTCTTGTTCAGATTTGCTTTCGATAGCTGTAATTAAGGGGTCATAAGAAATTGGTAGCGAACATAACAGAATCGCGATCAAATTATTTTCTTTTATTTCTTCCCCTATACTGCGTAATTTCTCATGTAAAATCAAAACTTCCTGGATATGTTCTTGCATTTTGGTTGTTTCTTTATATTTAATGGAGTATAATTTTCTCAGAAGAAAAAGTTTATTTGTTAAATTTACTCGTTCGTGTACTCCTTTTAACTTTTGCCATGTTTCTCGAGCAGATTGAGCATGCAATACATGAATTATTTGTGAATCCGAAATATTTAAACATATTAACGCCTTGGCGATTCTGTCATTTTTTAACCATGCAGGAGTTTCGGTTTCCGGTTTCTCTTCAAATACAACGTCGTAGAGACCCTCTTTTATTAGAATCTGTTCTATTTTAAATTTCCACACAGAATAATTATTATCAGTAAGCTTATCAATGAGATGATGGTCTTTTAAGCTCGACATTTTCAAAACAGTTTATAATTAACAGTTCAAAAAGTTGATAAAAAAAGTTCAAGAATCGAAACTGTATAAAAAAAAATAATGCACTTCAATATACTGTGGAGATTATAAAAGTTCAGTTCATCGATTCTCAGTCTCATAATCAAAATGTTGGACTTTGTCCGAAGGCGTGCAGATTCGTAGATGTAGAATATTAAAGGTTTTCTTACCTTTGGTATGTTGTCAAAAAAGGTTGAGAGATCTCTTGGTGATACTGGATTCACAGGAATGAAAGATAGCTAATCTTGTGGACGTAAGAAAAGAAATCTTTATTAAACAAAAAGTAACATTACTGACTATCTGAGTAAATAATAAAAGAAGAAGCATTCGTTGAATGCATGCGACACGTTAGCCGCGTACAACACACTCGCTAACCGTCTCTCAGGGAAGAGCAGTTTTTTGGTTCATTTATCGTAGTGCAGTAGCGCTACCTGGTGAGTCAAGTTTCAGAGCAAAATCTGATATCCTTGTTCTTTCCCAACAGTTAATCTTGACAAATTATTTTGAAAATCGATGAACTGTAGATTTTGGATACTTATATGCATAATAACAAAAAATGCGCCTCGCTTACTTTCTACACTGGTTTTTGGCAAATCTCATGTGACTAATAGTTCTTATTTAAATATTAATATGCATTTGTATTTCATTTAGTTAAAAATTAACAAAAATTAAATTAAAAAGGAGCCTTGTATGAAAATTATTAGCATATTTATTGCAATTTTTTTTATTAAATAACTGAATACGATACAAATTTACTTTAAAATCTCTACTACCCACAGTTTGCACACCACTGCATTAGAGTATTATATACTACATTAGTTTCAAGCGTTATCTCAGGGGTAAATAAAACATACGAGCTAAATACGGAACGAAATTAGAGTCTAGTTGGAAAAATACCCATATACTTAGCCAAGAATATCCTGTTTACACGAAAAATGAAAACAAGATGAACTGGACAAGCGATTACCGAAGAAAGGGTATAATTATTGAAAAGTAAATTTAGACCGAAATAATCTTTTGATGACTGGTCAATAGGGCTCATCAGAAAAGGCTTATTGACGTCTCAGGATCTCAACTGCAATTCATGTTGCGTGACATGTTTGTTTGGAATGAGTGCTTAAGACACCTTAAACTGTCTACAAATTTCTCAGCCAAGTGTATTTTTCGTTTAATTTTCTTGCCACAATTTTCTTTTTCAGCCAATTTTCTTGGCGCAAGATAGGCTGAAAAGCGTAAATGATACTGTAATGGTCAGGAAATATGTTGTTCTGTATTTAAATTAGATTCAGTGTCAGATAATCATAGACTGAGTTGGGAAGCAAGGAAATCTCACTGCAGCCGTCTTATAATAGTAAACATTGTGGATTTTTGAGTTTATTGTGTATTTAAGTGTAGTAATAATTTACAATTAATGAAACAATTTTTTGTTCTAACATGCTGTTTCTTTTGCAGACTGATTATTTATCAGCTCTCTCACCCTGAATATTAAAGAAGAAAGAAATCTCATTCTGTGCATTTTTCGGAGCTATTTCATCTCACCCTGAAAATATCGAAGTATATCTCTTGTATCTCTTCTACCTGAGTGAAAACTTTGGGAAAATGTAATGGTTTCTCTTCAATGTAAGTAGATTTTGAATTTTATGACAATGGGGAGCCTTAAGGCGGCCTGGCACTTTATATATATATATATATATAAATATATATATATATATAAATATATATATATATATATTCGCCACTAATATATATATATATATATATATATATATATATTATAATCCGCAAAAATGAGGATGCGTATTATACTCGTGTACAAAAAAAAAACACGTAGTTTTAGACATTGGATAAACGACGAACAATACATGAACTGTATTCTAGTGAAAGTGATTAAGACTGGTATTGTTTGTTTTGAATTAAAAATTTAAGTTTTTTCCTCTCGAATTTGAATTTTTCGTCTATTTTTATTGCTAATTTTATTTATATTAATAAGTATTTGTGCAATTTTTAAATAAAATATTGCAAGTTTTGAGATATTTTATTCCATACATAATCGGAACATTTGTACTTTGCAATGAAATAAAAATATTATCACTTTTCAAATAAATAATGTGTTTTATTCAAAAACTAAATTAGGTGCTGTTATTGGGATATCCTATATATATATATATATATATATATATATATATATATATATATGTCTATGTGTTTGTGTGTGTAAGGGAATTAAAAACACTATTCTCGTTTTTCGGGAAGCTTAACAGCATATTCACAACCCACCATTTTCAAAAGGCATTTATTCCAAAAAATACAAAGCATATTTCAACTGAATATGTCAATCAGCAATTTATTCGATTGAAGTGTAGCCTGCATAAGATTAAGAATTTGTTAATGCGGTAATTATTAATGAAAGCTTGAAGACCACTGTTTTAATGGCTTGTTTTCAATTCCCCTGAAGTCATTACAGGTTTTAAAAGGAAAAAAACTTTTAAAATTTAAAAAATAAAACAAAATGAAGTCCGTAGACCTTTCGTCATCTAAATTTCTTTTTTATGTAGCTGTAGAAGAAAAAGTGAATACACCGAAAGAACTTTTTAAACATTACCTTTCCTATGTGAACTTCTATTCACAAATGCTTTACTTGTTGTTATAGTTGGTTTTTGAGAATAAAATATCTCCAGAACACCGTTCGTACGTGCGTACATAATTGCATCTTTTGTGTCCTCGCAAGTCGCATTGGTTCCAAATGGGAATGAAACCCAGAAATTATTCGCACCCGTTACTCTCGTTATACCTCTGAGCTTCGTTTGTTTCTTGTTTCACTTTGCGTGCTGACTGTTTGCTTTGCACCGGCGCATAATAATTTATCCTTCTCCCTGATTTGCGGTTTGCATGCAAACAGGAATTCGTTTTCGAGACACGACTTTGTTTCGACCATAACTTACCGTTGCAGTTAATGAAGAAATTGTAATCAGCTGCATTATCTTATTTCTCTGTGCTCTTTTTTTTTCGATAGTGAATTATGTTTACGTATTTACCATGGAAAGCTTTAACCATTAAATACAAGAACTCATTAAAAGTTTTCTTGATGAAGTGGTAGTTGCATCCCATTAGATACTTTTGGAGGACTCTTTTCATGAAAGCTTTTTCACAGGACACTTTTAAGAAGTCAAAATTGTTTTCTCACAATTTCCTACGGAAAAAATAAATGTGATTATTTGCACTTTAGGTAATTATTTCTGGGTTATTTGAGGGGGCTCACAACCTTTGAAACTTCAAAAAATCAATTTTTGGTTTTGAATATATTCTGATTTTTGGGACATTTCTGAACAATATGCAAAAAACCGCATAAAAAAATTTGCATTATTTCTCGAGTTATGAGAGTTTATGTAAAGCTCACTCTGTTGCCATAGCCATGTTATTCCAACTTTAACTTGAGTTTTCTCAAATATGTGAATTTTTGGATTGCGCGTACTGTTACTCACAAACTATGTGTGCTAGACACACAAAATTTTTATCAGATTTGTATTATAAGCTTCTTTACACACTAAAACCATAAAAGTAAAAAAAAAAAAATTTTAATTTTTTACACTTGAAAATGTTTTAAAAAATTGCTAAATTTTAAATTTTTTTAAATTTTATGTAAATTTTTCAATTTAAACAATATTTTTTGTATATTTTTTAGTTTTACATTAAACTTGAGTGTATTATTAATTTAATTTGACGAAAAAATATTTTCCGTATGCATATTTCTTAATTTTATGATGTGCGAAACATCCAATGATTTTTTTCCCTTTTTAGTAATGTGTACATTTAAAAATAAAATCTAAAAATTATTTATGGCTTTAAAAGTTCTATTTTTGTATAAAATATAACTGAAGACATGTAATTTTGATATAAAACAAAAAAATTATATATATATATTAATATTATTGGAGTTTCAGTAGCTCGATTTTGATCATGTTCAGGGTCATTTCCCAGTAGTCAAAGGTTGTGAGCCCCCTTGAATTGCTCGATGACAATTTTCGTTCTCCGGATGACACCGGGGAAATTTTTGTGTCAATCGCTGCATCCATTGTTCAGTCATTTCAGAACAAACTGATCACCAATAAGATCTAGCAGCACTTAAATTAAGACGCGGAATTCCAAAACATCAGTCGGTTCTTTCCTATGGCTTAAGGGCATATCCATAACCCAGGACCTTAAGCTAGGTGCCCACTGGCGATTTTTTCAAAGCAACTTTTTAATCACAATCCTGAAACACATTGATTCTTGTGGTAAAGCGCCCATTGGCGATTCTTCAGTTGGGGCAACTAAAAAATTCCAGCAGGTTCGATTCTATGGGTGATGAAACTGTTGCCGCTGAAAATAGATCATGTTGGTTTATATAGGACCGCGCTCACTGGTGATTATTTAGTTTCTTGTAATAGATCTGATCATAGGCATAGCGTCCTTCTAACCCTTTTTTTTTGGGGGGGGGGGGGAGTAACGAATTGAATTCAGTTAGGTTCCTCTTCCACGCATTGACTGCCAGACGGTCCTTAAAATATGATATTTTTGAAATTGAATAACACTAGAATTGATGTTTGAGTAGTATTCAAAAGTTATACAATGAGAAAAATAAATATAATATAAATAAAATGAGAAAAAAAATAGCATCGAATTTTTATTATGGATCATATCATTGTTAAAAACTATGTTAAGGCTAATGACATAATCAGGCGTCTTTAGTTTCACAGTTTGAAAAAGCGGAAAAAAAACAACTTTCTTAAAAGTTTTCTAGAATTTTCCGATTTTAGCTGAACATCTATTAACGTTTTCACTTATTTCAAGTTAAGTTGGGGGGGGGGGGGGCACGTGCTTCTTACTCCAACTGTAGAGATTCTTTCCAATGAACAGTCAAAGAGAGTGTCTTCAAAACGTATTCCATCATGTTTTCTAACAAAATTGTGTAGAATGCAGCATGCTTTAATAACAGATTCACTGAATTCAATACTGGTATAGAGAGGCCTGTGAAATATTCTCCATTTGTTTGCTAAAATTCCAAAATGTACATTCTACCAGTCTGCAGACTCTTGTTAATCTGTAATTAAAGATACGTTGTTTTACGGACAGAGTTTTGCTGGGATATGGTCGTAATACAAACTGTGAAAGAGCAAATGCCTCATTCCCCACTAGAATGAATGGCGTTGCCATTCCATAGTCATCATTAGGGAGACAAATGTTTGTTCTGGAATTTTTAATTGGTTTCTTTCAAGCAACCTTGAAAATGCTGACTGTTTAAAAATATTAGAATCACTTGATGAACCGTATGCTCCAACTTCTACATAAAATAACTTGTAATCACAATCCACTATTGCTAGAAGAACAGCAGAAAAAAAAAATTACAAAAAAAGTTTGTAATATGCATTTTATTTCAATAAACTTGCAAATTTTTAATAAAATCTTTTTACTTACCTTAAAGTCACAGCTAATCTTTCCTGCGGTGGTATAGACAAACGTAATCTTGTATTTTGGTAAGAAATACTGGATCCCACTAATAACAACAGGTTGTCGAAAGTTTCAACGCTCATCCGAAACTAGTTGAAAAATTTTGTTGCGTGTACTCTTCAATCTTCAAATAATTTATAAAATTGCCCATCAAATAATCTCCTACTTATTATTGGATGGACCCAAAATCTTCTGTGGTTTTGTTTACGTTTTCGCCGTAGAGCGAGGGCACAAACCCTTGCAACCTCCACGAAATCCATTTTTAGACTGAGTGCAAAGCAACTATTTACTAGTAGCCAGTGTGCGCTTGCCGAAGGTAACCGGCAACTTTCAAGTGACTAAACTGTTTAATCGCTTAAATTAAAAGTTGCCAGTGTGGTCCTGGCCTTATAAAAGACACACGAAGTTAATTTCAAACTCTCTAAGCAGACTGACGTGAAACAAATGCTGTGTATATGCCATACAAATTTAAGTCGCTGGTCAGTTGACCATTTCCGATTCTCTAAATCAGTGGTGTGCAAACTAGGGATCGCCCCCCCCCCCTCTCTCCACAACGTAAGTCATGAAAAATAATTAAAGGGGTCACGGGTAGTTTAAATTAAATGTATATAATATTTAATTATTTAATTAAAAAATTTGCTCTAAATATGCTAATAGTTTTGAAATCATGCTCTCTTTTTAAATTTTAATTTTGTCAATTTTTTACCTAAATGAAATATAAACACATATTAATAATTAAATATGAAGTTTTAGTCACATGAGATTTGCCAAAAACAAGTAAAGAATGTAAGTGAGACTTTTTTTATGCTAATCGTTTTCATGCAAAGTAATTATACACCCAAAACCTACATTTCCCCTTTTTAAAAATAGTTTGTCAAAATTTGCTTATTTTTTTCTATTGTTGCTAACATTTTCCTAATTAAAAAAACAATTGCTACTACCAAAGCATTTTTTTTGTGAGGGTCGAGTGATTTTTTATCTAAGAAAGGGGGTCACGGTCAAAAAAAGTTTGTGCACCACAGCTCTACATGACTGAAGCGTGCTCTTATTCTCATTGTTAATCTTCAGGGAATCGAAATCTAAGAAAAATTTGGAAAAAGTGCAACATAATTTTACCGTTACAGAAAAATCGAAATGAAACTAAATGACTGCGGAAACATGTTGACAGCCCATCTACAAAATATAAGTATCCTGCAGGAGAATCGAACTGCGGGTTTCCTCATGTCCAGACAGATGGATGACAATTCCTTTTGTAACCATCATACAATCACATTGCATCAACCTTTTCAATTCTTACCATCTACGGGAACAATTTGAAACTCTTTCAGGGGCGCCGTTTGCACAGTGCGAAGGCCTAAATCTAGTCTTATTTTCATTTGCATTCAATGTATTCTAGTTAAATGAGCAGAAAAATGGCTAGTGCTGTCATCTGTTATCAGTTTAAAGAAGCAAAAAATTCTGCAACCTTTAATTGGAAATATTTTCAAGATTTGTTAGGTTAAAAAAATCGGATAAAAAATCTGCACCGTGCAAATGGTGAAGGTTGTTGCCCCTTAAAGAGTTAAAGCGTCCCTCTGTTTGAAGCTCTGTTGTAAATTGAAAAGATATCGTAGCACTGTATACTGAAATTGCGGGGAACGTCCTTAGTGGTACGTAAACAAAAGGTACATTCCTGTATTATATTATACTGTAACAAAGTTTTAGCTTTATTCATATATTTGTATCAAGTGCATCGAAAATACAATCACCTACCGAGCTCATAAAGGTGGAAATGAAAAGCCTTACTAGATTCATGGTAAGAAAGATAAAGTAGGCTGGAATCGGATTTTGAAAACTGCTTTATTGGGAATACGAGTAACAGATTGTTCCTTTCTTTCGCTCTCAGACATGTAACCAAGAATATGCCATAATATTTTTTTTTTTTTTTTTTTTTTTTTTTTTCCCAATGCGGAGGCACTTGTATGCCATAATATTAAATTACTACATTTGGTTGTTTTACTGTTGCGAGTGGGTGACCCTGGGCCGCCATCTCGCTTTATTTAATGAGGGTGGAATGAACAGAGCCCGCGAATACTATCTTCTCCAACTAAATGTAAACTATGTCCAAAGAGTCACTTCCTGGCCTGCTCGTAAAACACAGCAGCAATAAACATAAACCATCCCTCTCCATTCCAAACGCTCATCGTCGTAGTGCTGTAACTGGGGCTGGAATTTAAATTGTGCCCACTGCGGTCCGGGAATGGGTGAACCGTGCAGACCTCTCGCCCGCCATCATGTTTCACATCAAGTTCATATCGTGAGAATGAGAGAAATGGGATCATGCTTGGTTCATAACTAGTCATTTTTTTCACTCAATTTCATTCGGTTCAACTACTCGTGTATGCAACTCACCTATATGTTGACACACCACCCGCACTCATAAAAATATACATTGTAACACACACACACACACACACACACACACACACACACACACACACATATATATATATATATATATATATTATACCACCCGTAGACCAACGGCGCAAGGGGAGAGGTGAGAATAATTGGAGGCTGTACTGAACAGACAGTTCGCTGCTAACGGTAGTTTGAATGTAAAATAAACGATAGGTTTAGGATGTTGCACTAAACGGATGGTTGGGTGGCAGCAGAAGTAGAGTGTCATTTTAGAAGGAGGTGAGAAGTTTAATGGCAGTTTTTCTTTTTGAATATGCTGTTGTAGATTCCATCGGAGACGGTCCTATTTTCTTTATATTATAAATAAATGTTAATTATGTTGACTATGATTGATAGTTAGGTCCTGTTAACATAGAATACGTCAGCGTCAGCGTTACTGGTATTGATATATTTTGAACCAATCACAGACCTTCACAATTTTGTGGATAACCGTTTGAAGGTTTGTAATTGGTTAAATATATTTCAATACGAGTAGCGCTGACGTTGACGGATTCTATGTGAACAGGTCCTTACTCTGCGATCGTCCACGTCCTTATGAAATCCGTTCATTATGAAATCTGAGCTCACACTGTGTCGAGTAATACTGCTTTTAGAGTAATAACGTTTCGGTAACGATATTATAGCCCATTTCTGCACTCTTCTGGAGATTACTTCCCTCAGA
The DNA here is from genome assembly GCA_907164885.2 of Dolomedes plantarius. Classification (NCBI taxonomy): domain Eukaryota; kingdom Metazoa; phylum Arthropoda; class Arachnida; order Araneae; family Dolomedidae; genus Dolomedes; species Dolomedes plantarius. The sequence continues at coordinate 29,574,456 of OU015495.1, read as the reverse complement.
TTCTATACGAATTGTTCTGTCATAATAAGAGCAAAAACATTGAGAATTTCGTAAGTTATAGAACTCATCTTTTTCGGGGTATTTTGTTTCATGTTATGTCTGTATAATGGAATTACCAATATGAAATACGCCTTTTGAGTTCTGTTTTTAGGATTGTTGCTATTAGTAGATTTTACCGTAACTACGTAGGATAAAGAACTTATACCATTCATTACTACCAAATGAGCAATTTGAAAGATTATCATAAGTTCCTGTATAAGGAATTAAAAGTTTTATATTCCTCCGAACCCAAAAATACTTCAATGAATCAGGCTTATGCTAAACATATTTTACTGTTATTTCTCTGGTCGAGAGATGCGTTAAGCAGCTGTGTATGTGTTTTGCAATCATATATATATATACGGGGAAACCTTTGCGTGAGAGCTGTCGTAAAGCGGTTCAGCTGTTGCCATTACTTCTTCGGCATTTGCAAACCGCTTGCCCTTGATGCGATCTTTCAGTTTCGGGAACAGGTAGAAATCGCAATGAGCGAGGTCTGGGGAATACGGGGGTTGTGGCAGAACTGTGGTACCATCAGGGATCGATGCATCGGGACATTGTCAAGCAAAAACATCCACATATTGGATTTCCAAACCTGTGGACGTTTACCACGGATTGCCTCCCGGAGACGACGAAGAACCTGTACATACCATTTGTTCACGATGTTGCCTTGCGTTTGGCTCAGCTTGTCCTTTCACGAACTTGCGCCAATAAACTTCAACCAACCAAACAACCACTGCTCCTACCCGTTGGATGTTCGCCTCCGTTTGAGTGGTCATTGGCCACCCACTTCCTGGATCATCTGCAACAGCGTCTCTCCCATTTTTAAACAAGCTGTACCATTTGAAAACTTTCAATCTGCACATAGCTTCGTCTCGATACTCTTTTTGCAGTAAACGTAACGTTTCTGCAGTGGTTTTTCCTAATTTGTAGCAGAATTTAATGCTGGAACGTTATTCCAAAAAGGACATTTTGCTACATCGACATCATAGGCTGACAGTCTGCATCCAAATGGTGAGCTGCGCGCCTTAGCAGTTCTGCAAAGCGTCATGAGACGTCTCACACGTACGCAGATAACCAGACTTGCAAACCACATCGTCATTTCTGTTCCCCGAACTTATTGAATATACTGGTATATATATATATATATATATATATATATATATATATATATATATATATAATGATATCGGCTAACGCGCACGGTAAACTTTAACTTAAACTATGTAGAGGAGATGAAACACAAACATGTTGTAGACGTAGCCAGAGTGTCAGGAGATGAAGACCATTTCACGAGAGCAGTTGACACATCGGGGAGGAAAACCACACACTGGAGAGGCATTGGAAGGACGAACACAACAGATATGCGACGCATATTAATTTATTCCGGATTCTAATGTAGACAAATATTATTCAGAAAAACAAGGTATATTGACAACTGGACACACACAATAGCAACGCCACCGGTCCCTGCCGGGGCGCATTCAGAACGCAGATTTTAAATCATATTGGACAGCAGCGGAGCAGCGAGTAAACAGAACAAGACATCGACAAACAGCAAAAAGCACGCCGTAAACTTTTACAGAAGGTTATAAAGTGTAGGGGTACTGACCGCGGGGAAATAATTTTATTGGCTAGAATTGGGCATCTGACTTGATTACATAAGGACCGCATGATGTTCCGAAAAGCGCTCCGAGGCGAAAACATCACGTGGTGCTGAATCATGTTTACAATTATCTTTAATGCGCGTGTACTAAGGGGTAATATGGATGGTTATTTCGTTAATTCCTAGGTCACAATTTGAAGAAAGAGACTGTACTTTATTGAGAAGAAACAAGGATAATTTAGAATACGTGTTAAGTAAAAAAGATGGGGTGGAACAGTTTATAAGGATGGGGCGTTATTATTACACACACACACACACACACACACACACATATATATATATATATATATATATATATATATATATATATACAGTCGAACCCCGTTATTACGAACTTCAAGGGACCAAAGGTTTGGTTCGCTATATCCGGTGGTTCGCTATATCCGAACCGTTAAGAAAAATGTTCACAAAATGTATAACTCATTAGTTGCTATGTGTATTCAATAATGATGTATTAAAAAACGATAAAATCTATTAAAAATGACCATTAATGAATTAAATTGACTAAAATCGATAACATTAAACTGATACAATACTAATTAAACTAATTAAAAATGAAAGACAAATGGATATAAATTCATTTTACCTTTAATTCTTGCTCACTGTTTTGTTACAGAAATAATCGGTAATCTTCTGCTGACGTGATACCGATTTCAAAAACATTATAAGAATTTCTTTGTCCAGTACGTCAAATGACTGCAACACTCTTTCTTCCACTGTTTGTGTGGAAAAAAAACTTATTAATTACACGCATTGCTGCTGTAGCATCTAAGATGGGGGGAATTTCATCATTTATGTGCTCCTCTTCATCAGCATCAGATGCAGAATCTTCGATTTCAGAATGATTCATTTTAATTTCTTCCACAATATCTTCATCAGTCGGATTTTCACATGTAATGATTTCATCATCAAATGTTTCGAACAATTGCATGTCACAATACGAGACTGAGGAAATATTGTCTTTTTCTATCCACATCGCGATAGGTAAATCTTCATCTTCTTCTTCAACATTCTTTGCTAGGCCAGCATGTCAAAAACATTTTCTAATTGTAGAATCTGTAACAAGCCGCCAAGATTTTTCGAGCATTATAAGTGCATCAAGAAGAGAAACGTCACATTTTACATTTTTATCATATTCTTCTAAAATTCGTAAAATGAGCTGCTTCCTGTAATGACATTTAAGGCTTCTGATGACACCCTGGTCCATAGGCTGTACTACAGAAGTTGCATTCGGGGGAAAGAGTACAATTCTAATCGATTGTAGCTGTTTATCGTTTTTGTGTGCACTACAATTGTCAAGCAGAAGTAGAATTTTCCGTTTTTTAGCTGAAAGTTCACGATCCCACTTTTGAAGTTCTTTTTCAAACAGTTCCTTAGTCATCCACGCCTTACGGTTGGCTTCATAAGAAACTGGAAGCCGTTTGATATTTTTGAAGCATCTGGGGTGTTTAGATTTTCCAATTGCTAGAAGCTTACGACGTTCAGTTCCACTCATATTGGCACACACAAGAAATGTGATTCTGTCTTTCGACAATTTTCCGCCATTACATTTCTCTCCATTAAATTTTAATGTCTGGTTTGGTTTCATCTTGTAAAACAGTGCAGCTTCATCAGCATTAAATATGTCATTCTCGTCATATTGACTAGAGATGTCATTCCAAATATTTTCTTTCCACGTATCAATGTTGGATGTTGAAACATCTGTCGATTCTCCGACAATTTTTCCGGAAGATATGTTGTTCCGCTTCTTGAATCTGTCTAACCATCCATTAGAACACGAAAATGGAATTCCAAATTTACTGGCAAATTCATCAGCTTTTGACTGAAGCATTTGCCCAGAAATTGGTACATTTTGGCTTCTTTGAATGCTAAACCATTTTAATAAAGCTTCTTCCACTTCTTGATGGTCAGCTTTTCTTAATTTTTTTGGGGAGTTCAAATTTTTCTCGAAAGCAGAAAGTATGCTTTCTCTGTTTTTCCATATTGTTCCAACTGTAGATTTCGATAAATCTTTTTTTCGGCAAATGTCAACTTGGCTACCTCCATTTTGTATTTCTCTTGTGATATTTACTTTTTCTTCGATGCAGAATGCTTTACGCTCGCTCGACATGATGTACCTAATGATTTCTTAAAAGCGAATTTTTAACTTGTGATAAACACTCAAATAGGTGAATTAGATGAAATGACTTCCCTTCCACCTGCGTGTGGAAATGAATCTTCCGGCTCGACCCTGAGCTGACCTTTCCCCTTGTTCTCGGGTACGCATATGCTATACTGTTCATGCTTTTACTTGTTCTCCTCGAGCGTTTGGTGAACCTTTCCCCTCCCCTCCCTTCTCTTACTGTGGTTTCGCTTACCGAATTACTTGCGGGATTATAACTGCAGAGTGGCTATCGTAAAAGGGAAAGAATGCAGATGCTTCTACCCTTGAATAAACAGACTTATCGCTGATTTACTCCGTGTTTCACTAGCTGCCATACATGTCCATATGAAATCAGAATCGAAGTCATGTTTTCACAACTGCGGGGAAAAAAAAAATCAGTCGACTGAAAAAAAAGGTTCGTTATAGCCGATTCTTAACATTTCGGAGGTTCGGTATAAAAGGGTAAATTAGCATTAAATAGAATAGGAAAACGCCGGGACCAAAAATTTCGTTCGTTATATCCGGGAGTTCGTTATATCCCAGGTTCGCTATAACGGGGTTCGACTGTATATATATATATATATATATATATATATATATATATATATATATATATATATATATATATATCAGCATCTTTGTGTTATTTAAGCATCTGTTACTACTTTACATTATAAATTGAGTTTGGACAGCAAAAACACAAATAAATTCGTTGTTCTCGCAGTGCAACCAAGGGCTATTGATTCCGGTGTTTAAAAGTCACGATAAGCCGCCCCCATTTCAAATTGAGATGGCGGCGAGTGCCGTTAGGCGACATTTCTCAGAATGAATGACTTCTGTACGTCTGTAAAAATCGCTTTCACAAGCTTGTACAGTCAGAGCCACACCCTTGTCACAGGGACCCCTCCTAATCTGGCAGCAGATGAAGCAGTCATGTAACAAGCAGGACGCCTTATTTGGATGGGAGTCTGCCTTTAGTTTTCAAAACATGAGCAAAGTACTTATTTTTATACACCAGTCATAAATCATATCGATACGGGAAAAATTCAAGGAATGTTATGCACTCTTCCTTAAATAGTGAGGAAATTGTAGGAAGCGCAAGAAACCGCAAGAAAAATAATGCACCTGCAGTATGGATTCAGAATTATATGACAGTAAAATAACTTAATAAAATTATTTTA